>CM074193.1:33636206-33987645 GCA_037179385.1 Holothuria scabra
CACCTTAACCTTTACAATGTTTGTTTCACTCAGCGGAAAATTAGAACTTTCGACATGGCATCCAAAATAATTTTACTGTGCTGCGTGATCTTTGCCGTCGCTATGGTAACTGTTGCTGTGCCGCAGTCATCTTATACTACCTTTGAATGTAAGTATGCATCAACCGTAGTTTAAAGGAAGAATGCAATCACCCCAACTTGAATTGCTGTAGTGGACTATCCTGTTTCATGACTGAATGTGGAAATTCATGTAAAAATGTCGTTCCTTCTAAATTATGAAATTTCCTAGAAGCAACTCCTTCGTTTCCCTTCAACTATTCAATATGCAATATTTATTTCCTGCAATATCATGAAGGACACGTGGAAGAGAAATAAGAAGAAAATTGACAGACTTTGTTGTCGCTTCGAGATAAGTTTGGTCCACAGCTTCGGCTCTGTATTTTTCTTGTCTTACTTGGGCACCTAGAACTTAACACTTTCAAATGCAAATTAACTGAAGCTCTATTACGAAAATTATTACGAGTATCCGAAACTTCAAAATGTTTAATTGGTAGATAAATGTTTATTGAAGCCCGATAAAAGGCTATGATCTGTCGATTAAATTAGTCTAATTTAAATTTCGTATTTCTGCGATGCAAGTCATGCATTTCCACAGGTTGGCAAATGTTGGGAAGCTCTTCCCGACCTGAGATAGTGGAGATTTCAATAAAAAAAACACTCCCAAAAATTGGATCGGAATCCGATCCGAATATACTTTTTAGTATGGGAGCGGCTTTGTTTATTTTTTAGGCTATATTAAAACTTAAAATACCCAGTATGAGCCATAACACCGTGAAAACTGTATCTCTGCTCTTCTTCTGGGCAACACGTCTGGGTCATGTGGGGGATCCGCTCTGCAGTCCTGGCCACTTCGGAATTTTCCTCCATTCCAGGCTGTCGGCAAATCCTACCACCGTTACTAGAGTGCAAATTCTTCTGGAAATGTTCATTGTTTCCCAATGCCTAAGCTTTATTTGAAGTGGTTAGACATTGCCACGGGCAAGTCTTACATCAAACAGGGAGTTGTAACAGAGGACAAGTTTACAAACAGTTGGGTAAATGTTCGCCAGCCGCGCTGGTCACGTACGTTAAAATACTGAAACTGGGGAATTTGTTTTCCAATATTTGTCAGCCAAGTGTTAGGTTGCCCAAAAAGTGGTGTCCAACCCCCCAAAAAACTATCACCCAAAAATTCAGCAATTTTGGACAAGTTTAGATTAGGTTAGATGGAGTTTTACAGCCCAGATTCTAACCAATTAAGTCGAGATGGTCACAGCCCTTTTTTCAATTGTGGCTCACTAGCTTGTTTTCCCTTATCCATACATGTCTCTTTTGGACAAGTGTTACCAATGCTGTTTCAGTATTGCTATATATACGTGACCAGCGTTGGTAATGTTTTATGCCCAACTGTTTTAGAGTGAGCGCATAAGAGTAAACATCCACATAAACATGTCAGAAACACCCTCGATCCGCATCGCACTTTTACTGAAGACATAATTTTCTGTTTTGGAAAAGACAGTTTATGTTGTGAATATAGTGAGGTTAAATTTCGATCATGGGTTTATTAATCATGAAATTCACTGTCATTTAAACGTTTTATTATTTATTCTTGTAGCGTGTGATATCGGTGTGCAGTGGTACGAAACCAAAACGACACTCGATACCCACTGCTTTTTCTGTACTTGCAAAGTACTCACCAATGTACACGGCTACCCCGGTAAGGAATGTGTTTGGGAACACGATGGAGCATGCCCAGAGATGACCTTCTAAAACAGGTAACTTATTGTCATAACACTCTAAAATCAAACAGTGAACTCATAGTCACTCTCTAGAAGAGTGAAGAGTGTGAGTTCACTTCATTAGAGTGTTAATTCAATCCAAGAAGAGTGATATTGATTTCCAGAAAGACTAAAAATACACTCTTCCGCAAGTGCCCCTGCAATGATCACTCCTCTTTTTTAAGAGTGATCACTTTAGGATTTCATCAAGAGTGAAACTGTCAATAGAGAAACTTCGCTTTTGGAAGGAATTTTACTTTTCTTTGAGTTTAACACTCTAATGGAGTGAATTCACACACTTCACCTCATATAAGAGTGACTATATTCACTCTTTTGATTGTAAAGTGTAAGCCAGGTGTATGAGTACGTTAACTTTGTAACTGATAGTAACTTGTTTATTGTGAATTAAAAATACACAATATAAAGCTATAAACTGGCTAATTACTAGCAGCAATTGAGTGTGAGTCATTTTCTGGCTATATATTACTAAAAATAGCTGCATGGTAATAAGTTTAAAAAATACGGCCCATGCAAGAGAAATCCATGATCGAAATGGTAGCTTACTCCTTCCAGCACAACAGAAAAAAGATGAAATGTACATCCATAGGCGTACGAGGCGGGGGGGGGGAGGGGGAAGACTGCCCCCCCCCCCAATTTTCTCAAGACCTTAAATTCGGGCAGGGATCTGGAAAAATTCGGGCAGCCGTTTGAGTCTTAAAACCTGGTTTGTTTCTACTTACACAGAAAACTCCTAGGCGCGCCCGAATTCCTTCAAACACTTGGCCGAGAAAATAATAAAAAAGCATCATAGTCACGGTACAATTTTCATGAAAACTCTATAAGATACCAAAATTCGCGACACATTCGGGCAGCTTATGAAAAAACAATTTTTCGTCAGCCTCACTTCATATTCCTGCCCAAACCTTTGCCCGAGATGACACAATATATGAAATAAAAGTTCCTCCAGATCAAATCGTTTGTGTCGATTAGTATTTAGTGAAGTTCTGTTTCATAAATTGCAATTAGACATTTATCGTTAATGTTTTTAGTGCTAAGTTATGTGTAAAGGTAATTAATCATTGAACACTTCAAAGAAATATAACATTATGTAAATTCAAACCCTCCCCTATTCCGTCCCCCTATTCTTCATGAAAGATACAGAAACCGTGTAGGGTTCGACGAGTTAGAATGAAGATTACTTCCCTGCACCAAATGTAAATATAAGCGCTTCAAAGATTTAATAGGCTTACCAGGTATGATTTGTTGCGATGATATTCTATTTTATTTCATTTGTAAATATTTTGTTCAATTGCAAGACTTGTGATTGTCAATGTCAAGACCTGCATTCGGCAACCAAGCAAAAAGAAGGGAGAGGATTTCACTACTTTGACAGGCCTAGGATGTGATTGCCGCTACTCTATTTGTTTCTTCGTTGTAAATAGTGTTCTAAAGTAAGGTATGATTGTCATTGTCTGCAGCGGGCACTAAAGCCAGTGAATACAGAGTATAATATGTTTTTGCCTTTTTAGCATACGTTTTCGCCACAGCACAATTTGTTCACAAAACATTCCAATTTGTATTTGTTACAACTTTTTGTTTGCCAGGGGTCTATACTCACGATTTCTTTTGTCGATTGATTACCAGTAGAAAACATCGTAAATGTCATGCAACTAAACTATCCCGTTATGAATAAAACGTAAAGGTATCGTGAGGATTTCATTTCGTTTTTAATTTTGTATTCCCTTGCCTGAGGCAAAAAGAGTCTATGTGACTATGCCGATGATTTGACCACGTTTGTTTTTATTTAATGGGTACGGTTTGTGGGGATCAAGTGTACCAAAACCATTGATATGGACTTAGGTCGTTTGCTCACCGCTCACTAGGAAATAATTTGCGCCCTTGTTTGTTTAAATGCATATAAACAGGCTGCTACCTTGCTTGGGATTTGCGCGAAAATTGAGTTAATCGATTTTTAAGGGCGAATTCGTTGCATGACGTCCCCACTCAGGTAATTCGGGCCTTTGAATCTGAGCTAAACAGGGTGCTAAAACACACGGGATCCTTGTAAAGTTCGACGAAAGTTATATTTAATAGGCAGCCGGAATGCGATGCAATGCCATCCTCCCTTGAAGTTGAGAAGCCTTGGGATTTTCGAGGGTTTCTGAAGTTTTTCAATTTTCAAAATTATATTGATGACAATCTCATGCTGCATGTCGTAAAATAGTTTGCAGACGCGCAAACAAACTCATTTTCCAATGATGATAGCTTAATGTAGTCATCCAATGGTAGTGGTACATTTCATCTGGGAGTTTTCTGAACTTTTTTGTAGATTTGCTCATTTTTGGTGAAAATTTTATTGCAAACGAAAGTTCAAAATATCGACGGCTTTGATTCTGCTTATTAGCCTGGGAAAGGCCATTTCCGGCTGTCTGAGGTTACGATTTTTCAAAATTTTCTGTACGCTCCACGCCAGCTGATGGTGACGCTCCGCTTAGATAATCTTTCGGGCAGAATTACATTTTTCGGGCAGAGAATCCTCTGCCCCCCAAACTGAAATGCTCCCGTACGCCTGTGGGTACATCGACCCACAGAATGACGTCACCCAGGGCATCAACTTCGCAGTGTGTGTAAGTAACGCTCTAGAACATACCTGGTAAAGATGACGTTTTGCGGCATGATGTATGGATGAGAAATACCGCTAAGGGTATGCATGGCATACTCCTTTTGTAAAGAAAATTACTTGCATAGCCTAGACAACATGCGGAAGAGAAGTGGTTCACCTGATGGTGTTCGGATTATTCGCACTGTTTAACAAGGGCTTTCTTGATTGGTTGTAGCCTTTGTGTTGTATCGATTATACTAGGTTAGGGATTATTTTAGGGATTAGCTCAATCCTTAACGAGCAAGGAAATTTCTTGCAAAACAGGGTGCATTGGCTGGACTTTTCAATTTTCCTTTAGTCAACTGGTTTGATTTCAGGTGTTTGTAAAAAGCAGAGAGTCGCTTACCAATGATATACAAGCGTTTGCAAGTAAGCCGAATCGGGTATAAACATATAAAAACTACCTCAGCTTCCGGGGAATATGTAACTGCGCCCATTCTACCCCTGTTCTTTTGTTGGTATTATTGGAGTAAAAATAGCCTGTTCGTCATTTAGTGCATTCTACATATGGAGCTTTATGATACATAGGCTCTTAAAGGGCAAGAACAGTCACCCCAACTTGGATAAGTGGAATAGACTATCGTGTTTTATGATTGGTTGTTGGGAGTCATGTGGCAGCAATTTTTCTCTTCAAATGCGATATATACCAGAAGTACTTGTTTTGCATTAAATGTGCAATATTAAAGTAATAAAATATTATAAAAGACACTTTTCAAGAGAAATAAGAGAAAAATTGTGATATTTAGCTGTTCCTTCAAAATAGATATGGGGGACTATTCTTGACCTCTAATATACAACTTTACAATTCCACATGGTGGCTTACAATTCGGCAATCATCTTACCAACCAGGGAGCTCCAAGTTACAGCTCTCCATTCAGCTGTCCGGGTGGCAGCTCCCTGACACTTAGTAAGGGTAACCCCTACTTGCCGGGTGATGTGGTAACCCTGCCTTGTTCGGACCCTCCACTTCATGGTGACTCTGACTACCTGATATACCCACACATTTAAAGAATAGCCCAGAGACAAATTCATTTGTGATATGTCACAGAGGAACATATTCTGAGAGCTCTGTGAAATTTCTATTCATTTCCCATGTTCGGTTCTCGAAATGTTAGTAATTGAAGTTGATACATGTTCTATAAAAAGTGAATTTGAAGTAAGTTTTGAACCCCTGTAAAGTTGTAAACCCCTGTTTGCTCCGTAGAGCAAGTGTGTTTGTACAGGGAACGCGGAGCGAATTTTGAAGTGGAAGCTTAGCTTGTCACCAAAGAGGCCCAATATGTTCAACAATACAATAACAATGGTAGGCGGCTCAAAATGCCAACGGCAGAAAAAGTTGGGGATGTCCCCCGTCTCCACGGTCCCTGCTGAAGAAGGGATCATCAAATGCAATTACAGAGATGGGTTTCACCGTGAAAAGGTTTTTTTTCTCGGGTAATATTGGCTAAAGTGTCCTTTTCAATTGTAGCAGCATGTAGCTTGAACAAGTAGGCTAGTGACGAATACCCTTTTGTGGAAGGGGAGAATCTGGATGTGATATATTACTCCGGCGATACCGTGGCAAATTCTTCAGATACATTAGGGGAATTAGACGGTCTGCGGTCCCTGCTGGTGCCGGTCTCTGACTACACAATCTATGAGTCAAATACTTTAAGTAGTACATCTGTACCACTCATTCGCCGTAGTCAAATTTCTTTCTCACAACACCCAAATTTTTCTTGTTCTTTGGCCAGAGACTTGAGAAACGTGATAAATTGGACGGACTGACTCTTCATGTGGCCTTTGTTATATCATTCTCGTTATAACTAATTTCATCGTAGTCAAAATGGGCAAAGATAAATAGAAATTAGGACAAGTTTCTTTAGGTAATTGATGTTACTTTGACATGAACAGCTCCCTGATACAAACAAACACACACCGTGTAAAGTTCCTGAGCTGACGCTATTTTTGGATGAGCTGCATGGTTCAATTGAAGAGGGGTATTATTTCGCTGGAGCATTTCTCCTCCATGGGTTGGTAGTATTTTTTTACATAATGATAAGCCTGACTATCTTTGGTGATCAATATCGTCAAAGAAAGACACGAAATCGCTATGGTTAATCACATTATATTTGTGGAAATCCATGACAACATGAATATATTTATTCTTTCACACAAAATATAAATAAATAGAATATTCTTTTAAAGTTTCATTTGATCAAAAAATTAGGAGCCCTTTTACTAGTATTCCCAATGCAGGGATTGCAGCTACTCTGAGAGATCCCCTGCCCTTGCCAAGAAAATGACGAAGTCACATCAAATATTATTCTAAAGAGATTCTGAGCGTCTAGAATGTTTCTCTTCTTTTTCTCACTGCTCCTAAATTGACAAACATTTCGAAGACGGGTGTTAATGTGTCCCATTCCCAGGCTACAAACGCCATTCTTTAACTTCTTCATATTCTTTTGTTTTCAGTGAGACACGATGAGCTCGAAATGGGTCAAATTTGCTTTGTGAAAGGTGCATGCATGAGATCATTATTTAAAATATGACGTATACTCTACGCAGATTTGTGGACGTTTTGTGTAGATGAAGAGGGAAGCCGGACAGCTGATGGAATCATGAGGATGAGAGAGCTATTCCGGAGGTCAAGGACATGTTGAGGAAAAGCATCTTTGCACTTATTAATGTAATCTTTCCATTTTTGTGATCTGGCAATCAGAAAACAAAGACTGTCGCTGATATAATTTACCCTATACTTTTTGTGGACCTTACGGCTAAATTGTGTGATGATACATTTACTGCCAGTTATCTTTATCCACAGGTCCCTCTTTCAATGAAATGTGTGAATTTAGTTAATTTGGTGTTGGGATCAGCAGATCAATAAATCAATGGATAAATTGCAATATACTCTAGCATTTTATTTATATATTTAATTCCTAGCTTTTTATTACGAATTCCCTTGTACTTAATTTAAGTATTTAATATTCCAGCATTTTATTGCAATTTTTGATTCCTTGCCGAAGGCAGGCAAGGAATCTATGCAATGGTGATGTCGTGTGTATGTGTGTGTGTGTGTGTGTGTGTATGTATGTGTGTGTGTGTATGTGACGCTTTGGCTTGTAAACACGATATCTCAAGAAGGGTAAGTGTGACTAACCTCGTATTTGGTGTGTAGGTTGGTCATATTGAGTAGATGATCGCTATTGTTTTTAATGGAGATCAAAGGTCATTTGGGGTCACCAGAGGTCAAAAGGTCAAAACTTTGTAAACACGATATCTCGAGAACGGTACATGTGACTATGCTCATATCTGGTGTGTGCGTTGGTCATATTGAGTAGATGATCCCTATTGATTTTCGTGGAGGTCAAAGGTCATTTGGGGTCACCAGAGGTCAATAGGTAAATTCCTTAGAAATTGCTTGTAAACACTGTGTCTCAAGAAGGGTAAGTGTGACTAATCTTATATTTGGTGTGTGCATTGGCCATATTGAGTAGATGATCCCTATTGTTTTTGGTGGAGATCAAAGGTCATTTGGGGTCACCAGAGGTCAAAAGGTGAAAACTTCGTAAACACGATCACTCAAGAACGGTACATGTGACTATGCTTATATTTGGTGTGTGGGTTGGTCATATTGAGTAGATGATCCGTATTGATTTTCGTTAAGGTCAAAGGTCATTTGGGGTCACGAGACGTCAATAGGTAAATTCATTAGAAATTGCTTGTAAACACGGTATCTGAAAAAGGGTAAGTGTGACTAATCTCATATTTGGTGTGTGCATTGGCCATATTGAGTAGATGATCCCTATTGTTTTTGGTGGAGATCAAAGGTCATTTGGGGTCACCAGAGGTCAAAAGGTGAAAACTTCGTAAACATGATAACTCGAGAACGGTACATGTGACTATGCTTATATTTGGTGTGTGGGTTGGTCATATTCAGTAGATGATCCGTATCGATTTTCGTGGAGGTCAAAGGTCATTTAGGGTCACGAGAGGTCAATAGGTAAATTCCTTAGAAATTGCTTGTAAACACGGTATCTGAAGAAGGGTAAGTGTGACTAATCTCATATTTGGTGTGTGCATTGGCCATATTGAGTAGATGATCCCTATTGTTTTTGGTGGAGATCAAAGGTCATTTGGGGTCACCAGAGGTCAAAAGGTGAAAACTTCATAAACACGATAACTCGAGAACGGTACATGTGACTATGCTCATATTTGGTGTGTGGGTTGCTCATATTAAGTGGATGATCCGTATCGATTTTCGTTAAGGTCAAAGGTTTTTTGGGGTCATGAGAGGTCAAAAGGTGAAAACTTCGTAAACACAATAACTCGAGAACGGTACATGTGACTATGCTTATATTTGGTGTGTGGGTTGGTCATATTGAGTAGATGATCCGTATCGATTTTCGTGGAGGTCAAAGGTCATTTTGGGTCACGAGGGGTCAAAAGGTAAATTCCTTAGAAATTGCTTGTAAACACAGTATCTCAAGAAGGGTAATTGTGACTAATCTCACATTTAGTGTGTGGATTGGTCATATTTAGCAGATGATCCCTATTGGTTTTCCCAAAGGTCAAAGTTCATTTGGAGTCAGCATGTTCAAAGCCTGACAAGCTTTCCTTCACAGTCTTTCAAGAAAGGTCACTTGTAGGGTCCTGTAACTTGTCATGTAGATGGCACATAGTGAATACATGGTCCCAGAAGTTTTTGGTGGAGGTCAAATGTCATTTGGGTTCACGACGGGCAACGGGATCTCAATGTAGGAAGATTCAATGCCTTGCATGTGTACTTTGTGGGCACATTATGGAGCCCTGTTAATTGAAAAACATTGCAAAGCAATGTCAATGTGAAAAAAGGCCTTACATTTCAGCAGCAAGGAATCACTAAGCCTTTTGGCTTTCTGGTTGAAAAATCCTCCACTTCAATTGGGTGACTCTCTCTCTCTCGACACGTGTCACCTTTCAGTTAAGAGGTTTCAGTACGGGTTTTGTAGTAGGCCTAGGCCCTAAAATACGGAAACGAATAGCTGCCGTGAATTTGCGACCTTAGTCACTATATGTTACCGGATCTCAACAGTTTAAAGGAGCTGGGTAGTGGAGTACTGTGGTGGTACTGTAATGAATTCGGAACATATAATTTGTATCGCTGGACTATGAATATTACATTCATCATTTATATTAATTTATATCGACGTTACATAGACAGTTTTATCGGACTTCGCGTGTCCGGTAAATAATCAATAAACATTTTATTTTCACACACCTCTGATATAAACCGTGTACAATGGCAATTTTTTGTCTCTTTCCGGCCAGATATAGAGGTTTTAGCCCTAATAAAACTCACAAATATCGGATCGGAATCCGTTTCCAATTCGTTGCGGTGTTACCGTGGCTTAACAAAGTACTAAGATCAAAAGTCCACGCCTTAACGAACTGCTATCACTCATGCGACGGTGAAAGCACCATTTGCATCTAAGACACCTCCCATATACAAACCAAATCTCAAATGTGAAGGAGGACATCCCCGATCCCTTCCCCCAACGGTGGTCAATGACCAGTGTCCACGCTACGGAGGGCAAGAGTGGCATTTTCCACCAGATTTTAGCCCCCTTCCTCCCCCGCCCCCAACTTAGGTCAGCTGGGAGTTGGGTCAGATGATGACGACGACGACGACGACGATGATGATACCTCTCTAGAAACGTAATTTTTCATCCAGAGATATGCAAAACCTCAGAGCTCCCTAACCCCGCTTTGAGCTCGGTTCCGCTCTGCATCGGAAATTTTTTGCCCCCAACATTACCCTTTGCCCCTAGTTTGTCCCGATTTTGACATTATGACGCCGCCACTATCAATGACCAGATTAATACTTATTTGGCATCATATCCCCAGTTCTCAAAAACGGATCGCCACCCAGCATTTCGTGCAACTTTTCCACAAAGGCCTATACTGTACATGTTCTACAATTTATTGAGGAAATTTGATAACTTTCAGAAAGAAGACAAAGAAAGGGCTTGGGTCCCAGAAAGTGGTTGGTGGATGCACACATAAGCCCCTTTCTATGTTTTGGCTCGGGATGTAAAACCCCTTCTGCTTCCGGCTATCTCGATAGACTATCGTCTTCCGTTTTTCTGAAGGGTCGTTACCCCGAAGGATAACAAAATTCCAAATCGAGAATAAGGGTCATCCCGAGTCGTCATTCCGAATTAGGAAGGAAGGTTGTTATTTGTAACAGATTGGGGTCATAATTCTCGGGCTGCTACTCTCGGGTAGTTATTCCGAATTAAAAGAAGAGGTCTTCATTCCATAGGGTCTTTATTCCGGAACTTGAAGGGGATTCGAGGTCATTATTCGTAAAAGGTTGCAATTGTAAAATGAAAATGTGCTGGCCATAAGCCAATGCGGGCTTATAACAACCTTTATTTTAGATTTGGCATAGGAACCCTTATTTTAGATTAAGCATAAATGATCCTTCGGAATGATGACCCCCGCTTTTAAATTCGGAAAAATGACCCTTCAGAATGAGGACCATTTTCCCTCATGCGGAATGACAACCCTTTAGAATGATGACCGGAATAATGAACCTTTGGAATAACGATCTTTTGGAGTACTGATCCAAATTTTACATTCTGAATAATGACCCTTCGGAGTAAAGGCACTTCCGAATAATGATGATCTGACCATAAGTACCCAAGATGCATCATAGCTTTTTGAATACAACATTAGAATCAAGTTCACCGTGACCATCCATTAGTGGCGTAGCCACGGGGGGTTGGGGTCAGAAACCTCCATTCCCCAACCTTGCAATGCAAAAAACACCTAAAAAAGGGTTTTCCTCTATACCTGTAGACTTTTCGCTCATGTCATGCCCCCCCCCCCCCCGGCACAATCCTAGCTACGCGCCTACCATCCATTTATGAGAAACAATTTTCTCTCGATCCTATCAGTTCCAATGACTACCGACTTAACACTCCTATCCTATGAACGTGAGCAGTGGCGACGCCAGAATGTCAAATTTGGGGGAAAATAAGGCAAAGGGTAATGGGGGAGGACAAAAATCTTCAGGCGGAGCGCCAAGCCGAGCCCAAACTGTGTCCGTCCCTTGGGATTATGGGTCCTGGAGAGCGAGGTCCCCGGAAGTCCTGGGGTTTTAGCATATTTCTGGATGAAAAATTAATTCTCAGGAGAGGTACATTATCAATTTTTTTTTTTTGGGGGGGGGGGTTCATCCAGCTCCTGACCTAATTTGAGTGAGGTAAGTGGGGGCAAGGACAAAATCTGGCGAGGCAAAGCCCCGTCATGCACCGCCTCCCCCCCCCCCCCCTCCCTTCCGTAGCCCAGCCACTCAACATGGTTGTCTCCGTAGTCTTAAGCGATACCTTTCGCCAAGTCTGTGGGGGTAGAAGACTCTTCCTCTGCACCATTTCTTGACAGCAGAAAGGAGCACGGAATTAATTCTGCACAACCAGATACAGTAAATTTCAGCCCAGCATCACTGTGAATAGTAATGCGAAAACAAGCTAGTATCAGTTGTCAGGAAATTTCCAAGCGATTCCATCCAGATTTGATCCTTAGACCTCAGGTATGCAAGGCAATGAACTCAAACATTCACCCCAACTTGGCAAGGATTCCGCCATAGACACAAAAGGGGGTTTCTCTCTGCTAAACCCCAAGTCCAAATCGATGCTTTCCTGGGCCTAAGTTACAAGTGGGTTAAGGGGAACAAACGCTTGCTTCAAGGTCCCTGTAAAGTACGATCTGAAGGGCTCTAGCCATGAGTAAGCCACAACTGGAAAAAAGGCCGTGGCCGGATCGACTTGAACCAATAGGTTGGAAACTGAGCCGTAAAACTCTATCTAACTAACTGAAGAGTTTTAAAGGACATTTATATTTGTGTAAGTTGAAACATTGCTGAAAAAGTGTCATCTTTTTAAGTAAGAAACCGAGATATCGACAATTTTCTAATCTTTATGGAAATGAAAAAAGGGGGACTTTACCTGCTTTCTTCTGGAAGAGGAGAAGTCCCCTATTTCCCCCCTCTGACGGGAACACTGCCAGCCCACCAAATTGTACGACACAATTAGGAATTGACGAAAATGTGCAATGAAATCTCTCAGTCAGGTTCTTTAGGATCAAGTCTCTACATGAGATACATATTGTATGACAGGGTTAGTTAATTAGTTAGTTAGATAGATGTAGTTTTACGGCCCAGTTTCCAACCTATTGGTTCAAGTCGAGCCGGCCGGGGCCTTTTTTCCAGTTGCGGCTCACTGGCTTGTTTTCCCTACTCCGTTGCTTATGCGGAGCATCACGCGCAACGACAGTAGGTTCCATTTTTAGAGTCTTTGGTATGACTCGACCTGGAAATAGAACCTGGGTCTTCCGCGTGGAAGGCGGGTGCTCTACCGTTAGACCAAACACACGGTCTATGTATGACAGGGACAAATAGTGTTGACTATGCGGTGGATCACGTGTTATTTATTTAAACTTTCTGAAGACTCTTTGGTTTTCCATCTTGAATTGATATTTAAATTATGTGACATTGCTATGATAAACTGAACATAACTTTAAGCGGCAATCATAGCTGGTTTTTACGATTTCATTAAAACTTTGTTTCTGCACCACATCACTCTTGAACATTGACTTAAACCTGACAAAAAAATAATCTCTGATCTCAGTCTAACATTAATTGTGATTGGTTACAATGTGGTGGTGGCTCATTCGTCTTACATCTGTGTGGAATTTTGCTACCTCACAAACATTCAGAAATTTCCATTCAACAGCAACTGACACAAAATTAGCATTTCCCCTAACCTGAAAGACCTCTTCATCTTTCATACTACTAGAAAACAATTATAAGACCAGAATGGAAAACAAGGTACTGAAAACAAAATGGTAACATTCTCAGTTGTCAGACTCTGACTGCCCCTTTAAAAGTCTCTTTTTATAAAAAAAAAAATCCAATGTACCTTGAAATATATTTAGACTTTCTTCAATTGATAACAAACAACAACATATAAAATCAGTATTTACAATGGAGCAAGGTTATAATATCCCTATTCTGCACTATCTTACAAAACTATACAAACCTCCTTATTAAAAGAAATGGGAAACCTTTTCTGACCATTCTTAATTTTAAAATGTGCTGACAAAACAGCAAATGGCCATATTTAACAAAATTGAATCAAAAATGCCAGGAAATTTGATAATACTCGTTGTATGGTAACAAGGCTGCAGAACAATGGTCATTCCATGACCACATAGTGGTCATTCCATGACCACATAGGTTTGATTCAAATTATGTTAATGGGCTCACTTTCTAAACCTATAGGTTTAAGTCTGGACTGTCACAACCTTTTTTCCAGTAGTGTGGCTCACCAGCATGTTTCCCATAGTCCAATGCTTTCACAGCCATGGACATGAGGAATTATGGCAGTAGATTGCATGGCACCAGGGGAGCAAAATCAAACATGTCATGTAACTGTTCAAAAAACAAAAGAACAGAAATACTGCAGGGGATATGAGTCAGTAGGGTTGATCCTGTTTAAGTGTGAATGAAATAATTACAGTCGCAATATTCCATAGAATTGTAACATGCTTCCGTCACAAGTTATTACAATGTTAAATTCATTAATCATTCATTACAACTTCTTACTTTCCAACCCAGCACACAGAGAAACGTGGAATTCGATTTGCTGCTTTAATAGGTATGTAATGATCCTGTTATTTCTCAAAATATTTTACAGAAAGATTCTCATAATGTTAAAAATGCCCACTAGCAGGAATTACGAATAACTTAACTCTGTGCAGCTGGATTCCCAGACAGACATGAATCTCATTTTGACTCGGGAAAAGTTGTATTGTTGAAAGTCAACCATGAATGACATACTGAAAATATGTGCTGGACCAATAGGAGGCCCTTCTCCAAAAAATCAGTAAGGTGGCCTTATCCTTTTATGCGAGTTGCCATTAACAGATCGGGTGAGAGTGGCTAATGGGGAATACATGTCACGCTGGTATTCAAATTGTATGCAACAAAAATCAGTATACTGATTTTGTGAAAGCATGTCTTCCAGTGAGATCAGATAGACATCAAACATCAACAGGACAAAGTTGATCAAAGACTGAGAAAATGTGAACAAATCTACACCTTAACATCCGGGAGAAATGATTTGAAATAAACATGAAATTAAAACCCAATGCAACGTTTAATGTTTTAAAACCTTCTCTATCAAAAATATGTACAATAATATTTTCAAGGTTTTCACAAATCAAGGTATATATCCGTGTTCAACGTGAATAGTGGAATGGAATGTTTGTATTTAATGAAATACAAATAATATGGACGACAGATAGAGGCAGTCACTCTTTTCAGGTTGAAAACACCAGGCTACTCTCTTATGTATTTGTTGCTGATAATTCTGAATCTGTTGTGATAAAAAAGAAGAGAGACTGCTAAAATCAGCAACTACAGCATAAACACTACCATTCTTAACTTTCTCATTTTAATACATATGCAGGGTTTCCTTGGTTTTAGCAGTTGTAAGGTGGTTCTAGTCCATGGGGTAAAATAATGCTAACTTTGACCAGCAGAGTGATTTTGTGGTTAGAGCATCCGGCTTGCAGTGGGAAGGTCCAGGGTTCGACTTTAAGCCCGGCCCAGGGTTCGACTTTAAGCCGGGTAATATCAAAGACTTTAAAAATGTCAGTTAAGGCAATTCTTCGTGGGGCAGGAGCTACAGTCGGGGCTGCATCTCAAAAAGAATACCAGGGGAAACCATGTATACATTTGCAATACTCAGCAAATCATTAAATTAAGAACCATCAATATTCCCCTGCCAAATATTACCTGAGGACTTTACACATAGAAATTATAGTGTTATGTTTAACCAAATTTCAGTTTCATGAAAACTGAAAGAAACATATTCTGGCATGGGAATGGGGTGATGTACACTGTTTAACATGAAATTTTCTTACTGGCTAACAGTAGCCCTGATACCTAACCTAATTCTTAATTCTAACAAAGAATACAATCGCTGCAATACAATGGCAACAGCCAATCAAGAAACACTTTGTTACAGAGTGCCCATCTACCCTGGGAATGACACTTTTACTTTTAACTTCATACAAGGGAACTTCCCTCAGAGTGAGGACACAGCAAGGCCCCTTTCTCCTGACCTAGCTACCGGTGTTTGCACTAGCTTCCAAAATCTGGAGAGATTTTTCCCTCTTTCTTAATCTTTTGGCGGGGGTTTAAAAAATATGTGGGAACAGTTAAAATGATGAAATATTTCAAAGTTGACTTGTGCTGTCCTTACATAGACCTTGTAGCCTTGACTATACAATACTTGTAAGTTATGGCTAGAGCTACTCATATGTTGAAAACAGTGTTATTCAAAATGGTGATCTGCACTTTGAATCAACTGTCAGATGTCACATACAAAAGAAAGAGGTTTGCAGAAATAATGTACCTGAACAATGTAATATCTGAATGAAATTTTGTTTTGATTTTACACTTTTCTTAAAAACAGTTGCAATACATCTGGTATTAATTGAATTGTTTCAAGTGCTACTTTCAACTTTTTCATTCCTTTGTACTATCAAACACATTGTGGGATTTTCTCCATGATGAATTACTTTTTAGCGGGAGTCTCAATTTTTTTTCTTCAGAAATCCTGCATTCCCACACTCTTGCCCTAACACTGCTAGCTATTCTATCCTCATGTTTAAAATGAGCAAAGCAAGAAACAGTTGTTTGAACTTTCACGGAAATGAAGAGATATACTACATGTATGTTCCTTAAAATTAATTAGTCACAAAAAAGACTATCAGTATTACAAGTACAGATTAATATGACACAGGACTGTTTGTCCTCCGTCCATCTACAAACCACCACCCCCCCCCTTACCAACCATTTGAAAGAAACCGCAAAAAGGCCCGGTTTACTCTTACCTTTCTTGGGAGTTTCCTTCCGAGGTCGTATTATCCCTTCCCTTGAAGGGGGCTTGCTGGACAAAAGCTGAACTCCAGGAGCCAAATATGGACGTCCTTTAGTCCTGCAGAGCTCATCATACTCATGGGCTGTTAGAATATGTGTGCCATGTTAAGGAATACCATTATGAAATGTTATGAAAAGAAATGAACACCTAGTGCATACCACTATGCACCATGAGAGCATAGATATTTTATTTATTTGGTTCTATCCTATCTAATTCATCTGTGGACATTTGCCTCATCGAAAGACGTGACTAAAGGGAAACCAAATTTGAACTTGAAACATATTTAAAAATAAATTTAAACTTTGAACTTTTTATCAAGTTGACTGACACTATATAACACATTCTTGTTGGTGTGTTAGTAAGGGTGCTTTTACACTTGATCCAGATCTGATCGCCAGATGTTATCAGCGTATCGAATTACGTGTATGGCTTGATCCTGGTGCATTTACACTTGTCATGTACTCTGATCCTCCTCTGTGCTAGAAGCAGAAGTCGCTCCAAATGAATTAAGAAGTACAGGCACATGCCCGTGCGCACCAAAGTGTAAACAAAAATAGACCCTGTACATGTACCATGCACACCGTACCTTACCTCACCATTGATCCGGCAAGCATTTACACTACAGATTTGATCGTCTGCGCGGGGTCTGATCCTCCCCCCTGACTAGGATCAAAATCGGGTGATCGGATCTGGATCTGATCTGCATTTACACTACAAATTTGATCTCGAGCAGTGGATCAGACCCGGCGCAGGCGATCAGGTCCGGATCAAGTGTAAATGCACCCTAAATCTCATCTAAGTAACTAACTGTGGATATTTGCCTATAATGGCAGAGAGTATTACCAAGCATTTCAACTCTGAATATAACTACTGAAAGGGCAGTAAGGGCATTAGACTTATAACAAATTTGGTTCAGTTACTACTTAGTTTACCATTTTTAGGATATGCATAATTTGTGTTATCCCAACTCCAATGACCTGTCCAAGTATTATGAGGACATCAGACCTTGAGTTTTAGAATTTCCAGGTATGCTACAAATCACATTCCTCAAGAAATTAAGAGGTGTGGTAAGTGTGCCAAAAATCACACTCCTCTGATCATTTGAAGTGAATGATGGTCTGTGATTGCACTGGCACTCCTCAGATTTCAAGGCCTGAGACATAAAAGCCAACTTTAGACAGCAACTTTGTGGGATTGTTTCTTTAACA
The DNA here is from genome assembly GCA_037179385.1 of Holothuria scabra. Classification (NCBI taxonomy): domain Eukaryota; kingdom Metazoa; phylum Echinodermata; class Holothuroidea; order Aspidochirotida; family Holothuriidae; genus Holothuria; species Holothuria scabra. Next base: position 33,653,865 of record CM074193.1, read on the forward strand.
GCTAATTGTAGATTAATTCATACGTAACACCTTAGACCCTCATAAAAAATACATGCTAGCAAATACATAACAAATGGAAAACGTTGATCCACACATTTCATATGAAATGAAACATAATCAGGGATTCCACCAGAAACACAGAAAAGGAGAGGGGGGGGGGTTGATTAATGTTAAACCCTAAGTTCAAATTGATTGTCCTAGGTTAAAGTTAAAAGTGGGTTCAAGGTCACAAAAGCTTGCTTCAAGGCCCCTGTAAGGTGCAATTTGAAGGCTTTTAAAGGCCATTTATTTGTGTAAATTCAAACATTGCTGAAAAAGTGCCCTTTCTTTAAAAAAGAAACCAAGATATTGACAATTTTTCTCTAATTTGGGGGGAAAAGAAAGGGGAGGGGGATTTTACCCACCTTCTTTTGAAAACCCTTGAAAAGAGGGGGGACAACTCCCCCCTTTCCCCCCTTCTGCCAGAAACCCTGATAATCAGACAATTCAATAAAGTTTCAGTCATGTCAATATCAGTTAAAGGATATATGCTGAGACTGGCAGAAAGATGAAATCTGTCTCTGTAGTTATTTCAAGATGATGTCCGATGGAACCTCTCCCAGACTCTCCTTCTACTCCCACAGCTATAGCATACAGCTGAATCTGTAGCTGTGCCTTCATTCCAGCAGCAACCTAAATGCAATTAGGATAGATAATTGCAATGTAATGACAATGATGTGAGGATTTCTTACAAACTTGCAAGAGATTATTCTGGGTGCTATGGTAACACTTACCATAACAAGAAATTCTCCCATCTCACAATTAATATGGCAATTAGTAGCTGAATCAGGGACAGAGGCAAGATGATCCTAATTAAGGGATGAACAACTCTTCCAAAATTTAAACTTTGAAGATTCAAGCACATCTTCATCAACAGTGTGTCATTGCTTTACTAGGGACTATACATCTCACAAGGTAATACTACCATGCTATCAGTATAATGTACTAAAGCTGTTCTCCTCAGTTGCATAGAGTGCTTTCACGTGACATCACAACTGGTAAGCCATGTTACTGTCAAAAATCAAGTGTTCATTTTAGGGCAACAGTCACATGTACAGCTGCTCCTTGGGTAGCTTCACTAGCTTTTGCCTGTCAAAACTGGCAGAGCTTGTGGCTTCAGTAATAGCACATCTATAGCTAGTTTTGTTTAAAATTGATCATGCTAGTTTGGTGCTGGTTACAATTATACAATCTGAAACCTCCACAATAAATTTCACCTTTACTATTGAATCACAAATTGTAAGAAAAAAGTAAAAAATATAAAGAAGTCCACTGAACCATAGAACATGCTATTAATTCCTCATAATATACAAAACAACAATACATTATTCTACATTAACAGAACTTCAAACATTTTTGGATTGCAAATAGAGATAATCAGTTTTGGGGAGTGGGAATGTGCATCAGGTGTTCAGCAAGCACAAAACCGATACTGGGCGGGGTTTTAGGGGTTTATGTTAACGGGCCCAGGAGACAAAACACAAAGGGGCAGGAGTTCCAGGTAGTAAGGCACCAAGAAGCTTCTAGGTATTTAGAGGCTGTAATGTTGACTGGGAAGGAGTACATAAGGTTTTATGGAACTTTAAGTACATAAAGGGGACACACAGCAGAACATGGATTAAGTGGAAAGTGGTGAACACAGCTTGATTTTAGGGAATTTTCCGCTTTAAGCAGGAGGGTTTGGAAGTTCTGCATCAACTATTCTAACTTAACATAGACCTTAAGTCCTCTGTCTTAACAGTAAGGCTGCAGATGGGCAGCTAGGCTGCACCATATTCCACCATATTTATTTTGGTTGATGCTTGCTAGCCTACTACAATAAAGGTATACTGTGCATTGTTCCTGGCTGCAGCTGCTTGGCTGTCGCTTGGCTGATACAGTTGCAGCTTGAAATTTTGACATCAAACCTAAATACTGTCTCTTCTTACACATACATAAAAACAAGTTTAACCAACTCACTGGTCCTGGTTTGTATATAACTTGCAATCCAGTGGCTGGTGGTGGCTGTTTCACTTTGTATCTACAAGAATCTATTCCAATATTCTTCAGGTTCACTGGCATGACATATGTACAGCCTTCTCTTAATTCACCAAAAAATACTTCACCAGGGACCAGCTCAAATCCTCTGTTTGTTGAAACTTTCTTGTCTCCAAACACCTTTAATCCAGCTAATGAAGAAGTCATCACCTTGCGGCGAACTGGTTCTTCCACAGCTTGAAACTGTGAGGAAAGATCATAACAATACACAGATGACTACGATCTCAACTAACTTTCATCCATTCCAAATCTTCCAATAATGACATAAATCCTTTAAAGTCCTCATTTGTCCCAAAATGCAAGCTAAGAAAGTAATAAACATGAGCGATCAGATATTTTATTTTTATATATATTCTTTCTTTTCCTTTTCTCTGTTTCTGCCAGAGCAAAGCTCCAAAACAATATAAGCTACAAACTTTCAGTTGCTTAGAATGGCATTTGCATCCAATAAGCATTAAATTGGTGCAATTAATATTTCTTAAAAAAAAAAGTTATTCCAAAGACAAAGGATGAAATACCTGTTGATTTGGCAATGCCCCTGGTTTCTGTCCCTGGATGGCTGCTGGCAATCTAACAGGACTTCTCTTCAAAGGCCCAGAGACAGACTTTGAAGCACTTTCACCTGAACTTATCTTCACATCATCAGAATCAGGGTATACTAATGTCTCTGAGGACATCTGTTGCAGGGCAACTTCTGAATTAAATCCATTCTTGTCACCTACATAAAAGTAAGTGGTTAGCTACTGTCAGTAAAGTTTAGAGACACTTCTGTATTATACACATCTAACATTGGGTAGAAGCAACCAGTATGATTGCAAAACCAACTATGGAGATGGAATCTATCGTAGATTTTACTTTTTATTTGCTCTTATACATCACTAGTACATACACCGGAGGAGGGTGTATTTGGTATGGTATCATACATAAAGGAATAGAAAAGTATGCCTTGCCATGATGGAATAGGTGACACACGTTATGAGCATGAAAACCACAACCGCCTTATAGTCACTTGAGATCAACTGCACCACTACGCACTGCAAAATAACTTTTACAACATGATGTGGGTGACGGAAGTCACGATACTTTCTGGTCCGATAGTACCTGTGTTCACAGCTTGGAATTTACTCTACCTATTCCTCTTAAGCTTCATTAAACACCAAGAGTATAATCCTTGATAACTGTCTGTTGTTTTGTCACTGATAAAAACAGAAACCTTGCAAACATGTGAGCCAAAAAAAAATGAATTGTGAGAAGGAAGCATGTTTATACACTCTGTACACACATTTATTTACTAACAATAAGCCCTTTCATGATTACAACTGCGCATGACAGAACAAAGGTCATCCGGTACCACTTGCTCATTCGTATCACCGTGTGTACCTACATTTGCAGTAGTAGGCTACACAAGATTTTACTTGACTTGTAGGATTTTGGTTAACAGATTAAAATTCAGGTTAGGTTTAGGGCCTACTATTACTCCGTAAGATTAAGGAATGAATTTGGGTTTGGGTGTATGGTTATAAAAAAATCTCGAGTTACCTAGGCCTATGATTTTAGTCTATTACAATCGATCTTAGGCGCGCTTATCTATCCACTGAACACACATGTGCCAACAGTTAATGCAACATTACTATAGCACTTGAACGGGGTTGTACATTACGTTACATGCCCTAGGATATTACAATCCAAATCACAATCTTGGACAGTCTTGGTTACAACTAAGCCTGGGCGAAGCAAGTCTTGGATACTGCATATACTGTGAGATTTTATTATGAAGGTAAAAGGCCAAGACTTAACTTTTTATAGCAGTAGCAGTAACATTAAATCTAAGTTATAGGCGGCCTATACGAACTTACGAAGCCTACATTAGGCCTTAGTAGCATGTAGCATGGTAATAAAACTTCAAGCGTAGAAATAACCCCCTGATACTCACCCTAGCTCTTGTAGCTTAGGTATTTTTTTCATGAAATTTGGTATACGAGCCTACAGCTGGTTCATTCCTTGAGTAGGCCTATAGTATTTAGCCTAGCAGGGAAGGCTTGCCAGTTCGTACTTCCACGGGCACGGACATGTTCTTTGAGATTTTGCATATTCAAAAACTTAAAACTCATCCCGTATCTAAGGAAAATTTATGAGTGATACTGTTAAACATATTTTGGGCATACTGAAAGTTTTTGCCCATTAAGAGATGTGTTTTTTCAAAGCTTCTTTTGGTTCATGTCCGTGCGTGTTGTTTATTGTAGTCATACATACGTAACATAAAGATGGTATGCACAGGCAACGGCCTGCGACTAGCGTTGCTATGTGTTGCTCTACCGAATGACCTTTGACCCGGGAGGCCGATTTGTAATCATGAAAGGGCTTATTGGGGTTTAGCTTTGCGGTGAGAATGACAGACAAAGATCAAAGAACTGGGGTTTAGCTGTGTGGTGAGAACGACAGACAAAGATCAAATTAAACGCCAAGTGAACTCCCTACTGAAACCTGCCGGTAGATGGATATTTTGCGTGACTTGCATATTGGGCATGTTAGCAGCATGAAATAGCAAGGGTAAATTTGCACTCTTTCATAAATGCATGTACAGTAATGGCTCATCACAATCTCTAGTAAGGTAAAATCAGATCCAGCTGTAGTAGCACTAGTCTATAATCTCTTACTTCAAGTGAGTTCAGATCTCAGGATCATTTTCTTCCTCTTAAGACAGGCTGTTACTTACTAGTGAAAAATCACTTTCAGATGTGAGCCCTTATTGATGATCTTAAAATCTGTTGGGGAGCATCTGACCCTTAATATGAGATCAAGCTCCTTGTGCAAAGGTTCCAGTATCAACAGGTGTCAAGGTTGATAGCCTCTTTTATCTATATGATACCTACACAGCACACAGCAAATTTGGTTTGGGAGCACACAGCAAATTTGGTTGGGGGGAAAAATATCTGAGGTTATTAAAGCCAATAAGTGGGTTCAGTAATTCAATTTGAGGACTACACACATGCGCATATTCTTCAAATTGTGGCGATAAACAAAATGCTCCCATACCCACAATATGTGTAACAAAATTTGAGTGTAATAGAAAATTCTATGGAATCAGTCTTTCTTAATCCATCCATATGGAGTCATCTAAGTGTGGTGCTGCACAGTAGACTGTATCTATATGGCCTATTTGGTGTAAAATTTGCATTTTAATCTGCTGTCAGTAGGACTGAGATGTCTTTTCCTTCAGTTCATGCTATGAAAATACCCATAAGCCTAAAATCTTGAATAGTCCTGCAAAACTCAGAAAAGTTGTATCAGTGATAGTCAGTAACTTGTACATTCTGTTGTTTCAGTCAAGCCACTTGTGATTATGACACAACAGGCTGGAGCCTCTGGACTAAAACCACAGAGGATGCAAGTTCCTGACCCTCTCTGATACAACTTTCCCGAGTTGCGCAGGACTACTACTTGGATTTGTAGACTTGTTGGCATTTTAATGTCATGTTGAGCCATATACATTTTATGCCTACTGATGTATACTGCAGGAAACAGGAAAGCTCAATGCACCATGTGCTGAGCTTGATTTTTATATCCCAGAGTCTGCCACAGATTTCCAACAAATACCAAACTCCCTGTTGCAGATATACTAGGGTCAATGCACTTTAAGGTTCACTAATAGCATGATTTCTAAAATAATCCTCGCAAAACAGGTTAACATTCAAGACTGGCATGAAAGGAAGTACATCTGATTGCCATAAATTTTAAGATATGTAAAATATGAGTCACTGGTCTTTCTAAAATCAAATTTTGCACCAGCAAATCTGACATGATATAGAGCTCTAATTCAAGTTGATTCTCCTACATACCTGCCAATCCAGTAGTACAGTCATCTTGTTCTTCAACCTGCTCTGGTATGGTGGAGGGATGGTTAGGGAAGGATGCATAGCTAGATGGCGTATCACTGGGAAGATTGCGAGTAGATACATCACTATCCGAAGAAGCTGTCGGATTACCTAGTATCATTACAATGGAAAAAAAATTGTGAATGAAACAGTTGATAAACAATATGATAGTATTTAACACAGCAAGAGCTTTGATTGAAAAAAAAAAAAAAAACAGGTGCATGTATAACGATAGATGTATACTTTGAAAATTTGAATTGTGAATTGTAGCAAATGTTTTTTTTCACTCACAAAAATTAATTTCTACTGTTGTTCAGTTAATTGTAAATAGTGCCATCTTACTTTCACAAAAAAGTTATTAAATAAAATGACCCATTCAAATTATTGAAAGACTTCTTCTCATAGGCACTTTTAAATTTTAAGCTTCACAAGTGTTTGTGTGTGTTTTACAGCATTTACTCTGTGGAGTTGCAACGCTATTCAACTTAGCCAAGAGTCATTACCCTGAAGTGAGTCCACTAATTTACCAGCACTACTATGGACTTCTCCTCAAACAAACATGATGAAACTTTCCTTCTTACTTTTTGAAACATCATCCTTCTCTGCCTGATTACATCTCATTGTCTCAAGAGGAAATGAAGCACACTACATATACAGTACACTTGATATGGCCAGGTTTCTAATCTGATAAATAGGCAGGTAGCATCAGACATACTAAAATACACAAAAAATTACATAACATTTGGGGTTAGCTATCAGGCCAGACATGTTTAAATGCTTTTCACTCAGTACATGTAAACACAATGAAACCATAGATAACTTGAGGGCACAGATCATGTAACTTACTCAAATATCAGTTACACCCCACACTGCCTTTGATATACTGGGGTGTCAATGTTGCATTCTCAAGAAGAAACATCATGGCATGCTTGTACATTCCAACCCCAAATACAGTGTTTGTGTGTGTTTTACAGCATTGATTCCATGGCAAGTGGAGATTGAAGCTATTGTACTCAACCCAACCAGAAGTCATCTCAAGAATATAAAGACTTCAACCATACATTTTATCATGCTCTTACCTGGTCTGTTTAGAGGCTGAGGTTGGGAGGCATGAGCAGGGGTAGGGTTTGTAGGTCTAACCTGGGTTGGTGTTCCAACTCCTCCAGCATGTCCAGGAGTTGGATTAGTGGGGCGTACATCAGAAGGACTGGCATTTACACCTGACAACGAAAAACATAACGGAGAATGTACTTCTTAACTAACACTACCAGGGTGAAATCAGTTGATTACACAATGTCAACTGAAACAACATGCTTGTTAGTACTTACATGAAAAAAATGTGGTCAAATGACATTTTGTATGATGCTTAACCACATATTTTCAGAAAGACCAAGAACCTGTTACACATACTAGAACCTTGGAGTCAAGAAATGTTTAATTCTATTCAGTATTCAATCAAGCATATTAACTCACACTTGTAAACATGAAACTTCATTGACATAGCCATGTAATTACAGAAACAAAATTAGCACTAGCAAGAATACATAAAAATGTCTGCTGCCAACTAAATCACAAATTGTTTCTGCACTGCAGGTTCTTTTTGAAAATTAGTATTTATCATCCACACTTATTTCAAATGGACCATACCACTATACACTATTTGATCAGTACTTACTACCATGCTGAAATTGTTGCATTTAGAGGAAACATATATACATTCTTATGCATGTGAATGTTACATGCTTATAAAGGAATGCACCTAAAGAGCAAATTTGAACAGACTCTGTAACTGCATTATGTGTAAAAATGAACAAGACGAAATATAGTTTTGTGACACAAAAGTCATCATCAAAAAGATTTTAAACAATGTTTGAAAGGGGATAAATTTTCTTACAGTAATACATGTTTCTTTTTAGTGTACCACAAGGTAAAGTATCTAAAAAGCTGTTATATTTTCTCTTTTACAATCTGCTAGAGAACAGTTGAAATGCAATGCTTTATCAGTGGTACTCCTGAAGACTCCTGTTTCACATTATCAATATAAATATCCTTTTAACAATCATTACATTTTTCTGAAAGTTCATCAATTCCATACAGTACATGTGTATCTGCTCACCTTGAACAAAAGGGGAATCCCCTTCCCTGGGTGTCTGCAACATTGGAATTTTAGGTGTCTGACCAAAAGGACTTTCATTGACATCTGAAGGCTGAGACATATCACCACCTCCTAAAAATACAAATTAAAAACTCTTTTGTCATTTCAGTTACAGTTTTAGTTTTAAAAATATTTATTTCTGTCAATTGCGTGTTTGGAAAATTGCAACATATACATACGTATAACCAAGACTGTGGGGCTATCCACATATGAAGCTTAATCAAGCTTAAGAATGTGGCTACCACTTGGACAATGAAAGCACCACAAACAACAGCAATAACAACTATAGTTACTTGTTGTGGACTGAATAGTCCCTTGAACAATTGAAACTATTCCCAATAATGTGGTGTAAATGATGCTACAGTCTGTGATGAATTTTTTGTGAGGCTTTCAAGATGAAGAAAAAAATCCAATTTCACAGAGAGGTTCATATTGGCCAAGTTATATCTATAGAGTAGTTAACATTTGTTAAAGCAGGGGTGATTTAAAAATTCTGTTTCATTTCATTAAATTTCCACAAACATCAAAACAAATACATATACTTACAGGGATGTGCAATTCTTTCCTCATTATATTTCAACCGCTTTACTGGTTATTGGAGACAAATCAGGCATAAATGTTAGGAAGAGTAAATGCATTAAAATAATTTTTTGCCACAGTTTAGTCTCATCTATTTTTTTTCCAAATTTGTTGTCTCAAAGGCTCACCAACAATACTCCTACAAATGCAGCATATTCATTAAATACCATTGCTCTAAGGCTTGTTTGTGTATTTGGCTCTCCCTGAAAACACCACACCCCCCCCCTTCTTGGAAGTTCTTTTGACTCCCCTTTTAAGAGCTGAATATTTCATACCACACTTTGTATGGTACTTTATTGACCTCGGAAATACATATAAACAACACCTTAATTGTATTGCAAAGGGAAGCAGCCCAATGTGTCGTAATTTAATAAATAGCATCACTGCCGTCTTCAATAGCTACCAGTCCTTACCTTGTTGATCTGAAGCTGGACTGTTGTCTGGGGTACTAGGAAGGCTGTCTGATGGGGGCTGAGTCCCTTGCTTTGTACCTTCAGCTAATTTCTTTGTAAGAGCTTCCATGTCTGGCTCTTCCAAAGGAGTGGCTGCCTGAGCTGCAAGGAAGCTCTTTCCCCACTGGCTATCAAAGTAAGGAGGGACCTCTCGCTTTCTCAAGGCTTCTCGATTTGCTTGCTCTTCCTCAAGTGTTAACCTGAAATGATGCAGGAAAAATTTTACAACTCAACTCAAAGGAATGTCAAGCCTCTGTGTCAGTAACACAAATGATTTTACCCGCATTTTCATTAGGAATGCTTTATTACCTTTTAGGTCCTCACATGACTAAGGTAGGACCATTAATGTTAGCACCTGGGCATTCACCTGCAAAAAAGTCCATTTGCAGAAATTGCTTTAAGGTGTGGGATTGCAGGATTCCCAAAGCTGTTCTCAAAATTTCCCCAGAACAAAATACCAGGGGGAATTGTCCTAATTTTCAAAAGAAAATTAAATACAGGCCATTTACTTCTGCTTAAATTGGCACAGAACAGGGGCCAAAATAACACATCCCCAAACTGCTGAATTATATAAGATCTACCAACTTGCCATCCATCATGTGATTGATCCTGATATGGAAAAAGTTAAAAGTTAATCCAATTATATGACAGCTGTTCTTGTGTACCTGCCAGTACGAATGTAGGAAAGGGCACGACCGTACAGATAACATGATGTAATAGCAATTCCCACGATACATTCCTGTCACACCATCCTAAAATTAGGAAGAACCCCCAACATATTTCTAACCCCCCTCCCACCTTCTCCCCTAAAATATGAATGAGTTGAAATTGTGCCCTAGATTCAATTTTTTTTTTTGAACACTGCATCATTGTGAACCTTTTACCCAAGGATCTAATCTAGATGCACAAACCGTGCAATACCTGTAAATCAGACATGAGTGAGTCATGATTCAGATATCTAGATTAAGATATCTTTATCCATATTTCCCAGACATCTTTACATATTGTGTGGATTTATGGTTTTTATGGCTGCCTTGCAGGTAGTTCATTTGCACTGAAGCTAACAAACTGCTGACCTTTGTTTCAAGCAGCATTCTGAAAAGATAAGTTTGAAATTTTTACCTGCGCATGTGTTATTGACCTTTCTTTTCATGTCAACTGGAAACGAAACAGCTGAGTGTTGTGCAGGTCACAACTAGCGTACTTTTTTTCATTTGTTTACATCCTTCTATCAGCTTAAACACAGGCAAAAGTGTTACCCATTAACCTCTGACCAGTTGCTCAATACTGCTTCTTGAAGAAACTTCCAACTGGTCCACTGGAGCTTCTTAAAATTCTGATTTTCAAACCTCATTTTTCTCTTGTCTATCATGGGTTATCAACATGATGAAACTTTCTTTCTAACTTTTTGAAACATCCTCCTCATCTGCTTGATTACATCTTATCACCTCAGGTAGGAAATAAAGGACACTACATACATATTTGATTGAATCAAGTTGAACCATTGATTACTTTGATTGACAGTACAAGATATACCTAGTAAATACACAATAAGTTGCACAACATTTGGAGTTGGCTTAAGGACAGTCAAGCATGTGCTTATTCCTTTTTATGCAATATGTGTGAACACAATGAAAGCATAGATGACCTGAGGGCACAGATCATGTGACAAACTCAGATACCAGGTACACCCCACAAAGCCTTTGATCTACTGGGGTGTGTATGTTGCATTCTCAAGAAGCAATGTCACAGCATGAATTTCCAGCCCCACTGCTAGAGGTGTAATAATGTCACTCCATTGAGCTTCTACAGTCCTTTTACTACAGATGCACACAACTACACAGGGGATTGTGCAAGGATGCAAACAAGGCCAGTTTTGCATGCTCTGCATGCTGTGGCTAGGGTTTCACAGAGCTGGACTAAATGTCTCTACAGTGCTCTCACTTGGTTCACAACCCCTGGCCTTTTTGACAGGCAAAAATTGGTGTAGTACGACAGCCAGTGTAAAGCTAGCCTAGAAGCAGCTGATGACCCATGTGTTGCATTGAAACGCTGTTGACTGTGCTGTAGTCAGGCCTACAACAATCTGAAATCCCCTCCCCTACCCATAAAAAGGGGTCCCCCATACTTTGAACCCTTGTGCCAACCACAAAACCCATTCAAATTACTAACCTAACTCTATTCCAGTCATCATCAGTGTATTTGTTGTGGGGTTTTGGTGGGGGAGGTAAGGGTTCTGGTGCTGTAGCAGTTTCATAAAGCTCCTTGCTTTTTTCTGGGTTTTCTACATCTGTTGGTTTGGCCATCACTGGAGAAAGATCACTTTCTGATTTCAGTTGCTGTCCTGTGACTGCTTCTTGTTTTCTGCCCTCTATTTCATCTGACTTTTGTTGATCTTCATCCTGGAAAATAAAGGGAAGAGACCCCAAAAAGTAAAATATTTTCTACTTTATATGTGGAGATTGTATATCAACAACTAAATGACCCAGAGAAATGTTGGGAGCCTAAATAACCCTAATAGCAACCTGGGCATTTAGCTGAACAAACATGCTTCAAACTATGGATTCAACCTGTAGATTGCAAAACCTGATCATGTCTTACAAATTCCTCCCTTGCAGTATTTACATAACTAACTAACCACTGATTTAGAGGAAATGATAACTATTTATCTGATCAGCTGGACAACTTATGTCAAGATTTATATTTTCTACTAATTAAAAATGTCCCCTTAAATGGTAACACCCAAGATTGCCATGGTATGAAAATAGGCATTCTTCTTTGATCTTTGATGTTACCACAGCAAATATTACCAACTTAAACAGATTTACTTCACAGTTTAGACAAATCTGAGCAGCTAATGAGGGTGGCCACTAGTGGGGTACCACAACATTTTAAGTCTTAATTTTACTCTCTATGTACAATTGTAAACCCTCATATTCAGTAAAAGGGATGGAATCAATGAGTATTATTGAGTCCAATCATCCATGATACAGTGAAGCGATGAATTTGAAGATTAAAGCTGATGGACCCCAGTTATGCCGGACAAAATCAGATCATTACTTGACTATTCAAATTCATCTATAATAATTGATTACTACATAAATTATTTTAAATTCCACCTCTGCACTTGACCCCTCCCATAATCAAATCATATTATTAAAGAGTTTGTCTCACTTGAGCCAAGATTTGTGCAAGCAGGTCCCCCGCCTGTATCTTCTCCTCCTCGCTCCTAGGGTCCTTCAGCTGCCTCTCAGCATCAATCTTCTCTTGTTCCAACACTTCCTTAGCATGAGCCTCCAAACATGCCTCCATCTCCTTCCTCATTTTGACATCAACCGGTTTATACTGAGTAAACTGCCGCAGTTGGAGATACCTGGGGCACTGTGGCGCAGGAGGGAGTTCTGGGGGTGTCTTCTTAGATCCCACTGCCAATCCTTTACCAACATTAGTACCAAACTTGACACCAGGTTTTTTTACCTCCTTTGCAGGAAGTTGAGAAAAGTCTCTTGGTCTCAAGTTCTTTGGTACAATATTTTCTTCATCAAACTTTAGCAACCATGAGTCACTAACATTTGTGAGGTAGGGCTTCATCACTGTCATTCCCTGTACCTCTGGGTGGTCTGGTAATGGTTCTTGAATGAAAGCAGTTGTTGGGTCCATTTCCATCTGTTGAAAGTAACTGCTAAGATCTTTTTCCCTGAGTAGCTCACACCCACTCCCATCAGAGTTAACCACAAAATATCTTGGTACATGTGACACAGCTATTTTTTTCTCATTTTGTTGATTTGTTTCTGTTTCTCCTACTCCCTCTGCCTCTCCTTCCTCCTGTGTCTTCCCTTCACTTTTCTGTTTCTCCTCATCAGGCAAAAGTTCTCCCTTCCAATTCACACTGAAATTTTTCCCAGTGCTTTCTTTCACTTGGCACACAATCTTCTCTTTGTGATGTAATGTGTACATGGCTGGAGCTTCAATTGCACCATTATCCCCATTCCCTGGCTTAGGGGTAAACTGGACACATCCATCGGAAGCCATGGCCATCCTACTGCCATCATGGTGTAAGATTTCGTAAGAGCCATCTGGTATAGCAATCACTTGAGTACCATTACCAAAGATGGTAGTAGCGATACCATCTTCGGTATTAAAGATGACTGTAGCATATCCAACACACTCTACTTTCACCTGTTGGACAGTACGAACTTTTACAGGGGTTGCCTCACCTGTAAGAAAAACAGTCCTCCTTGATTAATTATAAATTTAAGGAGATCATTCATACCTAAAATACACCAAACATAATTTATACCGATAAGAACCTGAATACACATTGGAACATTATGTGCTATTAACCAGGATAAGGCCATAAAGTAATAAGCTGGATTTGTGTCTGCACAAGGGGGAGTTATATGACCTGGTTGAGGGATTTAAAGGCATCTGTTTTGAGGAGATTTGCCCTTAGAGGATCTCTGGTAAGCCAATTAAGTATTTTTTAAAAAAAAGACCTATTCATATCTAATAAACATGAAGTGCAATAACAGACCACCTTTTTTACAAACTAAGTGTTACAAATTCACAAAGCATATTCACCTGAATAATCCATTGGAGGTTCTCTCACATAAGTTATAAGTTCAAAAGAATAAGTTGAACACTAACAGCAATATTTCATCAGTTTTGTAATTTGATTTAAACTATACTACTATTGTTATTTGGTAACTCACAAGAGATTAACTGTGACTGGACAAAGAAAATGAGTAATGACTTGACTTGTGACTGAAGAAAATCAATTGTAACTTAACCTGTGACCAGAGGAGATGAGTTGCGACTTAAACTGTGACTAGAGAACATGATTTATGACTGTACTTGTAACTAGAGAAAATGACTTTTGACCTGACTAGTAACTACACAAAATAAGTTATGATTTTACCAGATCATGGGTAAAATGAAGAATGAGAAAATAGAGTTGTGACTTGGATTTTGTTATTATCCTACCTGTCTCCTCTGTTTCTCCGTTCATCTCTCTGTACTCTACATCTACTGTGTATGATGTAATTCTAGTCCCATCACTATGGTCTACTATTTTAGTTCCATCTGGTCTTTCCACAATGACTACTTTGTCCTCCCTTGTTGTCATTACCTTAAAAAACAAAGAAAATACAAACCATCTTCCTTTAATATCTTTTGCGACAATATACAGAAAATTCAAAATAATCAGATTGGTTTTAAATTAACTTAAAAAGGCACGGGACAAGAACTTCCTAACTTCAAGACAAAGGGAATTCTATAACATGGGCCAGATGTATTCCAAATCCATCACACAAAAAAAATAAAACATCCACGGCTGACTTACAGTAATCATTCCCATGTTTACTTTTCTATGAAAATTTGATCTCTGATATTAATTTCTTATGGTTTGGTCATAAATGCATTGCCTAAAATAACCCCAAAGTCTTGAGAACAAGCATTCTTCAATCTTATTGGATATGTCCAGGTGACTGACTATATAGACTTGAAAGGCACACTCCAGATAGCCTAAACATAGGAGATTATAAAATAGAATTAACACACTGAATACTGATTTACCAGTACAAATCAACAAAGAGCCAGGCAATGGATGTTTTCAGAAATCAGTGATTAAAATCAAGTGACATGTCAAATTGCAATCAAGCCCTTAAATTGAGATAATGCATTTAAATTGCACCAATATGTCATACAAAGAAAACACTTTCAATCATTACTAAATCATTCAGTCACACCAATAAACTTCAGCAATAGTTTTATCTCTTCAAAATCTTATGCATCACAAGAGTAACGGAAGTTGCATCATTTGAAATTTGGAACTTCGGGTGAACAATACATTTTTGACACAAATAACCGAATCATTTCCTGCAAGATTTTTATTTCTTGAAAAGAAAGCTACCGTGACAGCCTATTTTGAACTGTCTATCATTATGTATCTATTGCTACTGGATTAAAAAATAGGAAAATTTTTAGTTAAGTTAACGCAATATTTCCCTTTAAACTGCCTTCCTGTTTGCCTATTATGTAACTAACCATACACAGTTGTCTCAGGTTGCACTTGGCCTGTATGTAGCAAAAGTGTTGTAACTAAACTCCTTCAAATTCAATGAGCATGTTCCATTTGCTTTTCTGCACTCAAGATATTTACAAAGGAGGCATGCGAGATAGAGCAAGAGTGAAATGACTACAAGAGATAAAGTTTGCTAAAATTTGGTACCTTATGCTCATGACTGAAATCACCTCAAGAATTTTCTTGACATTAGCCAGAAATGTTCCCACCAAAATATGTACATCATTACCAACTGAAATCCTGAACATGAAAACATAAGTAAAAGTTCACATTTACTCACTTCATCAGTCACAGGATCTCTCGCTGAATACAGCATGACAGCTTTTTCTTCAAACTTGGTGCCATCTGCCCTTGTGCCAAATCGGTCACCAGTAAGAGTAGTAGTGATCCATTCAAATGGTACAATATCTCCTGGAGAACACGCAGACTCATCTAATGGGTCCATTGATGGTGGCACACTGGTCTTACTTCCTGCAACTTTCATGTTACCTGTTTCAAGAACATAAATGCTAATTTATGCAAAATTTATTTATTTCTAATCTCTAAAGGGCAAGAAGAGTCACCTGAAACTTATTTTGAAGCAATGGCTAAATATTATCTCACAATTTTCTTATTATTTCTCTTCAAAGTATCTTTGCCCTTTATATGCTTTATGTCTGTGAATGTCTCATTTTTCTTCAAAATCAACTAATACCCAGAATTTGACACATACTGTTACTGCTGCATTGTCTGTATGGGCATGTACAACCGAACATATTTTGGAAAACATTCAATGAAGTTTATGCCTATACACATCAATTGTAAGGCAAGTGTATGCCTGTGAACCATGTACCGCCCTTGAC
Organism: Holothuria scabra; assembly: GCA_037179385.1. Classification (NCBI taxonomy): domain Eukaryota; kingdom Metazoa; phylum Echinodermata; class Holothuroidea; order Aspidochirotida; family Holothuriidae; genus Holothuria; species Holothuria scabra. The sequence goes on from CM074193.1 coordinate 33,669,926, forward strand.
ATTGCAATAAAAGTAGCCCAAAAAAGAAACTTGAAACAGTGAAATTTTAATACAAAAGCAAGTTGGCAATGTAGTCCAGGCTATTACGAAAACTAAACATAAGATCTCAATATGTCAAGAAATGCCTTTGCAGATTTCTACACAAATTGTCCAGCCCTGCATGTTACGTTCATAAGTTCACTAAAAGTTAGTCTCATTTTTGGCCTGTTTTTCTTATCTCTCTTGCAAACTCAAATAGAAACATTCTGCCAAAAACCCAGGAAGGGCTCACATATCAATACCGTATTTACTCTATTAAACGCCCCCTCTCTAATAAACGCCCCCCCCCCCCAACTTTTTCGTCACATTGCATAAAGTGAAATTGTTAATTCCACAGACAATATGGTAAAAGGAAAATGAAATAGTCCTGCCTTGAAGCCACAAAATCTTCTAAAGTCCCATACTGTATCCTGAAGTAAAAGGCATGTTTCTGCAACTAATTTCTGTTGATATCAATCACGCTATCACATACCGCGAACGTGTGCTGCTTCGTTTGCGGTTCGAAAGTGGTACTGTACATACCGTAGGTATACAAATATTCGCTAACCTATCCAAAAAAGCCTAACATGAAATTCCAAATTCAACACAGGAAAACTGTTTAACAGTGAAATGCTGTGAACGCGAATGTACTGCTAATGGTACTACTCGCGGTAACTATTATGCAATTACCGTATGTACGTGCGTATAGCCAGCCGGTCAGGATAGTACCGTGAGGCCTGGCTGTATACTGTTCACAGCATGCATGAATGCGTATGCCGCGGGCACTTAAAAAAGTCACTTCTGTGTGTAACGTTACATATCAAGATGTCGGCGAAAGTTGATTACACTTGCAAAGTTCATGGTGCTGTTCGTGGCTACCATATTTACAGGGAATTAAGTTTGGTTACCGATCTTTGGGGAGGAGCTCACAGCTGATTGTGAAGCTGACAACCAAATGGACAAATATGCCATATGTAGCAGTTTATCAGAAGTCACGTAAATTTGACTCTAATAAACGCCCCCCTTAACGAAAATTTCACGCCCCCGGGGCGTTTAATAGAGTAAATACGGTATCTTAAAAACAAGAAATTCTGTACTAAAGGGCAACTATTACAATAACTCAAAGGATGGTTTTGTGAAAATTTTTTATGAAATACAGCACATAAAAACAACACTACCATATCATCATAGACCACATGTGTGATCAGGTGGTTGGTATACCATCTGCTGCTCACAAGGGAGTCCTGGGTTTGATTCCCAGGCAGAGTTATATCCAAGATTTTGAATATGGAATATACAAAAATGCCATTGTACATGATGCTCTAGGTATTGGAGTAGGGTAAGAAATCTAGCATCCCAAACCTGGAAAAACATGAGGAATTTTGTACCCTAATAGATCATTTACCCGAGTAAAAAGCTAGGTTTTCATCAAAAGTTAGGTTTGGTGGGGTAATCAAATTTTACCCAACTTCCTGCTTAACTCACTCAAGCACGCTCCCAGAAACCACAAGCTTGATAGGAGACAGATAGGAGAAGATGTAAACAAAGGTTTACAGATTTGGGTCAGATGTGCCAGAGTTAGCAAGGTGAGAAAAGCAAGGAGTAGGGCAACTCCTTATTCAGTTTTTATTGACCTTTGCTTACTGGAGCAAGAAGGTGTGGACACAGTTTTTTATAAGCAGGGATATTCAACATGAAGGGATAAAGGCGCCATTGGATTAAACCAGAGGGTTATAACTTGAGGTGTATTTAAAACCCTGTTCAAGTAACTAACCAACCAATCATATCATGACTGATCAGATCATTACATGAATTAGTATATGGATGAGATTGGTCTGTTAATATTTTTACCTTTCTTAGCATCACTGAGGTGGTTACTCATAGCACTTCCTCCCCTCTGAGGTGATCCCTCTCTACTCTGGGAGGGACTTCCATCTCTCTCTCCAATTGGTATTGAGGCAGCCTTGCTAACAACTCCAGTAGGGAAGAGAACCTAAAAATTAAATATAAAAGAAGTCGGGTAAAATAGACAGTCTTAGAATACTGACCATACTTTTAACACTTCTAAAGAGCAATTTTATCATGAGAGGCATCTTGTGAGGCAGATGAAAATAAAAATTTTCTTGAGAAGTAAGCATACACAAGAAAACATCACACTAGATATTCTCTAACTTATTGTAAATAAAGTTCACCCAGCAGCAGGAGCTAATTCTTTGTGTTACCTTACTGAAGCAGGTGTTATGAAACAAGATCATCATAATAGTCCACACTTCTCTATTTGACAAACAATAATGCTAGTTAGTTGGATTTTACAACACACCAACACAGATGTGTCAGATAGTGTCAACCAGAAAAGAAAATAGGGCAGTGTTGGGGTAAAATTAAATAAAAAATCAGTGGGGGGAGGGGGGGGGGAGACAGATTGGGTCAAACGTCACTTAAGTACACAGGCAAATGCAGGAGTCAGGTGAAAAAAATGTATAATTTTTTAGATGATCCAAATTATCAGGGAAGGATCTGTCTGTTCAAATAAAGATTTAATGTCGAGTACAGAGGATGACTTCTGGCAAATACGTAGGTGCAAGATATAAAAATAAGCAAAGTCTGATGGCACATCCATACCTTACCAACAGAATATTCACAACAATTTTGTTTTTTATTACAAGTGGTTGAGACAATGTACATGATTAGATATTATAATCAAATTTTTGTGCATGGTGTGAAATGTGAGCTATTCTGCATCTTTTGAATTTGAAATCAAGCACATAGCCCTCATCAACTGACAGTTTTGCTTTCCCTTTGGTAAGAATTCATTTTGGGGTGATAAGTGTCTGTCTTTAGGCAACACTAAAAAATAAAAATATAAAGGTATTAAATACCATTTTTATGTTTGTACATCACTCCTCTTATAATTCATCATATGTTGTTTACCTCAGTTCTCCCATCCATCATGAATTTGATTACAGCGCCCTCACTGTTGATGAAGCGACAGTGTTCTGTCATGGCAGGGTTCTGTATGGCAGCTTCACATGGTTGTTGTCCAGCTGTTTTACTGGGGTAACTCTGTTTAATGAGCATCTTACCAGGAGCATTCTCATCATTAGTCTGCCTTCCTAATATGAAAATGAGACATTCAAAAGCATAAACAAGGATGCCAGTCATGAAGTTTTGTAAAGTACAATAAAGGCAATCAAACATTTTCAGAATCATACATCATTATCACACACAAATAAATAAGTATATGCATACAGAATCAATTAGATCCATATCTTGATACCTAAGTCCAAAAAAACTTATCACACACACTGTGTTAAATGTATCATGCATGTCTTTTAAAGGCAGTCATTCGTCACCCCAAACTACAGTTTCAGTATGCGTACATCAAAACTCTCAATTGGTACAGCTCTTTGACTGGCATCAAATTCAAACAATGCATCATAGCTAAATTACACAGCATGGGCACTGAGAGTGTCTTGATTACACATTATGGACTTGTATGCCCACTGAGACAAGCCATGAAGCAATAAACTAGGATTGTGTCTGGATAAAGATGAGTTTTAGATAAATGTGGGAGGGGCTAGAAGTAAGTAGGCTGGGAGAATTGGAACTGTTTGGGATGATGAAAATATGCCTTCAAGGTGCACAACTATGAGCAACATCTTACACAAATCACACACGGTGATACATACAAATTAATTCAAGGTCTCTTGTTATACTCTCAGTAAATGTTTTGTTTCAGAAGTATGAGTACAAAATTACAAGCATACTCCAATGGTTTTTCTCAAGGCCTTGCAAGAAAGACAAAAATATTCCTGACTATCTCCCCTTTATACCCTGTCACAATACTATTTTCTTAACTCAAAATATGTCACTTCAAAGATTGGCAATTTTTTTTGAGAAAATGCCTCCACCTTTCCACAAAAGGCCACAGACAGTGCTGTAATGTGGGCACATTGTGTCAGATTCCTTTTGTTTTTCTTTAGTAAAATGTCCCCTTTGTCTTTGAAATTTAATACTGTTGGAATGTTTCAGTAGCTTTTCCTGAAGATCTAGCCCGCTTTGACCAAATTCCTCATAATTGGCCCTTGGAGTTAAAGGCCTCTGAATGCCTTCAGTGTTTAACTTCTACATGACCTCCAAATGACCTTTGACCTACTTCAGAACTGTAACACTGATGACCCATCATCTACAAGAGACTTGCACAAATCTGAGAAGATTAAAATTAACACCATGGAGATACACAATTTTGTATCAAAAGACTGTTTGACCTCTTTTTGATAAATTAATGACCTCTCATCTAACTCAAAGATACATCTTTGAAGATTCATGTGGACAGCACCTCTTTTCCAATGTTGGTACACAAACAGACAGACAGACAGACAGGCAGACAGACAAACAGACCGACTGACAAACTGATGAAATGCCATAATAATAGATGAACTGGTTGAGCTAATAATAATCTGACTGTAGTTAGTTAGATGGAGTTTTACAGCAAAGTTTCCATCCAATTGGTTCAAATTGAGCAGGCTACGAAGTGTAAATTGCTAACAATTTTTGTTACAACTACCTGCAATACTTTCCAACTTGTAGCTGACATGCAGACCATTAGGACACGAAATAAACAGTTGTTGAAAAGGTGGTTCTTCAGGCTCTTTTGGTGGAGAAGGTTCCGGTAACTTTGCTTCTTCCTGTCGTGGGAAATACATACAGCTTTAATTTGATGATAATTGTCACAATATCATAAAGACATCTTACCTCATTGAAAACTACATCATAATTTTTGTAGTCTAATTGATACTTATTTCTGGCTACCTGATTACATTGTGCCCATGGGCAAGATGGTCTATGATCTCTCGTTTTAATGAGCATTGGTACCGCTGAAATACCTTATTATTAAATCTAACCACACACATCAAGCTGTATGTAAAGGACTTCCCTGGACCAGAATAACACTGAAAGGGAAACCATGCTGAAACTCTTTTTACATATTTTGGTAGTAATCATTATTTTCAAGAGCTGTGTAAATCAAACTTCATCAAAACAAAGCTTATCAGACATATTCAACAAATAAAAGTTAGTAGATGAGGACTCCTCTGTCCTTTTTTTGCCCCAAAGAGAACTTTCTTTTTCAACTCACCAGAGGGAAATAGAGACTTTCAGATCCATAATTTTATCTTACCTCTTTAGGTTGCTCACTAGGTTTCTGTGATGCTTTCTCAGATTCTCCAACAGCAGATGAGGCACCTTTCTTGCTCCTCTTTCCTGAACCCCCACGACCCCTACTAGGGGAGGCAGCTGGAGGTGGTGGTGATGGGCTGGCCACTGGAGGAATGACTACTTCAACTTCTGGCTTCTCTTCTGTTAAATGAAGTGCAAAATTGATAATATTCTCATTTTTAATTCTTTGGCATTCAGTTCAGGTAGTCGATGGTCAATGAAGAACTATGTGAGTGTAGGACACTTTTAATTACCAGTGCTATAGAGTACACCAACATGAAAACATTCTTCAATCTCCTTTTGTTTTAGCACCCCAGTTCTGTTTAGTAGACCTGGTAAACACTTTATTATGAGATTTAAGCCTGAAATGCATCACAGTCTTGAAACATGGAAAATCCGTACAACCCGTTCCCCTCTCGTACATACTGTTCCAGACATGATCGAGAAAAGGAAGCAAAAATCAGGCAGAAATTATGTTGCAATAATGTAAATCTAACATGGATTTATTAATCAAATCTGACTTCACCACTTCTTTCTTCCATTCCCCCCCCCTTAACCCTTCCCTTGGCCCCCAAACAAACATACCTTTTAAGGATGATAGTTACAACCCCAGCTAGTGAAAAAAGATTTAATGTGTAGTGTAAAAACATATAGGCCATTAATTACCTTCAATTTTGGGGGTGCCGGATTTCCCAAAGTTGCTTATAGAGAGAACCATCCCATCATTGAGAGAAGCAGTGATGGAACCAAAACTGCTTAGAGGTTTCTGTGATGAAGAAGGCAATGGTTGAACCTTGTTGTGATCTGTGAATGACAAAATGAATTACTGTATTAATACCACATGATATATCTAATGTTTTGTTGGAAAGAATATATTATCAAGTTGAAATTTATTGATGATGTAGCTTTAAAACAAAGAATGAAATATTTTCATAGAGGTCAGACTGACTGCTTAGTGAAATGGTTTTGAGTCTTATATTATATTTGAGAACATCCCGTTGGAAAATCTCAGTTCAACCTTGCAGGCAAAAAAAAATTTCATTTAAAAGATTTCATCTTAATATGGATGAAATATTACTTTTTAGGTCAGACTTAGTTAAATGGTTTCAGTCTCCTGTTATATTTGGGAACATCCAGTAGAGAAATCTAAGTTAAAGCTTGAAGGTGTAAACACTAGCCCTTAAAAGATTTGATCTGAATCTGCATATTTTAAACTCTTTCCCCATTATTCCATTTTACATGCATGTACATGATTCTTTGCACACATTCCGGTGCAAAGAGGAACTCGCCACAATCTACAGATGAATCCAGACAGCAAGTGATGGTCTGATTTCAGTTGGCCATAATGGGGGTCTATTACCTTTAAATCTTTAATTCCTTGCTTACCTCTATCATGGATGGTTTTACACTAAATTGTATCTTTATTCCTTCAGTTTCACTGAATATGAGGGTTTGAAACTCATGTAGACGATATATAAAGACAATTTCAGGCTGATGGACCCCACTAATGGCTGCCCACAGTCACTTAAAACAATCGCTGATCAGATTCGTCTACAGCTATAGCTAGATAGCTATTTGTACATCCACACAGTTAAATTAAAATTGCTCACTATAACAAAACTATACAACATTTTAATTATGTTAGTTTTGACTGCTTATGTTTATTTTAAAATAAATTAATTTGCTTCCTAAATGAAATAAAAGTATACCTCCACCAGGAACCATTCTATCCTCCTCCTGACTCTCCTTTGAGGCATCAGCAGAATCATTCTCAGGTTCTTCCTCTACTGGTTCCTTAGGATCCAAGATATGAACAGTTAAAACATGACCATCCTTTAATACTGTAGTGTTTACAAATACATCACCTGTGAGAAAAAGTGAATACATTTTAACACCTTTTTGGATTTTTTCCGGCACTCTTCTGGAAATAAAAGCAAAGTCAGTGTAAACTTAACTAATACTGTAGGTGTTAAGTTGCCTTTGAACAGCAGCTGTCTATGGTTAATATCTTATGGTAAATAGTGCCTCATCACAACTTTGTAATATTAAAATGATTTTAACCAGCCTTCTAACTACCCAATTATTGCCATTACTGTTGTGTGTAAGATTCATAGAAGAATACTTCGAGACTTAGTATTAACCATCAATGTGTATGTACAATTTCTTCAGGTGTAACAAAAGTCATGTGATTCATCAACCAATTAAATAAGTCCCTCTAACCTCAAAGCATAAGAAACCTTTACACTGCACAGAGACATTTTTACAAGGAAAACAGGACCTCTACAACTGTACCTGCTCAGAATACTTTTGTATTCTCAGCCATGAGTTCCTCATAAACAGAAACTACTGGTTGAGGACAGACATCATCTTTATACAGGCAATAAGTTGTTATATCACAACATATTTAGTGTTACCTTATATCACATCAGACTTACTGTTTAAAGAAGGGTTTAAGGTCACAACAGGATTTAGTATTTAAGAGGGGTACTGATTCTTAGCATTTTGGTGAAATTTGCATTGAAATCCAATGTGTGGTTCTCAAGATATGAGCATGTAAAGTTGTCACATTTTCAACAAAATGTGAACTTAAAGCAAGCATATATGACATCACATCCCCACATTAGATCACAGTCTTTTGTTTTCTTTAAACTTCAGACTTGATTTTCTCCTCAACAATCACACATTATTAAAATGTGATTGCATAAGTGGCATGAGAACTTTACAAACTTTGCATCCCCCACAAGGAGGTCCTATTCCTATTAACTTCAAGGTCAACAAAACAGTCTGATAAAACAAAGTGAAACAAAGCATTCCTTGTCAATGGGAGGAAGTGATAAATGCTCTGCTGCCCTCAAACTCACTTTTGAACACAATCTACTGACTTCATTTTCCAATATCTCAAGATATACATGTCCGATTTGAATGAAACTTTCACCACACTGTGTAAAGTTCCTCTTTCACATATAGAAATTAAATTTTTGCTTAAACCTTCCCTTTAATTCACACATTTCATGATGAGAGCATTTTTTGGCAGAAGTTTCACCCTGGCTTACTTCTAAGTGATCTTTTAATAACACTGTTTAGATTTCACCTCCATAAGATTAATTTCACTACCGTGCCTTCCTTTACTTTGCTGGGGGTAATGGTATTTTTTTTGTGATGTTCATAGTGGGAGCTAGGTCTCCTGATCTGCACTCAATCTCCTCCCATCATCTTAGCAAGTACCTGCACAGCTTTATAAGGATCATTATCATCATTCCTTACTAACACATTTTTAAATTCTGGTGGAAGCAAACTACTCAATCACCCAAGCACTCATTTACAACCCAAGATGACTGATCTAAACATATCTCCTTAAGCTACCAACAGCTTGTTGCACTCCCACTACCCATAATTATGTCCTGATTGCATAGCATGCATATTCACAGCCTCTTCTGAGTGCATCTTACATATTTGCATACGCTACAAGTGCAGTTGACATGATTGACCAATCAAACGCAAGACTCACAGAGTGATCAAGCATGCCAGGGTCAGGAAGCACTCACCAGCACCAAGTCCATGCTGTGAGGATGCTGAAAGTTGCTCTCCAGCACCTACTCAACCAACTTTTGTGACTTTTGACTTTCCATGCAAGTAACTGCACTTATTATCAACAAAAACCTTAGCCTACATACCACACCTGTGGCAGCGGCCCCCTTAGGCTACCCCCACCCCCCCTCAGAGCCTGCTGATGATAGATAAACCAGAATGCAAAAATGCATTGAGGTTTCGATGATACATACATGCTCTTTTCAATGAAATGCTACATTTCTTGTAAGAACTGGTGACCCGAAGTGACCTTTGACTCCACATGTTAGTAACTGGTTTTTTTCTTTTAACCCAAACAGTTCTACAAATTTCATACTGTGCCTTAAGATATTTCGCGAACAATCAGCTTACATCATACACATCAACATATCAAGTTTGAAATGAATCCCAAGTTTCCTACCTTAAGATATTGTGTTAAAGAGTTTTTCAGGATTTGCCCCCTTCTGACCCCAAATGACCTTTGACCTCTACCAAAATAAAAAAGGATTCTTCTTTACATCATAATACATCGACATATCAAGTCTGAAATGAATCCAACTTTCCTATCATGATGTATCATGTAAACAAGGATTTCAGTGTTTGGACCCCATGTGACCCCAAATGACCTATGACCTCCACCAAAATTCTTGGGTTTTTCCTTACATCATTATGCATCAACATATCAAGTTTGAAATGGATCAAAGTTTCCTACCTTGAGGTACAGTGTAAACCAGGATTTCCCGGGTTTGACCCAACGTGACCCAAAATGACCTTTGACCTCCACCTAAATATATCCAGTTCTTTCTCACATTAAAACGCATCAACATATCAAGTTTGAAATGAATCCAAGTTTTCTATCTTGAGATATTGTGTAAACAAAGATTTTGGTCTTTGACCCCCTGTGACCCCAAATGACCTTTGACCTCCACCAAAATATATCCCGTTCTTTCCTACATCTTAACGCATCAACATATCAAGTTTCAAATTAATCCAAGTTTCCTACCATGAGATATCGTGTAAATAAGGATTTCGGGGTTTGAGCCCACATGACCCCAAATGACCTTTGACCTCCACCAAAATCAATAGGGTTCTTCCTTACATCATAACGCATCTACATATCAAGTTTGAAATAAATCCAAGTTTCCTACCATGAGATATCATGTAAATAAGGATTTCGGGGTTTGACCCCATGTGACCCCAAATGACCTTTGACCTCCACCAAAATCAATAGGGTTCTTCCTTCCATCATAACGCATGCATCAACATATCAAGTTTGAAATTAATCCAAGTTTTCTATCTTGAGATATTGTGTAAACAAAGATTTTGGTTTTTGACCCCCTGTGACCCCAAATGACCTTTGACCTCCACCAAAATCAATAGGGTTCTTCCTAACATCATAACGCATCGACATATCAAGTTTCAAATTAATCCAAGTTTTCTACCATGAGATATTGTGTAAACAAGGATTTTGGGGTTTGACCCCACGTGACCCCAAATGACCTTTGACCTCCACCAAAATCAATAGGGTTCTTCCTTACATCATAACGCATCTACATATCAAGTTTGAAATTAATCCAAGTTTTCTATCTTGAGATATTGTGTAAACAAAGATTTTGGTTTTTGACCCCCTGTGACCCCAAATGACCTTGACCTCCCACAAAAATCAATAGGGTTCTTCCTAACATCATAACGCATCTACATATCAAGTTTGAAATTAATCCAAGTTTTCTATCTTGAGATATTGTGTAAACAAAGATTTTGGTTTTTGACCCCCTGTGACCCCAAATGACCTTTGACCTCCACCAAAATCAATAGGGTTCTTCCTAACATCATAGCACATTGACATATCAAGTTTCAAATTAATCCAAGTTTTCTACCATGAGATATCGTGTAAACAAGGATTTTGGGGTTTGACCCCACGTGACCCCAAATGACCTTTGACCTCCACCAAAATCAATAGGGTTCTTCCTTACATCATAACGCATCTACATATCAAGTTTGAAATTAATCCAAGTTTTCTATCTTGAGATATTGTGTAAACAAAGATTTTGGTTCTTGACCCACTGTGACCCCAAATGACCTTTGACCTCCACCAAAATCAATAGGGTTCTTTTTTTTTTTTTTTTTATAAATTTTTATTTTCCTCATTTGTCACTTATTACAATATTTTCCAATCACATAAATTAACATCACAATAGAATGCAGGTGATAAAGTAGATTTTCAACATTGTCAACAATCGTTTGTAAAAATAAGTAACATATCAAAGAAGATATCTTTATAACGCTTCAACAATACCTACAAATCCAAATCTAGTAAATTAAACCAGGGCAACCAATAACGTTCCCAGATACCCACCTTCAAGTCTTTCTTTAATATGTATGAGTAGAGCATGAAATAATTTCTTAAGTAATGCAATAGCCTGATAGAAGATGGGAGTGTTTTCATTTGCTTACAGCGGAATACATAATATTTTATTAAAATTATCACTAGATTGAGAGCACGTGAGAAATCACCCCCAAATAATGCTACTGTTTTATTTCTTAATTCAACGTTAATTCCAGCGTTTACAAGGATATTTTGCATGTAATTCCAAAGGGCTGAAGTATAATGGCAGTTACAAAGATGATCAATTGTTTCGACATCATTGCCACAAAATGAACATTTATCTGAGTCTATAGCATTAATAAGATAAAGATATTTATTAGTAGGAATAATTCTATGGAGGAGTCTATATTGAAACCATCTAATTTGTACATCACTAGAACATTGGAAAGGAATAGAACAATACATTGACCATGAATCTTTAGAGATATCATGAGTAAGGGACCATTTTGTATAGGATTTATTACAAATAGTAGAGGAGTTTAATAGTTTATCGTAAATAGCCTTACAACACAATTGATTACTCTTAAGAATGATATTCATAAAACTATTCATTGGATTACTTAATCGATAACTAAGGTTCCTTAAACACTGTGTCCACTGTTTCTTAATTGCTACAAGAATCCCATAGAATTCAAGAAAGTTTGTTTTTATATTAAAAGTATTGACGAAATAATCATATGTATAGAACTTTCCTTCTTCGTCAAGTAAATCATTAATGAAAGCAATCCCCCCTTGAACCCAGTGATGGTAAAATACAGGCTTGTTGTCAATCAAAATTAAACTATTGTTCCAAATGGGCTGTCTTAAAATCATAGCTTCGTCATTTTTGGGATTAGAGTAGCAGTGATTGCCAAAGAAGTACTTGGCACAATTAAATGCATCCCTCCAAAATGGATTATTTACATTTTGCCGTGCTAACTCAAAGAAATAGTCTCCGTTTGTGAAAACGTTAGCCATGTCGATGTTGTGTTTCCTTAGATAATCATGTGAAAAAGTATTAACAGCATTTTTTAGCATAAGCGTGCAATACAAGAAGTTTTCAAGGAAATAATATTTTTTGACATATCGATCATTTTTAGCCCCCCATCTGAATAATTGCGAATAAGCTGTTGCCTACTAATACGATCAGGTTTGTTTTGCCATATAAATTTAAAAAACCGAGAAACAATGGTTTGAATGTAATGATCCGCAGGTGAGGGAAGAGCATGTAAATAGTAATTAAAATGTGGGACAATAAGAGATTTTAAAACAGTAATTTTTCCCAAAGCAGTAAGATTTCGTTTTCCCCAAATAGTCGTCAAATTATTTAATTTAGTCATGGCTTTATCATAGTTCTTTTGGACCATACTGGAGAGATCTGTATTGAATGTGATGCCAAGTACTGTAAAATCATCATTTTTCACCCAATGTATATCACCTTTAAAATGTTCAAAATCAATTGTTCTACCACATAAGGAACCAATACCTACAAGGAAACATTTATCTAGATTGACCCTTAGACCAGTACAATTTCCAAAGTACTCTATTTGATTATATAAATTGAGAAAAGATCGTTCATTTGCTTCAATAAAAAAAGTGGTATCATCAGCATACTGAGTCATCTTGTACTCATGTTCTCCAACAACTATGCCGTGAATAGTATTATTATTTTTAACAAATACATTAAAGATTTCAGAGGCCAATATGAAAAGATACGGAGACAAGGGATCACCCTGTCGACACCCACGTTCATAGGAAAAACTGTGAGATAAGAAACCATTAACTAAAACTGATGATGAGGCATTTTTATAAAAAGTATCAAACCACTGCAAAATTGAAGGGCCAAAATTGAAAAGATCAAGGACTTTACGGATAAAAGATAAAGAAACAGAATCAAAGGCCTTTTCAAAATCAATGGAGAAAAGTATTCCAGGGGATTGATCCTCCTGAAGGCTGTGCATAATGTCATAAACAGTTCTGATGCAGTCCCCTATATAGCGTCCTTTTAAAAAGCCATTCTGATCAAATGAAATGAGGTTAGACAGTACGCCTTTAATGCGATTAGCAATGCACGAGGACGCTATTTTATACGTAACATTAAGAAGAGAAATAGGTCTCCAGTTACGGAGAAAATTTCTAGGTTTATCACCCTTTGGAATTAAAGAAATAATACCATGCCTCTGTGTTATAGACATCTCAGCCTTATCATAGCCATTATTGAGGGAGCGAACAAGAAACCAGCCCAATTCATTCCAAAAGAACTTGAAAAACTCCGTAGTAAAACCATCAGGTCCTGGCGATTTGTTATTCTTCATATGTTTAAGACTTTTTAACACTTCTTCATAATTTAAAGGACCTTCCAAGCTCATGGCCTCAGACTTGGATAACTTTCTAACGAAATGAGATACACTTTCTTTGAGATCGACCTCAGTAAGATATCTGTCATGTAAACTATATAATTCTTTGTAAAAATTGTAGACCTCTTCTGTAATAGCATGTTGGTCATAAATATCATCATTTTCATCATTAGTAACACGACTGAGCAACTTATTTGCACTATTTCGTTTTTCTAAATTGAGGAAAAACTTAGATGGCTTTTCTCCTTCATCAATCCACTGAACACGTGATCGTATCATATTTCCTTTCAGTTTTTCCTCCCTTATAGCCTCAAGCTCTTGTTTTAAAGTGTCAATGCGATCCCTCATATTTGAATCTTCTGCATGCTTGTTTTCTAAATGTTGAATTTCCCCTAGGAGAAATCGTTCTCTGTTGTGTTTTTCTTTTTTGACAGAGGAAGAATAAGAAATACTTTTGCCTCGTATATTTATGAGAAGAGTTTCAAAAAATAATTGATCACTTATAGTAAATATAATATTTTGTCTGTGGATATTGCTAATGTTTTCACGATTATAGGGAAGACACCCATAATCGTCGATTGTATCGTCAATAACTTTCTTAATAAGTTTCACATAAATTTCATCCTTCAAGAGAGAGTTATTAAATTTCCAGTACCCTTTGCCAAGTGAAACACAGCACAGTTTAAAAGAGGTACTAATCATAGAATGATCTGACCTGTAACCAGGAGAAATGTCAGTTGACAAAACTGTATTTAAGAGTCCGGAGGAAGCTAACAAATAGTCTAGACGGCTTTGCTTAAAAGGCGACTTTTGCCGCCAGGTAAATCGGACACCTGTAGGGTGAAAAACCCTCCACATGTCAAATAAATTCAGTTCATTCATTAACTGTATAACAGCTTCCCTGGCTCTTGGATTATTTACATGTAAGTAATTCATAGTGTCCAGATCTGGATTAAGGACAACATTCCAGTCACCAACAATGATACAATGGACTGTGTTAAACTCCTCAACTACCTCTTGAATTTCATGGAAAAAGGATGGTCTGTCTGTATTGGGACCATAAATAACAATTAAAGTAATGGAATATTGACTAATATCAACATCTATAGCAATGTAATTCCCATGCTTACTACATTTTGTCTTGTTAACTTTAAAATCAAAGTTTTTGTTCATAAGTATAGCTACACCTCTTAAATTATTACTCCCTGGTGCAATATAACAATCAAAGTCCCATTCTACTGAAACAATGTCAACTAAATTAACATCCCAATGAACATCCTGAAGACAGTAAATATGATTTTTTAGACCTTTTAAATAATCAAACACATCTTTTCTTTTGTTTCTGTCACAAAGTCCCCGACAATTAAGGGATGATATACGTATTTCACCTATCATCTGACCTGTGAATTTTATTCAACAAATACATTCCCTGAGACAAATACGAATAAGTAACAAGTGACATGAGGAAATTTTCTAAAAGAAAAAAGAAGAAATAAAGAAAAAAAAAATAATAACAGACATCACAACAGCGACACTGGAAAAAACGTCGACCGTGATCACCTTTCAGTAAAATAGTAACTGGGAGTCAATCCAAAGTTCCAAAAAGCAAATAAGCATAAATAGCCAGTAATTGAAAGGACCAGATTTGCTGCTTATTGTAGAAGTTCCGTGTCTCCTTCTGTCAGCGTTTGTCGTGATCCATCATGTTTCACGATAATAAGGCAAGCAGGAACAACCCATAGAATGAAGGCATAGTTTACATCGCTTCATTTTTTTTTTTTTTTTTTTTAGAGTTCATGAAGATGTTGGCGAAGCACTTTTCGATTCTCTCGAACAGATAAACTGACATCATCCGTAATAAAAAATTTTCAGACCTTTAAAAGTAGTTCCTTTTAGCTTCAGGGGAGCCACTTTAAGAACTGATTCTCTGTCCGAAGAACGTAAAAAACGTACATGGATAGGGCGTGGTATCATGTTGTTCTGACGTGGCGGCCCGCTAGGGGACCTGTGGGCCCTCTCGATTTCAATGGAGTTTTCAGGGAACCCCATCAAGGATTTTAGAATCTCATTTTTGATAAAACACTCACATGAAAGTTCACCTTCGCTTTCTTCCGGGATCCCATGAAGAACAAGGTTAAGCCTTCGAGGTCTGTTTTCTAGATCTTCAATTTTTGCTTTGCAAATTTCTCGACCTCAGCCAATTTTTGTTGAAGAAGCTCCAATTCTTAATTCATTCCAGCTTTTTCTATTAAAGTCTCATTGACTGACTCTACTTCATTTTCCATGAAAGCCACACTTTCGGCCCTGTCGACAACTGCACCCCTCATGGACTTTAATTCAGCTTCGATGACGGCTAACTGTGTAGGCACAAACTGTAGAGAGCACAGTTGCTCCATTGTTCCAAAAAGCAAATAAGTATAAATTGCCAGTAATTAAAAGGACCAGATTTGCAGCTTATTATAGAAGTTCCGTGTCTCCTTCTGTCAGCTTTTGTCGTGATCCATCATGTTTCACGATGAGATATCGTGTAAACAAGGATTTTGGGGTTTGACCCAACGTGACCCCAAATGACCTTTGACCTCCACCAAAATCAATAGGGTTCTTCCTTACATCATAACGCATCTACATATCAAGTTTGAAATTAATCCAAGCTTTCTATCTTCAGATATTGTGTAAACAAAGGTTTTGGTTTTTGACCCCCTGTGACCCCAAATGACCTTTGACCTCCACCAAAATCAATAGGGTTCTTCCTAACATCATAACGCATCAACATATCAAGTTTCAAATTAATCCAAGTTTTCTACCATGAGATATTCATGTAAACAAGGATTTGGGGGTTTGACCCCACGTGACCCCAAATGACCTTTGACCTCCACCAAAATCAATAGGGTTCTTCCTTACATCATAACGCATCTACATATCAAGTTTGAAATTAATCCAAGTTTTCTATCTTGAGATATTGTGTAAACAAAGATTTTGGTTTTTGACCCCCTGTGACCCCAAATGACCTTTGACCTCCACCAAAATATATAGGGTTCTTCCTCTCAGTAAGGGGTATCTGCGTACCAAGTTTGAGAACTGTCGGACTTTCCCTTCTCAAGATATCGTGTAAACAAGCAAAGTGTCACAAACACACACACATACGCACATACACACATACATACACACACACGCCATCATGAATGCATAGGTTTCTCTTTTCATCGAAATCAAAAATCCTTTCTGACCAGAAGGCAAGAATTGATTAATATATATAAACCTCATATTGGACAATGGCAAATGGTCTAAATTTTTACATGAATTTGGTTATTATGATTTTAAAAAGGAAATTGTATTGAATATTCATACATGAAGATGACTGTACTGAAACTTTTATCTAGTTCAACGTTGAGCAATAATGTTAGAACAGAAGGCTTTACAATACAAACACTATGAACAGTGCTATAGCCTACAGTATGTAATACTGAACATTATTCATTGTAAACAGGATAACAATTGAAACCTTGCAGACATGAGTCAAATTTGAGAGACTTAATAAGAATAAGTTTGTAACTAATGGTGAGTCGTCTGTTTCTTTAGCAGATATTTGTTTCCCAGCAATTAGAAAGTATATTCAAGGAGAATTTTGAGTTGAAACTGTTAAGTATGCTTCAACACCTTGTTTGCAAGTGGAGACTGTTAGTACAGAGAGATGGTGAATCATTGTGAATATTCATGTTATAGTAGAAAGCATCTCATTGTTCTTATGTCTTTATGTAAAAGATCTTGCCATAAGCTTTGTACGCAGTTGAAACGATTTGGTCTCCAACAACTGGTGTTAGTTTTTTTGCAGCAATAGGCTGGACGCAAAAAGTTCCTCCACCTGGCGGGCTACCAAAACCTTGGAGATATCTACAAGAAATTATTTGCTTCACCAATTCATCAGCCCTGTATACAGCAGCTAGCAGCTTGACAATTACTGCTTAGGACTGAGGTGTTGCATGCAACAATAATAATAGTTCCACTACATCACAGAGTACAAAGTCATGTCAGTGACACCATCTTGTTGCAGCCTGTGTCCTGGAGTTTGTCAAAACTAGAGGTGAGACAATTCTACTCTTACATCTTTCAAAGCTCAGTCTTTTCTGTACATTGTGATACAATTTCAAGTGATACATATATATACTTACCACTTATAAACTCAGTCTTTTCACAGCAAATTATACCCCCATCAGTGGGAAACAAACTAGTGAGTGAGCCATTAGCATGAATCATCTTGTTACCAACATCATAGCCAACAAACTGTACAGAGAAAGAACACAGCAGATTATAAACTTTAAATCAAAAGTGATAGTGAAATCATCGTAAAATTGATTGATTACAAGGATGCTATAGTAACTATTCATGCAGGCAAATGTTCCAATAGTCCATTGGAAAAATCTCAAGGAGACACATTTTGGTTATTATTACTGCATGAATTTTGAGCTTAGTTATTTCAAACACCCCTAACAATACATTCTTCACTCAAAAAGTGTGGTCAGCAATCATTTTAAGTATAGCCATGAAATTCCCAGCACAATGTCACAGTCCAATAGATTCTGCCATTCACAAACACCAAACCTACAAGTAAGGTTGTTATTTGTTACCAACAGACCTGACTACAGTTATAATGACCACTACAGAAGAAGGATACTGTGCATCAGCATTTAATGAAAAATGTCCTGTTTGAACAAAATTGTAAGTAAATTTATTCCCCCCTAAAAAAATTACATCCACCAAGTGTGTGGTCTAGTTGGTAGAGCAAGTGACTCTCACTTTGAGGGTCTAGCCATCAATTTCCAGGCAGGTTCATACCAAAGACCTTTAAAGTGGAACAACGTGGAACCTGCTGCGGTTTTTTGTGATGCTCTGGTATGGTGCAGGGATAACAACTGAGTGCCCCCAAACTGAAAAAGGGGCTGTGAGAAATGCTACCACAGACTTATATACATGGACAGAACATGTATAGTATACTTCCTATCCGTAGGTAGTTGCCATTGACTAGAACAGACAGGGGCACCAAGATGGCTGCCGTGAAGCTATAATCTGTCTGATTTGACAACAACTCTGTAATACTTTAAACAAAAGTTAAACTTGCATGGGAAAGAATATCATATTCCTGCAATACGTGAAGTGATTTTGACCTTGCCTTGTCATATTTCAAAAATATTCCAACTTTCTTGCAAAATCCGGAAGTTGACATGAGCAAGTTCAAGCTTTCACACAAAATCGTAGCAGACAGCAATCTTGGTGCGCTTTTTCTCACACGTACGGTGGCGACAACCTACCATGCAGTATGCTCTGTCCACGTATAGGAAGTCCGTGAATGCTACATTAAACCAGAAAGTCATAACTTGAGGCATAAAACCCTATCTAACCCTTATCCTACTCCTTAATAAACCATTCACACTAATAAAGAATTCTTACTGGGTAATATCTTTCTGGCTGAGGGGGTTCCTGAATATCCTCTGCTCCACCTTTTTCTTCTTCAGCTGCTGCCGAATCTTTCTTCTCCTTGTCACCTTTCCTGCTGCCTCTTCCAGATGCAGTCCTTTTCTTGCTGTCATCTTTTTTATCCTTTCCTTTTTCATCTTTCTCATCCTTTATTTCAAATAAATTCACACAGTAATAATTATACTGAAAGCAGTTATAATAATAAAAGCAGGGAGTCCTCCTCAATGGTACCAAGGATAATATAACTTATCTCTAACCTTTCAGAAATTATAGTTTTGTAAAGCTGTCAAGAATCAAGTTCTAACTGTCTTAAAAAAAAAAAAATCTACAAATATTATTTCAAACACAGGACTTTTCATGAGCTAAAATGAATGGTAATGACCTCAGTTCCAGGGAAAATTCCTCCACATCTCACTTTAAGAAACAGTGACCTAATACAAACTGATACAAAACAAATATGCACAACAACACTGCATATAGACGAACTGGGACGGATTGTGATGGGCTGATTTTAGTCAGCCTTTACTGGGGTCCATCACCTTTAATCTTTAAATTTCCTTCCTAACCTGTTCCATGGATGGTTGTACACTAAGTGTACCTCAATTTCATCAACTTCATTGAATATGAGGATTTGAAATCCACGTAGACAATAAATGGAGATGATTAAAGGCTGATGGACCCCTCCCATGGCTGCCTCCAGTCGCTAAAAAACAGCGCTAATCGGATTTGTCTATATCTCTCTGAGGACAACCAATAAAATTTAAGAGGCTCGGTAACCACAAAATAAATGAAAGCTGTGAAGTGGAAATTTGAGTCAAACTACAAACACCTACAAAAACAAACTACGCAGACAATTCTGCACCGCATGTTGAAACTTTATCACTCCTTCTCTTGGTTTGTTGCACAATATGTAACAATTCATTAAGAAGTTTAATCAGCCCCAACAGCCCCAACCAACATTCACTACCTAAAACAAAACATCTTTTGAAAATTCTGACTGCATCAGACTGACAAATTTTGATATATACCACTACTCAAGTCCTAAACTTCAACCTTACCTATGTCATCTATTAAAAAATACTTTTTGTACAAATACCTTTTTTTAAAATGCTCTGAATAATTTCACCTCTAATTAACAAAAACAAATTCTTGTTTCACTGAACATCAAAGTATCTCAAGGAAAGTATGCAACTAATTGTTATAAAATTTCAATTTGTAATGTTAGATTAATCAAAATTATTGCAAACAAGGTCTTCCTTTATTTCTGGTGCCCCTTCCTATTCCCCCTCCTGACACCCTTCCATATTCTCACCTTTTTTGGAGATGCTGATCTAGACCTGGCACTCTTCTTCCCTTTCTTATCTTTATCCTGTTTTTTCTTTTCTTCCTCTGCCAGTTGCTTGTCATGTTCTACCTTCCAAGCTTTCATGGAGTTTGGTCTCATGAAACTGCTGCTATTAGGATCCAGATTAGCTGCTGGGGCAGGACTCTCACTTCCCCTACCTATCAAGTAAAATCAGGTTAACAAGCTCAGACTTTAATACTGTTTTGTTCTAAAGGTCAAAGGTTATAAAGGTATGTGCTTTTTCAAAGAGCCAACATCAACCCATAGTGGACAGTACCATACAACTTGTTCACAAACCTACTGTATGCACAGTGGCTGACTAGTTATCTAAGGTGATAGGTCATATAGGGGTACAGAATGCATACATAACTTAGTCAGATGGGATCTTTTTTTCTAAAAGTCCCCTGGACTCTCTGGCGAAGAGCCGGATGGGATTCAATGACACACCAACATGAATGTGTTATATAGTGTAACCAAGAAATGAAAAAGCTACAAAGGTGGGGTTAAATTACCCAAGACCAAAGGGGGAATATCCACTACAGAGGTTCCAGGACTCATGTCAGCAATTTCTATAATTTCCTTTCCTTGAGAAAGCTGGGGATAAGGAAAGAATCTGTCTGTTCAAATAAAGCTTTATGGCAGGCAGAGGGTAGCATTTCTGGCAAATATGGGGTACTCACCAGAAATACTTCATGCAGTCATATCACAGGCAGAGTAACAAGTATTGCTTGTATTATGAAACCCAGGTAAAATATGGCTTGTACATTTGGTGATGGTTCCACCATGATGAAATTAACAAAGCCAGTAACTTGAATACAAAAGTCTTTCACTATAGACCTTACGCATTGACGACACACTGATGTCATTCTTGGTGGCAAAACAATGGAACACATAGCTGCACTCATCAGAATTCGCCCTGCACGTGTAGCAGACTATGCATGTACTCAACTGGTTGATAAATTAGCTGTCTGTATTTGTTGGGGTTGGTTTATTTTGCCCCCCCCCCCCAAAGGAGGGCATACTGTTTGCTCTGTGACATGCATAAGGTCTTTTAGGCATGATCATATACCTCAACAAAAATGCTTTAAGTCAATGGAAGGTATGAAAACAAAAACACATCACCAATTTGTGGAATTGCATACAGTTTCCTATATTCAAGCACCACAGATCACATTTTTAAGACTTGCTCTAAAGTCTTCTACTTTTGCAGATTCAAAGGACAATATTCCGTCAGAAGGGTTTACAAAGGCTGGAAGTTAATTACCTTTTGGTGATTTTGATCTTGATTTCTTTGGTGATTGGGACCTGTTTCTTGCCTTGGAACTCCCAGGTCGAGATGCAGATGGAGATGCTGCTGCAGAGGCGGCAGCTGCTTGGGCTGCTGCCAACTCTGCTGCAAGTTCCTTCTCTCTCATCTCAGCCTGATATTTCTCTTCTTCCTTTCCCGTCCAGTCTTCAATATAATTGGCAACATGTTCTAAATAGTTTCTGTGGGAGTAATAAGAGATCATATAAACACCTATCAACTTTAACTTCCAACTTTATCCTACAGTTAGTTATTCTTTTCAAACAAATACACAACTTCAAGTTAAAATAGGTTCCTTAAATTCTTAAGATGAGATATAGACCTTGTGAGGTTCACTTGCTGATTTGCAGTTTAATCCACACTTAAAGGCATGCTCTGGTGGATTTTTGCCTCTCTTCTGTCTTGGAAAAAAAGACTAAAATATTCCACTCCATGTCCTTCAAACCCTATCACAATACCATTTCTCTAACTCAAGATATCTCACTTAAAAGATTGGTTAATTTTTGTTAAAATACACCTCTGCTTTTCAACAAAGCCAGGAAAAGTTACAGTATGTCATGTGGGCACATTGCTTCAAATTCCTTTTATTTTTCTTTATAATTGAATATCCTGTTTGTCCTTGAAATTTGATACTGTTGGAATGTTTGATTATCTTTTTCTGTAGATCTAGCATTACCCTTCATCATACACAGAGTACAACCAACAATATTGCTTAATATTGCCTGCATGCGGCATCACAGTTTTAAATAAATTGAAAGCAATTTAAAATTAATGTGCCTTGATGGCATCACAGACTTCCTATGATTCATCAAATCCCAAGAAAAATTTGCAACACTTCAAAAATTTGTTTCTTCCAAACTATTTGCTATAGCTATTTGGATGCTGTTTTCATCTTATGAGAGAGAAATTTTTTCTGCTTATTTTGAAGTTAACCAATTTTGTCTCCAGAATATGCCTTTAAGTATCAGCTGAGCATTTGAAGATGTGGCAGTTCATTGTTGCTATCATTAAAAAAAAATTGAATAAGCTCAAAAATTGTAGCCTTCTCTTCTGACAATCAGAGACAATTAACTTGTACACCTTTCAATCAACGTACTCACACTTCTTCTTCTACATTCCCTCGACTCTATGAGAGAAAGTCACAACACAAAATGAAAAGTTTCCTTAACAATATGGAGCTGACACTACAAGTTATGCTGCTTGCTATATGGGTGCATATTTATAATGGGAACCTTTCAGCTTAAAGGGGAGGTTTAAGCAAAAAATTAATTTTCGATGTGAAAGAAGAACTAAGTCTATGCAACGTGGTTAAATTTCCATTAAAGTCGGACATGTATTTCTCCAGATATCAGCAAATGAAGTTACTAGATTAGTGTTCCAAAGTGAGATTGAGGGCAGCAGAGATGATATCACTCCCTCATATTGACAACAAGAAATGCTTTGTTTCCCTTTGTTTTTTCCAACTGTTGTGTTGACCTTGATGCTAATGGGGAGTGCAAAAGTTTGAAGAGTTCTCATGCCACTTCTACGATCACATTTTAATAATATGGGGTTGTTGAGGAGTAAATAGGCCGTAAAGTTTAAAGAAAAACAAAAGACTGCCCATTAATGTGGGGATGTGATGTCATGTGTGCTTGCTTCAAGTTTACTGTTTGTTGAAAATGTGACAACTTTACTTGCTCATATCTTGAGAACCACACATTGGATTGCGATGCAAATTTCACCAAAATGCTCAAAATAAGTACCCCTCTAACATATCAAAGCTTGATATGACCTTAAACCCTTCTTTTAAAGTAGGCTACTTACAATGTCGGCATAAAACAAACATTTTTACACTTAAAACAGAGTCACCATCCTGGCAAAAAATACTTTCATTCTTCTAATAAACTGTGCATTCTGACTTCCCTGAATTTGGTACAACCAAACAGATATTTTATTCAACCCTGTCATTGGGAAGGAGAGTGACATATATGTTCCTTCTCTCACACTGAAACTGAAAACACTAGAACATTTATTTTTGGCTTTTAGCATGGTGTCAAATTTCATTTTAAATGTAAAGAATATGTTTTTGAAAAAACAGTTTTTCTTTTCCAAACAAGACATTTTTTTCAGTTTTAGTCAGGGGACAAAAACATCCCTTCAATTTCCTTATTTTACATATGAAAAACTACATTTTACAAAATGGATGCAAGAAGCCACAACTTTCCATTCAAGAATTTATGTTCAAGTTTAAGTTTGCAATAAATGTAGAATAATTTATCTCAACTAGAAGACCAATACATTCCACAACTATTACGATCTGCACAACACGTTTTGTGATTTCATTGATGCTCAGTCGTAATTACTGGTTTTTTTTTCATTGATCAATGCAACTATGATTATGTGTTCTTAAAACTTTATCTCTGCTAAGTAACCTGTAAATATCTGTCAATTACTCATGGAAACATCAATTGTACATTTACCAAATTAAATGTCGAAATTGCTGAGGTTGACGTATATAAATTGAAATAAAATGAGGAAAAAAACAGCCAGTGTCTACTATTATAAAAACACTCTTTTCAGCCAAGTGGTTGAAAACTTAGTGGCAATTTTGTGTAATAGTGTCTATTTTGCTGTGAACGAAAACTTTCCAGAGTGTCTAATGATAGCTAAGTGGCTGTGGAAGTGTTAGTTTGATTCAAATTTATTTTCCATATGCTTGTACACAGAAAACATCTGTTTTATTTAACTTAATTAATTAACAAATTTAATTAAAAAAACACAAAAACAGTAAAAGCTTTAGAACATCATCCTTCACTGTATTCATTTAAACACAATCTTAATAATCATTGTTTATAGAGCTATTGTTAAAGGTACTTAAGTAAGTTTTAAATGGTTGCACAATGTGTTTTGGCAATTTACTTGTATTCTTTTACTGACATTTTTTTTTTTTTTCATAATTATTGTTTCTGCTTTTTAAGGGAGTGGATCTTTTTTGTATGCCTTTTGGGCTTTTTAAACTACTTCCTTTCTCTTTTGTTCAAAGGATCTCATTTGTTCCATTTTGTATTTCTTATGAGAAAATCAAACAAAATGAAACAAAACAATAGAAAACGGAAAAAATTGCAGAAAACCGCAACTGACCTGAATCCAACATTAGAGTGTAGCTTAGCATCCCAGGTGATGATGTTTTTCTTTTCTGAATCAATAGGGTTGTGCATGACAATAAGTAGTGAATGATCCTTTCTGTGGTAATATGTATCCATGTAAGGACACAACATGCGAGCTTCATCCAAGACCTAAATGTGATAAGTATTCAAAAACAAAGGAATAACATGCTCTGGTTCTAATACTTTCTTTTTATGGCAAAATTTTTAAAAAGAGAGGCAAAAATTGGTGGGGGGGGATGTTGCATGATGGGAACGGTACAGCCCAATATCTTTGTGCACAGGAGCCGCCAGCATATTTTGAAAGAACTATTTTGTCCTCTCACTTAGTTAACCACATTTTTTAATCAGAAAATGGACTATAAATCAGAAACACTACTGAATGTGCCTGTAACCTTGGTGACTGACAGTGAAACACAATCACAGATGTAATAACCTCTACCCAGTATACATTTGGAAAGATGCTGTACATTGTTAAAAATTCTTCATTAAATACTTCAAATTTAATATTCGTCATCCATTCCATACAGGATTCTCAATTGTATGAGACCATGGGCCACTCCAACTAGAGGTATTACCTGAAATGTATTATTCTCTATCCTGGGATTCCCTCAAACAGCTGTAGTTTTTACAAAAACTTTGAATCCTCAATTCTTCCTTAGGCTCCTTTTTGCAAGTCTGTTCGGCCACAAATGCCCCCAAGTCACAATGGCCACTTGATACCATTGTTCTAACTTACCATTTCATTTACAACAGAACCTTTCAGGGGCCCGTTCCACAAAGAGTTACGCACGATCTTAAGTATGATTTACTGTTGGCTTAAGTATGGTGAATCATACTTAAGTTTGTGCGTAACTCTTTGTGAAACGGCCCCTGGTCTGTTTGGCCATTCAAAGGCAGTCATCCATCACCCCAAACTACATGTTTACCAGGGGTCTACCAAAATTCTAAAAAAGCACAGATTTTTGATTGACATCAAATTACAAAAATGATGAGTAGCTCATGTTAAACAGCATGCACTGAGAGTGTTTAAATAACACATTAGATTTCGGTTTGATCACCATGGTATGCCATATAGTAATAAACTAGAATTGCATCTGGATAAGAATGAATTTTAGACAGACAGCTGAGGTAATGAAGATAGTTTATGCCATTCTGGTACACCTGGGCAGACTCACCTGTAGGAGTACATTTGGTTTCAAGTGTTCCACAAAACACCACTCATCCAGTAATCTCTGGGGTTTATCAGCTACATCCTGTATGCTGATGAGTGAAGGCGTAGGTGACCTCTTCTTATCTGGGATAGAGATATTGCTATCTTCTTTTTTAACATCACCCTCTGTAAAATCTCTCTGGGCTTGAACACCATCTTCAAAGTGGACTAAAAAAAAGAAAAAAAAAAGTATAGATGGAGGCTTCATTTATGTACAGGGATTCATACATTCAAAATGTTCAAATTCCATGACTATATTTCAAGGCTTCAAAGGAACTTGACAGATATCATATTCCTGTCTGTTGTCCCATAAAATAATGTTTCTGAACATTGAAAAAATCAGAACAATAAGTCCACTTTGTGAACCTTACCAAAATCTGTTCATTTTTCACAACTTTCCAGGCCTGGAAATACAAATTTCAGTTTTCCATGACTTTCCAGGATTTTCAGGCCTGTGCTGTATTTTTATCAAAAGTGTTATGATCGTCATCACCAAGAGTTTGTTCACCTCTGCATATCAACAATGTCTCTGTCTTGCTACAATTTAATTCAGATACAATAGTGTAACATACAACACCAGGAATAAACAAAGGTCAGAGAGTTCATGAATTTTGCATTTTTGGCAATGACCTTAGTAACTTATGAAACAGTGTATTTTTCATGATCAACTGGTTTTTAGCCCTCCCTAGAAATAAGACACCAAGAATATGCCACATTTCACCCAATCTTCTTATTGGTCTTCATGCTGTATGATACATAAATGTGTCTAAAATTTAAGGGAAGATGACATTATTCTTGTTTACAATTCCAACCTTATAAACTCTACCAAAGAATCAAATTTATTTACAGCTTCTAAATTTGA
This sequence comes from Holothuria scabra, assembly GCA_037179385.1. Taxonomy (NCBI): domain Eukaryota; kingdom Metazoa; phylum Echinodermata; class Holothuroidea; order Aspidochirotida; family Holothuriidae; genus Holothuria; species Holothuria scabra. Next base: position 33,696,794 of record CM074193.1, read on the forward strand.
GTTGCAAGTTCCCCATTTCTCCAATTCCCTCATTACATCAGTTGATTGGGCATAAAACCTTATCATTTCCCCCAAAATTGAAATATATTGCCCAAGTTTGCTAAAACTCACTGATAAGTCTAGAGAAGTTTGGTACTGTACCTTGACTTTTACTAGATCTAATACTGCTTGCGGATCCTTGGCGGGACTTGCTTTCAACCTTGAGAATACCTCCACCTGGAGTCGTGGAACGGTTGATCTCTGGGGATAAATTCTTTTCTTCTCCAGCTGTGAAAGAATGTAAATGGATCGTTTTAGGGACAGTGAGTTCTCTAACCTGCATAACTTGACAGAGACGATTTCATTGTAAAACTATTCATTACAGTCCATGTGCATGAACTCTTGCAATTTCATTGAAGTTTGTGCCTATTCTCATATTAATATATCGCATACAAGTATGAAAGTATATTGTGAAACCTTCAGTTGTGAAAAATGTTTTCAAAATAGGATGGTTAGAAAGGGGCACAGGTGCTCAAATTTCAGGATTTGAATCTTTTTCATAAACATGCAAAATAGCTGCTAACTAAACACTATGCAATGTTCACCAATATCTCACACCTTGGGTTAGTTAGTTAGATGGAGTTTTACGGCCCAGTTTCCAACCTATTGGTTCAAGTTGAGCCCGCCACAATCTTTTTCTAGTTGTGGCTCACTGGCTTGTTTCCCCTACTTCATTGATTATGGGGAGCATCACGCACAACGGCAGTAGGTTCCATTTTTAGAGTCTTTGGTATGACTTGACCTGGGGATAAAAACCGGGTCTTCCGCGTGAGAGGCAGATGCTCTTACTTTAGACCAAAGACACGGCCCAGTTTCCAACCTATTGGCTCAATCCAAGCCAGCCACAACTTTTTCCAATGGTGGCCTACTGGCTTGTTTTCCCTACACTGCTTATGCCAAGCCTCACGCACAATGGCAGTAGGTTCCATTTTTAGAGTCTTTGGTATGACTAGACCTGAGAGTAGAACAAGGGCTATCCGCGTGAGAGGCAGATGCTCTTACTGTTAGACCAAACACATGGTCTCTCACACATTGGGACAATCCTCCTAGCAAAGCTCCCAAAGACCCATTTATAAAGTAAATCAAATGGCACACTTCCTGCTCTAAATTCTCATGGTGAGCATCAAGGAAGAAAGCTTGACTAACTTTCATTTTTTTCACTTTTTTTTTCCATTTCGTAACGATTTCCGCCTCCTGGCCTATAAAACACTGGGCACAAAACACTTGGGTTTACTTAGCAAATTAATTTTGAATATAGCTTCATAAAAGTTGCAAATACATATTTTCTCATGCTTAGCTCATAGGCAAATGACTGAACAAACTGGTTAGCTTCATACATGTACAGCGATCAAAAATCCAGAAACAAAATTTAATAATAAGAATGTTCCACAGCAATGATAACAATTCTCCCACAGTTTTTATTCCTTTCAATTTACTGCCTGATTTCCACTACACAGGTTTAGTGACATAAACACTCCACATTCCATTATCATGGTGTTGTTTTTGTGTCTTACTGATTTTTAGCAATATGACTTTTGGAAAAAAGGACTAAAGATAAAGAACTATGTTACAAATGTTAAAATACACAACCCAGTGTTGGTATATAATACTAACCCACAGGTGATTGATTCTCTGGTACAGGGTCCATTTGTACTGGTTCTGTTTTCTTATTTACAATAATGTATGGATCATCCCAAACAATCTCTCCCTCCATCTCTTCATCAGCCTGGACATGACCTCTAGAATCGGTTGACCTCAAGATCAAACTCTCAAAAACAAATTTACGAAGGATATGGTCCATTTCTGCAGTATCCATCCCTTCCTTAAAACACTTGTGGAGCAGTTCATGCAGACGCGCTGACCTCTGTTTCATGACTGCAGCAGACGGACGAGGAAATTTAGTGACTCGAGACACAGGAAGTAGTTTGATCATTGCTTCTTCTCCTTTCAAAGCATCAAAGCCATCAATGTGATCCAGATGTCTCAGTTTTTCTGATGTTTTGTCTCCATAATGATAGAAAACAGGAAACTGTGTGTCACTATCCACCTCTGGGGTAACCTTTGCCTCTGTCTTCTATTTAAAGAGATGAAAAAATAAGCACACATATGTCTGAACCACCACTAGCAAAACTTCGTGTTCATACATCATGATAGATATATATGTAAATTTATTTACTAGTAAAAATTTGAAAAACTGCATGATCTGGGCTAAATTTCATGACTTTTCCATCACTTCTGTCATTTTTTACAATATTCCTTGACATTTCTGGGTCTGAAAAAACAAAAATAAAATTTCATGACTTTTCCAGGCCACGGGAACCGGGAGTTTATAACTAGGATAAAAAAATTTAAGGTTTTGTGTAAAATTATTAACAGGCCTGGTGCCAGACATGCTTGCATTGAAGCTTTAGGGATGATGTGAACCACACATATTGTGGCAAAAATTTTTAACTGAAATAACCAACACAAAATAAACAATCAGTACTGGCCTACGGGAATACAAGAATAAGTAAAAAATTTTATTTTATTATACAAGGTGAAGCAGCAAATTTGAATTTGTGTTGCTATGCTAATACAAACAGTTGGTTAGGTCTGAAAGGCATTACATAAAACTGAAATTTTAAGCACATCAAGTTAATTTATGTTTATACTCATATGTAAATATAATTACCGATGATGTTTGCCCAATGTTGAATTTAGCACTGATGCTATCAATATGGGCAGCAAGACCATGGTCCAGGCCATCTTCCCGTAGCTGGTGTAGTTTGGCACTTGGTGGTTCCTTACCTTCCTCTGTTGCCACAACCTGTATGAAGAACATTTCATTTGACCAGATATTGAATAACAGCAAAGTTGCTGACCAAAAGCCATGGCAGATCCAACCTAAACCAATTCGGTAGAAATTAAGCCCTAAAACTCCATCTACTTCTGTTTGCAGACCTTTTGCCCAACCTGGAATCCTTCACCACTCCGAACTTTCTAAAGTTTTGAATTATTTCAATTCAATATTTCTAATTAAAAATGGGAAAATGGATAATGAAGTGAATAGGATATATTCTAGCAGGACAATTGTTACTAGTATCACTTCCCATTGAGTACTAACCACTCTCCGATCAGAGTGAAACTACAGTGTTTTTTAAATCAATGTCAACAAAAGTGAAATCATCTTCTTTAAATAGAGACAGACAAGGGTGCAAAATATGCCATTTGTGAGGCAGCAGCTCCTTCTAAAATAATAATTGGACACACTTTAATACTCATGTTGGGCCATGTTCTTTTTCTAACTTCACAATAATCAAATTACAAAATATGAACACAATATTTGGATAATGATGATAATTTTCCTGAAACAAGTTTCATGAAAGTTTCCTCTACTAGGAGTAAACTTAGAGAGAAGCATATATGAGTCAGTGATGATAATCAACGAATCTTGTTTGTATAATTTTGTTGTTCATTGACTTTTTAACTGCTTGAGAAATGTATAAATTGATCCCCATGGGACAGAATGGAGTTTGTTTCATTACTGTAAGATCAGTGCAAGAATGAAGTAGAAATTTGAAGTGAGAAAATAAAAGAAGACCACAAAAAGAAGAAAGAAAAAGTAAGACCATGTCATTTCACATTTTTTTTTCTGGAGAATGTTTCAGGCAAAAATTATCACCGTAAAAAGTAGTTTTGATATATCGTCCAACACCACGACATTTACAAAGTTAATAAGCATTTACCTGTTCTAACATACAATGCATAATAAGAGGCACACTGCAGCTCTCTGCAGGGACAGTGTCCATCAAATCTTTGTAATATCGAGTATCTACAGAATCTGCTTGAGAGATCCCATCACTTGGTGGCTGTATAGCTGATGATGAAACAGCCCTGGCTGCCACAGCTGCCCCAGATGCAGTTAGTTGGACCTCTGTGTCAAAAAATGAGAAAAGATATTTTTCATTCACTCACAAAATCCCAACATTAACCCTTTACCGTTGTCTGGGTCCTTTTGGACCCATACGGAGAGCGCAGCTGTCACCCATCTTTACAGTTTCATGTGGAGCTCGAAACTGCAAGTAGCTACCAGAAAATTCGGCCACAACAATGAGAGGGACAATAGTTTAAGGTCATGGGGTCAATAACCTAAGGAAGCTGATGCAGGGCGTGCTAGGTCCGATTTTCCGCCCACTCACGAGGCGCGCAAATATGCCCCGATTGGAGCACAACAGTAAAGGGTTAATCTAAAGTATCTGCAGCATGGGTCTGTGTACACACGCATAGAGAGCTGCATCAGCTTCGCAGCAAACCCACTCCACAGGCTTATTTTAACTCTTTACCGTTGTCTGGGTCCTTCTGGACCCATACGGAGAGCGCGGCTGTCACCCATCTTTACTGGTTCACGCGGAGCTCGAAACTGTGAGTAGCTACCCGAAAATTTGGCCACAACAACGAGAGGGACAATAGTTTAAGGTCACGGGTTCAATAACCTACGGAAGCTGATGCGGGGCGTGCTACGTCTGCTTTTCCCCACACTCCCGAGGCACGCAAATATGCCCCAATTGGAGCACAACGGTAAAGGGTTAGGAGATCACTTGCAGGCTTGGGGTAATCGTAATCAGTAATCGTAATTGATTGCAATCGATTACACATTTTGAAGTAGTTGTAATCGCAATCGATTACTTTTGTGAAAATCGTAAAGTAATTGCAATTGTAATCAATTACAATGGCAAAATAATCGCAATCATGGTTTCATTTCTGATTACATTGAAGTTGAATTGAACAAAGAAGTAAAGTTACTAAACAATTTTTCTCAGTGCTTGGTTCTTCTGTTGGAATGACAAAATTTAATTGTCCCTTTCTTGGATGTTCCAGCTTAGTGAAGAGTGCATGGGTTCAATAATCTCTTCTTTGGGAGGACTTGGTTTTGTCCGGGCTTATCTAGAGCAATGTCCATGGTCTTTTTTCCAGTTGTGGGCACTGGATTGTTTTGCCTACTACATTGTTTATGTGGAAAGAAAATGTAATCACGATTGCAATCATGATTACATTGCAATGTAATCGCAATTGCAATCAATTACTTTCAATTTTAGCTGTAATCTTAATCATAATCGCAATTGTAAAATATGAAGTAATCGCAATCGTAATCGATTACATTAAGATGTAATCACCCCAAGCCTGATCACTTGAACTGTCTACTTCTTGCTCACTAGAACTATAAACAGTACTTCATATTAAGGTTTCTCCAAAGAATACTATCTCTGCCACAAAATTTTTAGTATGTTTAGCTATACTGTCCACTCAGCAGTGTAAGTGCTAAAGCGTGGGTTTGCCAGATGCCTGCTAAAAAATAATTCATTGGGAAGAAATACAAAAATAATGAAATCAAGTTTGCTTAGTTTTTTATGATACTGATTACTGATTGATTTTAAATATCCACTTACCAGGTTGAGATTGAGATGCATTAATCTCTACAAGTTTCATATTGTCCTGGTAATTTTTATACTGCCTCTTCTTATCTAGTAGATCATATATCATACAAGCAACATCTTCAAATAGAGCTGTGCCAAATTCTGTCTGTGATGTGAGAAAGACAAGAGATGTTGACTGAAAAATATATATAGCACGAATGTATTTATAACAGAATAACAAATGGCAAAGATTAAAACAGAAAAGAACAAATAAAAAGCCCCAGACTTTTTACATGGCCCATGAACTGACATCAAAACAGCGTCATGAGAAAAATGGAAAAATGTTATTTTCAAGAGAGTAGGGTTGCAGTTTCAGCAAGCGGTGCTGGGCAAGCATACCTAGTCACTTGAAAATCCCACCCAACACTCTATACAAACACATGTTCTCCTGCAAACCTCAAATCTGCCTACCAATATCTAAAACTAACCCAAAATTTACTACCATATGTAAAATGAAGGAAAAAAGAAAAATAATGGCTGACAGGTGGGACTGATGCAATGGAGAGAAGTTAGGCCAGAACAAACAATTATCCTGCACTCAAACTTGGCTAAATACACCCTGGAAGAGAGAAACAAAAGTGTAAGCCTGGAAATAAAGGACAAACTAAATCCATTGCCCAAATCAAAAAGTCTTTTAGATAATTTTAGAGGGTAGCATGGAAGTAGCATTCTCTATAAAATAAAACATCACACACTGCAAGAGAGATAAATGTATGAATTTCATGAGTTACTATAAAATTTATAAAGCTGAATCTCAGGCCAAGTGTTGGTTAAACAATTATGCAACAGTCATACTAATGTATGAAGTGTCCTATCTATGAAGTAAATAAATATAAACAATAAACACATAAATAAGATAAAATGGCACAAGAAATGAATGGAAAAGCCATTAGTTTACTGCATATTGTGATGAGGATGTATCCTAATTCAACTTTTTCATCAAAACACTAAGGAGAAATGTAATGGATGATTTTTTTGTTGGCCATCGCTGTTAATATGATACCCATCACAATTAATATGTTATCATTATTATACCTGTTGGTCAGCATCGTCATATTCTTCAGGAATCAATTCATTCTTCACGGTATATGTGAGTCTAGCAATATCATGCAAAGAAGAGCCTTTGAACGCACTCAGTAATAAAGGCTCATACTGCTTCCAAAACCTTTCAAGTTCCTCTGTTGCCTTAGTCTTAGCTGCTTGTTCTGCTTCTATCACTGTAAAAACATCAAAAGATTAGAAATTTTTGCTTGAGGACAGTACTTGACACTTTTAGCACTTATAACACGAAAATATCTCAGCGAAGTTTACTGTGACCAGTGTGTTAGCAATGACGTCTATTAGAACAGACCCCACATTCACTTTTCTTTAAAAATTAGATAAATTAAGATGTTGCTTCATGATATTGGTATTTCTGCCAACCACAGTTAAGTTCTAGAACAAGCAATAAATTAAAGCAAGAATCCTAAACCCAGTTTAATTCAGTGTCAGAATAAGCACTACAAGGTCAGGGGGTGAAGTAAATTATCTTCATCATAGTTTATAATAAAAAAGGCCCAATTCCATGCAGCTTGTATTAAAAGGTGACATCACATGGAGCTGATAAACTGCAAACTCCACTTTTTCCTCTTCAAAATCCAAATCAAACATGTCATTTTGCATGTGATGTAAAACATGTCCTATACTTTCTCTTCGAGTGATTCAGTACCTTAAATTAATTTAAACTGTGTGAATGCACTGTCAGTTCAACTTCTTTACTACCATAAATAATTAGTGCATAACTATTTAAGTCTGATGGCAAACTTAATTCATGTAACAGTTACTTTAGTCAATCATGCCCAAATGCTCTCAAACTATTTTCAAACTTTCCAGTCTGAAAGAAAGAGGGGGTTATGTTTCTTTTTTCCTGTAAACTGTTCAATGTTTACACTGCAGCAACAATACCATAAAAGTAACCAGAAGGGTAAACTCAACTCATTTACCTTCTTGTGGTCTTTGAAATTCTTCTTCTTCCTCTTCTTTTTCTGATTTCCTTTTATCAAAGAGACTGTAATCTTCGCTTTTGAGACGGAGAATGCAGTTGACATTAATTCCCAAGTCACTCAGTAAAACCAAGAGAGGGGCTTCAAGAAATCCATACAGGAGAATATAATGTTGTGGTCCATCATCGGGTTCATCATCTGTAATGAAAGGTCAAAGGTTGTTTTATTACATTATTTACCACTATTTACCTTCAAACTATGAAGCCATATTTCCTAGACAGCTTGGGTTTTCCAGCTGTCTACATAAGGTACTTTTGTCTGGCCAAGAAATCCAAAACCAAATTTTAATATGAACTTAATATTTAATCATAGCTTGATGATGTAACGAACCAGAGGATCATCTGAAGAGATAGTTTGTGATTAGTTCTGAAGAGCTCTAGAGCCTCTGTAATATTAAAGTGGGTCAGTAAAATATCTATACTAGGGGGACTTACCTCTTTTGAACTGAAACTCACTTTTGAATGTTGAAATAACCTGAGAACAACCTTTCACCATGATCTTAAACTAAAATTATAAGTTTTCTTTAAAGGGGGAATGCAGTCATCTTAAGTTGAAGTAGTGTATAAGACCATCCTGTTTCATGATTGCATGGCTCTTGAGGATCATGTGATGGTACTTTTATCCCCAGATATGAAATTTACAAGTAGTTACAGCTTGGTTTACCTTGAATATGCATACTGAAGTCCTAAAGGTACTTTGAAGAAAAATAAGAAGCCAATTGTGAGATTCAGTTGTTGCTTCAAAATAATTTTGGAACTACTGCTCATGCCCTTATAATTTACATCTTACTATGACAGGAAATTATACCTGAACAACAAACATACACTCCTTAAAGCTCTCTTTGAATCAGGTCAGATATATGATATTGCAAAAATCAATGCATGATTTTGAATTCTGCTACTGTCAACCAGACTTACATTGCCCTTTATAGTTAAGAGATACTGATGTAAATAGTATCATACTTTACTAAGTAAAGCCTGTCTCACTTCCGAATTGTAAAAGTAATTGCTGTCAATTTTTTTCTCACCAATATATTTGTTTTCCTCATCATCTTCCCCTCTTTTCTTTAGTTTGCTTTCCTTCTTCGGAGATGGAATTTCAGGAGATTTCTTCCCTTTTCCTTTAGCTGACTTTCCCCGTGCACTTTTCTTTCCAGACTTCTTCTCTTTGCTTTCCTTCCCACTTGCCTCCTTTGAAATTAAACAAAAGTGCAGTCAATGCAGTTCATAAAATATTTCCACATCTTGCAAATTTATGAAAAAATTCTGCTGAGAAGACTGTACAAAAAAAAAACAAACAAACAAACAAAATTACCACTGATGCATTCAGTTTCCTATGAAAATATCTTATCAATTACTGGCAAGCTTCCCACACTTTTGAAATACTGAAATGCAACACTTTTTCCAAACTTTTTTGGAATCTTGGAAATATTAGGGACTAAAAAATTATAAGAACTTCCTACTGTACAACATGGTCTTCACTTTAATGTGTTAACCCAGCATGGACACACATTTCATAGGGTAGAAATCACCAAAAAGATAAAGTTTTAATGTTTAAGGCTATGTGACAGTTTTTCCAAACCAAACACCCCAAATTCAAGGATTTTCAAGACCGTGATCAAATTCCAGAATTTTTGCACACTTTTTTTTGCAGACCCATTCCCCCTACTGGGTGGGAACCCAGCTTACTCTACTACAGCAGTACTTACATCACAACAACTTGATTTCAATGTCTTAGATCATACAGTTTACTGTATGGGTGCATAATGTTACAGCTGTTACAAATTTATGTTTACCTTTCCTCCTTGCTCTCTTCTCTTTACGTCTGCGTCTTTTATGGCTAACAGCTTCCATTTTATCAACTTTGCAAGAAGTGGAAGGGGTATTGGTTCATTACTGTCAAGATGAGTCTTTGCTGTTTCACAAATTTCTGAAAATGCTGGTACATCTTTAGGTCTTTTGCCTTTTGGATTTCCTAGCTCATTCACCTGTGACAAAAAAGCCCAAAATACAATCAAAGCTGCTTTTCCAAGTTGAGAGACATAACCTTTTACAGAAATATCAGACATGTGTCCCACATTTCAGGTCTTGACAAGTTGACATTTGAGCATGTGAGCGTGATTGCACAACATCTTTCACCTCAAGTCACTGTGAGGATTGTGATTTTTTGCAAACCTTGATGATTAAGGGGGTTCATACAAATCTATTAAAGTTAAATAAAACAGCACACCTACCACAACCTTTATTGCCTGAGAAGTGTAATTAGAAGCACAGGGAAAACTCAAAGGCCTGATACTTGTATCTTTATTTCTAAAATGTATGGAACAGAGGTACTTTTAGGACTTTAAAGGACCAATCATTTTACCCCAAACTACAATTCTAATAGTGGTTTACCAAAGTTCTCAATTAGCTCAGCTCTTTGATTGACAGCTAATTCAAACAATGCAGAGTACAAAAGCTTATTTCACAGCACTAACTGTACTGAGAGTGTATTGATTATACACACTGAGCTTTTTTTTATACTAACACTGAAGCAATAAAATGAGGTAGTGTCTGGATAAGGATGAATTTCAGATAATTGGGGTAGGGACCTACAGTAAGTACTGTAAGAAGGTAAGGAGAATTGGTAATGTTTGGGGTTGGAGAATTGGGACTTTAAATCAAGCAGTGGCCTAATTCAATTTCATAATTATGAAACAGGACAGTAGAGTACAACAATAACTCAATTTGTGATGACTGCATTTGCCCCTTAAAACATACAAAGCACCTTTGTAGCATGGAAGTTTGGGACACACATTTCAGCCTTTTTGCACTTAATCTGAAAATATCATCTCAACAATTCATCCTACGAGTCAGAACAAACTATTACCAGGAAACTCTATTGCAGTATCTGTCTACTTAATTGTGAAATGAAACATGCTTTAGAGGGATTAAAAATTAAGGAAGTTATAATAAATTGAAGTTAGGCTATATTGTGAACATTTCATGCCAGGGATGCTGCCAGAAACACAAAAAGGGGGCATTAATTACTATACAACCAAGAACAAATTGATGCAAACCTAGGCAAAAGTTACGAGTGGGTTTAGGGAGACAAAAGCTTGCCCAGGTAACTCTATTGCGGTATCTGTCTACTTTATTGTGAAATGAGACATGCTTTAGAGGGATTTAAAATTGAGGAAGTTATAATAAATTGAAGTTAGGCTAGCTATATTGTGTACATTTCATGCCAGGGATGCTGCCAGAAACAGAAAAAGGGGGCATTTATTACTCTACAACCCAAAAACAAATTGATGCTAACCTAGGTGAAAGTTACGAGTGGGTTTAGGGGGGTAAAATTTGAAGAGTTTTAACATGTACTTCAAGTAAAAAAAATTTAAAAATGTATTAAACAGCATGAAAAATAAATTATAACAGCCTAACTTCCAACTTCATTGAAGACTCCTGGGCAGAAACATAAAATGTTGAAGTTTATTCACTCAAATTAAAATGGTACACTGTCCAATAATCTGTGATGTCATTGTTGTACTACTCAAATTACAACCTTTTTTTTTGTTTTTCTGAAAGGTACTGCATCTCCTACCAAGGTGTGATATCACTCTTACTCTTATGGGGTGATGCAATTAATTAATCTCCCTCTGTGCAACATGCTATGCAAGCAAACAGGAAGTGTTCTAGATCACAAAAAAAAATAAATTTTAATGGGGACAAAAGCAGGTAATGTGAGTTGTATGGTACAACAAGTCACAAATTATTTGGCAATGGACTCTGTTTTAAGTGAATAAATAAATATCTCAGCTCAAGAATGTCCTATGGAGATGGAAGCTGGACTTTCAGAATTCGTTTTCCACGATGTTTCATACATTTTGAATTTTTTAACTTGAGGTACAGTACTACCTCACACTTTTAAAGGTAGTGTGACATATCAGCACAAAGACCTGACTTCACTTGACAGTTGTGGGGTGAAGTTTTCAAAGGAAATATCTGTTTGAATTATTTCAATATCCTTTAGGGTTCTCCAGATAAACCTCTTCAAAGTTCCAACATTTCTGAAGAAAGTTAATACTCACGCAAAAATAATGATGTGGAGGCATTGCGTAGTGCTGACATTACATTTGTTAATCCAATATATAAATCTCTTAATTACACATCAGTTACTGTAGTTTATGGTTTGGTAATTGATACTGAAGATATCTAAGTACACAATTTAATCTTCCAAAATAAAAACTTCAGGACAAACTAATGTTACAACTGTCCTTGAAATGAAGGTTGTCAAAACAATTAGCCATATAGATCCCTCCCATGACACCACAAGATTTGCATATTGAGCTCATATTTATTAATTAATGAGTGCAAATCAGAAATTGCCCTGTAAAATGGTCAATTTTTGATGGATTTTGATGGAAATTGTGGCTATTTTCATTGCTTTCAATGCTTTTTATATCAATTACCCAATTTTGTCATTTTTAGGCTATTTATTGGTGTAAGTTCAAATGTTACTGAAGAAGTGTCCTCCTTGCAAAAATGTCTAAAAACTGTCTGGTGATTAATCCTCAACAGTCAAATGGCTAGGATTTTGTGGTGAATTTGTAATACTGGGTAATTTGTGATTTCCGTTCCTGAGCTGAGGGTGAACAATATTTTTATATGATACCAAATTTTGAAAATAGAATACAATGAAAAAAATATGGAAGTGACTTACTTCTTCTATCAGCCCTTCATAGGTAATGATTGAGAACAGCTTTCTTATTCCAGAGCTAACAGAGGAGCATAAGAAAGCTGCATACTCTTTGTCTGCAAGTTCATTTGGTATTACACTTCCAACAAAAGCCGTCCATCCTTCCTGTAGCAGCAAAAAGAAAAACATAAATTGGAAATATGATACAATATTTCACCACAAAATCAAAAAAGGGGGGTTTTATTTTTAACTGCCAAAACCCATGTCCAAAAGAAGCTATCTGAGGCCAAAGTTTACAAGTGGGTTCAGAGGCAAAAACTTGTTTCAAGGTCAGGGCTACAAGGTATAATCTGAAAGGCTTTAAAAAACTACAGCATTTATTTGTACATTTTAACATTGCTGAAAAGACAACCTCTTCTCCAATAAGAAACCAAGATAGGCCTACTGACATTTTTATTTTATAGAAATGAAAGGGGGCCTAGAAGTTACCTCCTTTTTCCAAAAAGGATGATAAGTCCCCTTTACCTCATCCTCTGCATAGTTTGATAATTGTGCATATGGTTCGCATTTGTAGTGGCATTGCGGGAATCCTGCAAAAATGTTTCAGGTCCCTCCCACACAATGAAAACTTGCAGAGGGGGAATTCCCACACAAATTTTTTGTGTAGACCCATCCTGCAAGATACATGTACTTTCTTTCTTTGATTCAGAGTAGCCAAGCTCACCAATCACACAAACTAAGTCAATGCAGTAATGCTCTTAATAATAGAACATGTAAATTCTGTACATAAATCCCATAAATACTTCTTGCATGCACTGGAGGAAAGTAGTTTGTTAGTTAGTATGTTGTGCTGAGAGAGCTAGACACTGGTGGTACAACATGAACCTTGTGTACAGTTTGCATGTGGCTGCTCACAAGTTGGTTTTTAATGTTACAGGCTAGGCTTTCCATGTATTCACATAGACAATAACTTAGGATGGCCTGTGAGCTGGTGCCAGCAGCTCTAAAGAAAAAAGTATCGTAAGTGAGCCTTAAGGCTAATTTGAGTGATACCTTGAGTCTGCCCAGTGTACAGTTTCTTCACGTTCTGCTGCAAAGTACAGTCTAGATGCAGTAAAACATGAGCATTCCTTAGGAATCAGTGCTGATAGACAAGGTCTGGTTGTGATGATTACTAGTAAATGGTCAAAAGGTCAAACTGGCTAACTTGGAATTGCACTTGCAGTACATAGGATGAGGTGGGGGAGGGGTGGTGGTACAGTATGCATGGGTTATAACACCTATGGTTTATAATGTACCCTGGAAGGCATGCTAGTCCCCCCCCCCCAAGATTCTCAGATCCTCCTCAAAATTTTAGACCAAGGGGACTCCCCTCCTGAAATTTTTGAGCTGGCACTAAACCTGTAATTGTGGGAAGAATTTTAATGTTAAGTTCCAAACTGCAGGCCAGGACACATTTCATGGACTGTAAGTACCCCTACCCTAATCTAGTATTACTATGTGTACGTAACCCTATAATGTATACATACGTAACCCTATCCTTATTACTATGGGTACGTACCCCTAACCCTATACATTTACTATGCGTACATAACCATAACCCTATCACGTATACATACGTAACCCTAACCTCTTTTCTATGCCTAGGTAACCCTTACCCAATAAATGAGGGTACGGAAACCTAATTAGAGCCCGTATCAGTATACTAAAGTCTACAGTGAGAATGTTGTTTGGAAAGACATCAGCATGGCTGTAATGAGTGTCTCACTGAATAGCAAAAGACATGGATGTTGTTTGAAACCTAAAGGAAAAGCTGATAAAATCTTCATTCGACACATTTACCACTGATATCACATTCCATTCCATAACTTTCCGCCACCAAAAAACGTTTTCTGCTAAAAATTAAAGGGGCGGGAAAACAACGTTCTTAAGTGGCGGAAAGTGACAAAGGCGGAAACTGACCTAATCTGTGAAAGGCTTTGATACGGTTACAGTTAGTTTCCTCCCTCACTACTTTCTGCCCCTCAAAAACCAGTGTTTTTTGCCCCTTTTATTTTTAGCAGAAAACATCTTTTTGGGAGGCAGAAAGTAATGCAATAAATGTGATATCATTGGCACTTTTGTCAAATGAAGATTCCATCAAATTTTCCTTAAAGTTTCAAACTTCATCAATGTCTTTTACTATTCAGTGCAACACCCGTTACTGCCATGCTGACGACTCTCCAACCAGGGTGCATTCCATGAAAAGCCCACGGCGAAGGTACGTCAAGGTTTTTGTGATTGTACTCCAGGAATTTTTGTGCACATACAATGCTACATAGCAATTCCCAGGCGTGCGCACTAACATACAGTACACGTGTACGTGACACATACATGATCATCGTACATTGGCTATGCATGGACAAGTATATGGTACACACTCATTAAGTAACAATCCTTATGTGATTATACATGCTTATGTATACATGTACGTTATGTACACACCATTAATTTGAAATGTACACACATGTACTGTATAGCACAGTATACTGTACGTTTATCATATGACAGGAGTTAACAGCTGGCGCGCCAGGGGTAAAACTTGCCTGCCGCTACGCCGAGAAGGAGTCTGTGCTCATGCCAAAGATCTTCACTTTAGAGTGCACAAAATGCTGACTGGCTTTCCAAGCAACATTCTCACTGTAGACTTTTGTATATACTAATACGTACTTACGTACAGGTATATGGTATTCAGTGCTGTGAACAATTGTTCACACATTCAGCATAAGCCTAGGGTCACTTTGGGTATTCTCGGACAGTGGTACATAAATTAAGTCACTGACTAACAATAGTTTGATTGATTTTACACACCACACAGTTGTTTCATAGATATATGTATGCAGTCTGCACAATTGCATCCGTAGCACACGAAGCCTTCTCATTTTCAAGAAAATGGAACCCAACTGCAGCAATAAATTTCAGTTTAAAAATTCCTTGGCACATTTCTAAGTGTGCAAGACCTTGGAAATTTTCATGCCAGGCTGTTAACTTTTGTAGAAAAATTCATGTTATGATTGCAACAAGTTTTGTTAAAACATTAGTAAGCACAATACTGTGTGCTATACGCCTTCACATGGTTTTACAGCACGGTTTAACTAGTGCTGTCTCTGTTGGGTGTTTTCGGACAGTACACAAACCTACATACATGTCCACCCTAATATGTACGCATACATATGCGTGTGTGTATGCGTAGTGGGAAAGAATGACAAAATGAAATGGTTCTCAAGAAAACTTAATTTTTGCGCACTAAGTTTTGTGTTAGGACATTTAACAGAAATTATATGGATGATTTCTCTATCATTTGATGTGTACTTTCTGATCTTAAGTAACAATATTATTGAAATAGTATAAAGCATCTGAGAACACCCAATAGTGTCTGACAATACCCAACACACACACCTAACATTTTCTAAGTGCTGTGTTAGGTCTCTGTGCGTATGCCTCAGAAACCGAGGAGCCATACTGGAAAGTAAGTTTACCATACGACAAAGAATTATGCCAAGGTAGATCTGTGTCTTTTCTGTACTTGTACGCCAGACTACCATGAGTGTGTATAGGAAGTCCATGTTTGTAGTTATTGGTAATCTGAATTATTTGTTAATTTGCGTGGTTCTCTAACTAAGAATACTTTGGAGATTTGAAATGCGGGTTTTTCACAGGGCTGGGCAGGTCAGCGGGTTTGGGAGTTCAAATGCTCGTCACTTAGGAGGTATGACTTACATACGGTATACACGTACGTGACACATACATGATCTGTACGTTGGCAGTGCATGTACAAGTATAAGTATAAGTGTAAGTAGCAATCCGTACGTGATTGTACATGCTTATGTGTACAGTACGTAATGAATACACCATTTACTGGCAATACAAGTAGTGTATAACGAAGTACGTTTATCATATGACGGAGATTAACCGGTGCGCCGGGAATACAGCTTGCCTGCCCCTACGCCAAGAAGGAGTCAGTGCTCGGGTCAACGATCTTCATGTTGGAATGCACGATATGCGCATGCAGACTGGGTTGCAGCTGAGTTTTCTGCCACGGCAGTTACAGTTTCACAGCCTCATAGGTGTTTGTAATTGTACGCCACGCCAACATGTTGTACTTCCCCCTGGTGCATCGAGGTACGCCGTAGGCCAAATTAACCGGCGTACATTTCCATACGCCAAAGATCTTTCTGTGAAAGGCCTTACTTTCCAGTATGGCCGAGGAGCCAATTTTGAAGTGCAGGGGCTAATCATTGATCATTGAAGCAGCCCAATACGTCCAATAAAATAAATGCAGTTTAAGGCAGCCCAAAATGCCCACAGCAAAAAAAGTGTGGGGGCTAAAGCTCCCCTAGCCCCCCTGTCTCCACGGTCCCTGTGCATAGATCCAGTACATATCTGGGGCACATTAGTAGAGTTGTGCCTGTCGATGTAACAGGTTAGCATCAGTGTAGTGCAAGTATGTTGGAAGCTATAGAGATAAAACCCTCAACTGTCTGACAATACCCAAACGTACCCTACCTATAGACCGTGACTACATAAGAATTGACATTTAGAAAAAAGGTCCTACAATTCATTTTTTCTTTTTTAAAATGAGGATGCTGAAAAGTTTTAGGTCTAGCCTTGGCCTAGGCCTCTTCACAAATTTCATTCATTGTCTTGTACTTGGATTTGAAATTTGAAATTGAAGTTAACAGTTATTTTTAACACATGTAAGTTCAAACAGTACTTTCTGCCCCAAGATGGTTAGGGGCGGAAAGTACCTAGGCCTAGGCTAGGGCGACAACTTTAATATTATCCTAGGCCTAACACCATCTCACAAGCTCAAATTGATAGCCCTAGCCTAACTAAATTGACTAAGGTCACTCCATACACTGCCTATTTATAACCTAACCTACACCGTACAGAAGGTTACTAAAGTATAACAGGCCTGGCTCAGGCCGTGTACAATAGTGCATGGAGCTGGGAGTGAGCTTTTAACGTTAGTTTACATTTAACGTTAGGCCTAAGTTAGCCATCACATTACAACACAGAAAGTCAATGCAGTAAAAGTTAGCCTAACATACAGGCTAAAACCTACCGTAACGACTAACGTTAACGCTGATTCGGGCTAAGCAAACTTACCTCCTCAAACGGTGTTGCAAGCAATCCCGATTCCCAACGCGATGCACCTGCAGAACCACTTCCACTCTTTGCTCTCTTTTTCGACATCTTAAGAAAATACCAATGATCTTAACTTGCACCAAATGTCGCGTGCCATTCGAGTAATTGTGGCAGGGAATCGTCGGCTGCATTAGTTGCTATGGTAGTCGCGGTCGTTTGTTGGAGAACGTTCGGTACGGTTTGTTCTCCAGTAATGAGCCTTGACGGTGCTACGTCAATACTATAAAACTCACTAAAGCACACAGCAGCCCGGACGGACATAGCTGGTTAGTTTTCGCCGGATTGTAGATTCACGGTGGCTCGGTTTAATTAATATAACATAACACAAAAGTGACGATCTTCGGTGGGGAGGACGTATTATAAGTCCCCCATTTTTTTTTTTTTTTTTTGATGAGGGTTAGCTCATCAAATGCCCCTCCAATATTTGAGACATGAATCAAAAAATGTTAAGCCCATTTACAGTTTTGTTTTAATCAGCAGGCTGGTCAATTTACTTAGCAATGCATGTTACATTTAGTCTTCATTTTCGGAGCATTCTGTTCTCAAGTTACAAAACTTCTGTCTAGTTACATTTGGTTTAGACTGTCTAACACGAGTTTCAGATATGTTAATTGCATACAAGCGGCGGTGGAGCACCGATCTCTATAATAAACCTGGATAGCGCTTCGCAAATAGAAGCACGTACAAACAATTGAAGTCACCACGAACATGCGACAGCAGTTGTACCACTCCCATTCTTACGCAGCGGACTAACAGCTGAGCGTACATTACTGTGCAGAAGTTGTTAGACACCACTTGTTATTGACTTCTTAGCAAGTGGTAAGGAAAATGGACGAATGAGCATCGGGTAGGCGCGGCGGAATGGAAGAAATATTAGGGGGTGGGGGGGGACTGAGTGCCAGCAGGACTATCTAAGCAGAGCGCCACCATCAGTTGGCGTGGAGCGTACAAGAAAATTTTTGACTTTGCAGACCCCCAGATGGCCGGAAACGGCACTTCCTGCGTGTTTTATGTTGCATGTTATTCACTTTCTGCACCCCTTGTTACATTTGTCCACTCGTACATGTCAATAACTCAATTATATTTCCCATAGATCATACCATTTGTCCCCAAAACACCCCTCCCCCCTCCCGTGGTTCCTCCCAAGGATACCCCCAACCTAATCTATACCGATCTCATATCCAGTGGCGTAGCTAGGGATTTCAGACAGAGGGGGTGAAAATGGTTTGCAGGGGCGTTTCGAAGGAGTAAATACCCTGAACCTCAGCGCGATCAGGGCCACAGCCATTCAGACTTCCCATTTGATTTTCCGAACCTGGTAGCCTGAGAATATATTTTGCACATTTCTCCTCCCCAAGTTTTTCTATTAAAACATGTTTAAATTATTTCTCCGTGGGCCTCCGCAGAAGAAAATTCCGGGGAGGACAAAATTCTTTTAGGCAAAATGCTATAAGGGGTAAAGCTCCGCGCCACCATGAGTTGGCGCGTAGCGCAAGAAAATTTTATTTGTTAATTTTTCTTCGTCTTTTTCTCTATGTTTTTTCGTTTTTTCAGGTTTTTTTATTTACCAGGGGAGGGCAAGTGCCCCCTTGCCCCTGCCTACGGACGCCCATGTTTCTATCCCTCTCTTTCACATTCTAGTATAAAGGCGTCATTTTATTTTGTGTGTTATTGTCAGGTCTCGGTTTAGGATTCTTATGTTATAATGGGCTACTTTGTGAAGATAAAGATTAAACCCGTTAGAGCCTAATAGCAAGCAAATCTTACACGGAGAAAAGTTATGGAAATTAATCACCGTAAGGTGTACATTTTTGGTATCTGGAAATCAAGATAATTGCACGAAGAAACATTACTTGACGTATTTTACATCCTGTGACCGCTCTGAAATAGCCATTTATGAAGTATATTGCAAGAAATATCCAAGACAAAAGGTGTGCTTGGCTCTCTAGATACCGAAAAGTAGCCTAAACCTAAGCTTATTAGATGCAATATTGTGGCTACAAGTTGAGTCGTCACGTAAGTACAGAAATAATCATTTTCATGGGATTATCGTGCAGTGTCAGAAAACACCAAACAATTGGGAGATACTTCATTTAAGACTTCCTCAAACTGAAGTGAATAGACAACCGAAGGTAGATGAATAGACTGAATAGCCCTGAGTAAATAGGATTAGTTGGTGTCTATTCAATTCAGTTTGAGACCGGCTTACATGAAGTATATACCAAACAATTGCCAATTATCATGGGAATGGCCACTTGAAGTAAAGCAAAATGGAAACTGCTCATTAAAACTATTAAACCATTACCACTTTGATGACAGTTTTATTGTATTTTAACCTGAATATTCTCATCAAATGATTTTTAAAAATGTTGTGGAAGATATTTTGTTACCTTTATAAACTCTTTTTATTGTCTTCGTTGACAAATATCCCCGACAACAAGGTCTATTTGCGCTTCAATTATTGTTGCGCCCTTTGCAACATCTGTTATTGCAGGGAGGGTTAATTTAATGTCATTCTGTGTATTTTGTTAGCTTATAAATCAGGCTTGGTGTAGAAGCAATGAACTTAGCACAGCGACAGCATTCATTAGTACGTGTAAAGCATGAAGATAAGTCTTGGCAAAAACCTATCCCTTTATTACAGAAGATGACCCTTTTCATCAGAATAAAAATGCAGATAGTACAGTTACAGGTGGCTGTTTGGGCATTTTGTTATCTGGGCCTTTAAACAACGTTATTAAATTATGTCTTTTGCCAAAAATGGTGCGAGAGTTAAGTATGTTAAAAACCTAAAAAAGGGCGCCGGCAGACGATTTTAGTCCGTCGGGGGGTGAACGCCCCCGACCATGCATATGGCAGCTCAAATCCCAAACGTACTATAGACTTGTGTACTAACGGTAGAATACGTTGTTCAACCTCGTGGAAAACGATCAGTAAAACTTAACAAGATTACACAATAACAGACCATACTGCTTTCACTTTTCGAGGACCTCAGAGATTGGGTTGGGGGATGATAAAGAGGCTTCAGCGTGTCCAGTATCTTTTTCACCGACACCGTTCCCCTAAAATTATTAGTAGGCCTATATTGTGCATTAGACTGATGGAGAATATGTTCACCACCCACTTCAATATTCTCCCCGACGTCGCCGGTTACCACTTCTTGAAGTGCACCTTACAAATATTGGAGGGGGGGGGGAGCTAAATATGCCTTTAGCCCCTCCCCTCTTTCATTGGGGGGGCTAAGCCCCCAAAGTCCCCCTCCCCCGATTCCGCCGCCACTGGACCTCTCGTGACCTCAAATGACCTTTGACCTCCACCAAAAACAATAGGGATCATGTACTCAATATGGCTAATCCACACACGAAACATGATATTAGTCACCCTTACCTCTCTGGAGATACCGTGTTTACAAGCAATTTCTAAGGAATTTATCATTTGACCTCTTGTGATCCCAAATGACCTTTGCCCCCACGAATATCTATAGGGTTTTCTGCAAACTGAATCTCTGCCAAGAAGACTTAGCGGGGCACCACCGAACTAATTCGTACCAATAATACTGACTTTCTAAACCGTGCAGCTAAACTTCCTGGGATCGAGGCATATACCTTATCTCGACCTCTAAAACCTTGTTCTGTTGAAAAGTTACCCAAGCATTATATAGTAAAGTAAGAAGGGTCCAACAAATCAATAAAGTGACCTGATCCTTCCCTGAGTTGCCATTGGCAGATCGGGTATAATAAGCGAGGTAATTACATGGGGGAATACCTGCCATTGCATATCCTGTTTCTAAGATCTACAATACAACCTTTAAAACCTTAAAAGCATTTAGTCAGTTTGAGGGTAGAAGATCTTCTGCCCGCAAATGTAATTCTGCCCGGAAGACAATCAAAGCGAGGTGTTGATCACCCGTGGATTGGCGCAATGCGTACAGAAAATCTGGATAATCATACCCCTCAGACAGCCGGAAATGCAATTTGCCTTGCAGACTTACAAGGGGGATCTGGGTAGCCACTACCCTGAGTTTTCGTTTGGCAGAAAAGAGTCCACGGCTTCAAACTAAATTTCAGCCAGAAATTCCATCTGTGCCAAGCGCCACCATAAATGCATCAGTTGGCGCAAAGAGTACAAAAACTTTGAAAGATCGACCCCTCGGGCACCCCAATATCTTTTTCCAGGCTTCTAAGGAGAATCTAAGCAGCCGCTATTTCGATTTTTCGTTTTTTACTGTTTTTTACTCTATTGCGACTCTTGGCTAAATTCAATCAATACTGAATAGATTTTTTGTCTATGTCAGTGCAGGGAGCTGCTATTAGCAGCTCCCTGGTCAGTGACTGCCCGAACTACCGAACATAAAAAATTTTCTTCTATTAGTAACACCATTTGAAAAAAAATGACCCGCCACGAGATCGGTTAATTAATGAATTTCAGGCAGAAGTATGGAAAGACACTCTCACACTGTATCATTATGCTATTTCATAACCATTGCCCGAATTCGGCTCTGATGGCAGGATAGATGGTAACCTTTTGCGCAGTGCAAATGAACTCTCTCCCGTCTGTTCGTGTAGTTAATTTGGAAATTGGGAACCTCCCAGCATTTTCAGCCTTTGCCTGAATATTTTACCATTTTGGGCAAAGTTTTTGCAAGACTACAGTATGAAGTGGAGCTGATGAGGAATTAACTTTTTTCACAAGCTACATGCATTGGCCCGAACGTGTCACAAATCTTTCTTATCATTTTTATTTTCCATCAAAATTTTACCTTGAATGACAATTGTTTTCTGTATTTCCGGCAAAGCTTAGAAAGTATCAAAATAATCAGCCATTTGTTTCTTTTCAGCGACAGGCTTCCCAAATGTGTGGGGACTTTTTTATATCTTTCATTTTGTTTGGGATCCGAAGAATCAGATTTCACTTTAAGATAAACTAGAGGGAGTACAAAGGAGATATGCTCGGTTTTATAGCCAATAAGTACTACTCCCGTGACGTTGGTTCAATGACTACCATTTTGAAAGATCTCGGCATGGGCATGCTTTCTGATCGCCACAGGCGTTTTAGGTTTCAAATCCTCGCTAAAGATATCTACGGCCAAGCTAATATCCCTTTCTTACCTTTGAAAACCCACCCGTATTACTCGTAATATGCATGTTTTGCACTACCGTCCCCCTCTGCTAGGACAAATTGCTTTAAATACAGTTTTATCCCCAACACTATTGGGAATTGGAATGATCTTCCCAGCGGTCTCATCGGGAAGGGGGTCATTAGTCACCCTAAGCCCGTACAATTCGTAACCAATTCTCTCAGGACCTGTCCGACCTCACGGCGCGTACGTGGTGTACTATTGTCCTTAACTGGATGTCTCACCGTATTTTGAAAGATTTTTCAAAAATATGTTACCCTGAACACATGGTACTTAATAATTTTTTTATTATATTACAAATGCTTGAAAGAACTCAGATATTCGACCATTTCGGGCATTGTATTGTGGAAGACTGTGAAGTTAACTCACGAATAATAACTTTTTGCTCTGCCTAAGTGTGTAGCTAATTCGTGAAATCATGTTGATTTTTCATAAAAACTTTTACCGGGACTACGACGCCCTTTTTCTTTTTGAAGTGGGGGTGGGGGTGGGCATGACATATCGATCTTTTATATTCAGACACACTTTGGAATTTCCTGAAGAACCATGGCATTTTGTAAAAGTCAAATGGCTGCCCGTTCTACTTCCAGATTCCTAATCTTAAATTTTTTTTCCCAAATTCTGGTCCGAATGCAAGATTATGTGAAAATTTGGGGCAGTCTTCCCCATGTCCCCTTCACGCCTTGTATGCCGATGTTCTACGCCCCACTTAGGCACCGAACTCTGCCCGATTCAGCAAGGTTTGTGCCATTTGGGGGGACTGGGGTGGCGGGGGGGCTTCCCGCGAAAATGGAAACATGACCAATGCCTCCCTACGATGTTTTTCCAAAATTAGACAATCCTGGTCATTATGCCAGAAAATTGCAGCTCCCCTTTGTAGTATCACCTTTGGCAAAATATCGGCACTCCTAAATTAGTTGTTTGTCAATAGAAGGAAATTTCCACATAGCACCAGACTATCCCAAAAGGTAAGGCTTTCTAATTTATTAACTGTATCTTTTAATAGAATGATGGTAAAGAGCTCAAAGATGCACTGGCTCATATCCATGTACTCAATCTTTAGGCATGTGCAAATCTGCAACTATTAATAACTAATGTCTTGGTTGAAACAATGTTCCCAATTTGAGGCAAAGACTGATAAAAGACCATATCAAATTGAACTACATAAATTGTATTGTATATCCTCATATAGTTGGAATATTATTTCAATATCATTCAAATTCATCATCATACTTACACGTTACGGCTGAAAAATATAAATTGTAAATATGTTCCCAAAGGTTGGGCAAAAGAGTCTCTTCCCTAAGACAATATATAGTTTCCATTATTGACATCTGCCAATAGACCTGGTGAAGTTGTGCATAAGATGTCACTGAGCGGAAAGAACGCCCTCCTTTGGGGCAAAAAAAAAACCCAACACAAACAAGTTGCAGACAGCTGATTTGTCAACCAGTCGAATACGTGCATAGTCTGTTACACATGCAGGGCAAGTTCTTATGCATGGGGCCACATGTTCTATCGCTCTGCTATAAGGATAACGTCAGTATATGTCTTCAATGCACAATGTTTATGATGACATTAAGTTCACAACTGGGAAGTTTGTCTTTCTGTCTTACATATCTCTTGCCTGTGTTATTTTGTTTAAAACTGTTCCCTTCTTTCTTTCCTTTATTTTTTTATTTCATATTTCACGTTTGCAGCCTTGCCTATACTGTACAAGGCATTGCAGTATGAAATTAAGCATTTATAATGGACGTAAGATACTTCGCTCCTTGGAAAGAATGGACAGACAGACAGAGAGTGACATGGTCATAAATACAGAATATCAAATCACTGAAGTTTATCATGAAAGATAAGAACCACAAAGTCTCTCAAAACATGAAAAGTAACAAAGAGTTGAAACCAAATGGTGTTTCTTCTGGTTGGCAAATAGTTTCCTATGTAGCACTACAAAGCACAACTCCAAAAAAGGCAGTGGTTGGCTTCACTTTAACCAATTGATTAGAAACTGACCAATACAATACCATCTAACAAACCTATACAGCTCTACAACTTAAATCCCTTCATTCTTGTTAAAGCTCCCTAAAGATGGAGACTTTGACAGTAAATCTGAACCCTTCACTGATCTCCCTCCATCCCTTGGACAAAAAATCTTGCAAACTTGTCCTCCAAGTAGCTGTGTGTAAAAGTTACATATGGGAATTACATTGACCATTTACCATGGGATTCCTGCAATCTGATTTTCACAAACATATAAAGGCCTAGACCCAGATGAGATAATAGGCTGCATACTTCTCTCATCCCCACTGTAGAAGGAAAAAAGTATTTTTTGCAATGATTAAATGTCCCTCATCTAGCTGGTCTCCCAAAACAGCTATCATTGCAGGTGATGCCACCCCCTTCCAGTACTGGGTCAGGTCCTAATATACAGCAATTTATTTCACGATTCATCTGAGAGAAGATAGAAACATTAAGGCATGGTTGTGTAATTAATTAAAGGTCTCTTTGTTGGGTTTTTGTCCTTCATAACCTTCCATACTTGCAAGACTATCCACCTATCCAACTTGATGTAGTTCAAAAAGCCTTACAAGGATGAAAAAACATGTATGCTATTGCATGATAAAATCCACAATACAAGGCACTTCAATGGAATGATATCTACAATTATTTAAATTGAGAAATTAAGGCACCAGATTAAAAGGCACATTTCCCTACTACACCTAAGTATATCTTATACCAGGGTTACCTAGTCTGCAATGAGAGGGGCGGCGGGGGGGTCAAACGTCACCCTAGGATTGTTATCCCTGCTATGTAACTTATGGGTAGCATCATGCACAAAGACAATGGAAATACAAAGAAAGCCCCCTCCTCATCTGCACACTGTGAATTTAGCTATTGTGCGTTCTTAATTTTTCAATATCTTTTTAAATTTTTCAATTTTGATGTCAAACATGAGAATTTGCCAAAATTTGGTAACCTCTAACCTACAGAGTGGTACTTATGGTGATGAGTGGTCTTTCTTTAACACCAAATGTACTAAATGAGTATTAACTCTACTCTGTACTTTGGACTGAGTGCAAGGGTGAATGGCAAAACTATTACTATTTACATTCAAGACAACAGCTGAGAATTGAGGTGTCAGCATAATGATGAAAGACACGTTGGACCCTGTGAAGTGTTGTAAAATATGTCCACAGCTTCAGGGCTGTTTATTTTTTGCTAGTAATACATAAGAGAGCCACAGATTCTTGTACTTACAGGCAGGTATGTATCAAAGCCTCTTAAAGATAAACACAACTAACATTGTAAAAGGTTATAACTAACATGGTTAACAGTTTGAACCAAATGTTTCTCCAACCTACACTTGTACCAAACTATGTAGCGCCTCATTGAGATAACCCATTGAACAGTGCTGGTGTTTCTGGTGCACTCAAACAACCCTTTTGTATAATGTCCATATTCTCGGAGACCTCTCACAATTTCAAATAATGACATATTTACATCAAACTTTATCCATCAGATATCTCTACACATTACGCATACACATGCATGTAATGCTTTAACCCTCCCAAACCCTTCAAAAGAGAATTTTCCCACTCACAAGTATTCCTATTGCTGTTGCACCAAGAGTATAGGAAGTAAGAACTGCATGATAGAGGAAGGTACTTTGGAGGGAACAAAGCAGAAAAAAAACATTCAATCCTTGTCTTCCATTAAATAGAAAATTATTATTTCAAATTTTTGGGCAACACTTTTTGGGAGGCCAATAACTTGCAGTTACAGGGGCATAGACACTTTCTCAACCTTCCATGTGTTGCCTGTATGTAAGAAAGTTGATTGCTTAAAACATAAAAAAAAATCTCATTTTGACTGCAAAGGTAACAACCTTCTACTACAGAGGCACTCAACCAACTTAAAAGTGCTTTCACGTAAAGTCAAAACAAGCACGCTACACCCACTGCTGGACAAAAATCAACAGTGTTTTTTGTGAAAAAGTCTTGTTATTCGTCAGCTGCTTCTCAGCACACTACACTAGCCAGCGTACTACATCAATTTTTGCCTGCAAAAAGGGGCAGTCAAAGCACTTTATTGCTAGCAGACTAATACTCAGATTATTTTGAACTATTTACCTTTTTACAGAGGTTTACCCTACACCCCTCTCTAATTATTATTCCTTGTAAGAAGAATACTGTCTACATTGTAGTGACACACGTTGTGCTATTTTTCAAGGGCAGTCCTAACTACACCAAAGACAAAATTTTTCCATCTTTAATAAGGATCTCATCTAAAAAAGGATGAAATAATATATGAAAGCTTTCACTTCTACAACTTCTTTTTTAGCAGGTACACTTCTGCAGAATGGAAACTTTAAAAGTAAACTTTGGTTTAATTTAAGGCTGGAAACTTGAGGGTTTATAGCATTGTATGATTGTTAAGAGAAAAATTAACCAACAGAGATTCTCCTTCTCCTAGTTAAGTTTAAGAGAAAGTTTTTACCAAATGAAGAAAAAATATTAACTATGGAAGTAAACCAAACATTGAATAATAACTATTTCAAGGTATCCCTGTGTTGTGCACTGAAATGCAAGGTTTTAATAACACTTTTCAGAAAGATTAGGATGAAATGGCGAGAAGGCCAACATCAATCAGCTTCTGAATCTTCTTCTTCATCTCAGGGTCTGCTCTCTGAATGATTCTATCATAGGAGGGAAGAAAAGAAAAGTGCAGAGTGCATCAGCAAATCACTCTTTTTCACACAGTTGAACAACAACATATGAAATAATGAAACCCATTTACATCCGAGAAAGGAAGAAAATTTATCAATTTTTGAGAAGAAATGCAGTTTGAATTACTCTGGTAGTCTATCCTGTTTCATGAATGGCTCTTGAGAGTTACGTGATCATACTTTAATGAATTGTGAACTTTAAAACTTATGACTCATTGTTTTCCTTGGATATGCAATACTTAGGCTCCAAAATACAAAAAGATACTTGGAAGAGAAAAAAGAAGGATTATCTTTTTTTCAAAGTAAGTTTGGGGCTACAGCTCATGATCTTCAAGAGGAGGGTTTATTCCAGAATCGAGTTTTGGTACACAAGATAGAACAGTACTTTATTCAAAGCATTCTGTTAAAATCTGCATTGATGTACAAAGTGTGTTCTCAAGATACTACAGTCTCAGACTCTCAGTGTAAGTTGTTACATTTTCAACATGAAAGGAACTTGACGCAAGCACATATGACATCATTACCATAAATTGATGTACACCCATTTTAAAGTATGCACAGAACAATGGTAACTCAGAATAAACAGACATGATTTGTTGAAATAAAATACATGGATCAAGAGTCTCCAAAACTGTTTGTCATGATTTTAAATTACAGTAATACAGAGCACACATATAGAACCTGAAAGTATGGAGGACATTTTTGCTGTGGTTTTTTGCTCACACATGTACACAGTGCATGTGTGAGGTTATCAAATAGGGCAGATGGTGTCAACTTTTTAACAAAAGTCTTCTTCTTCCTCATTTTTGGAGATCTAGGTCTAAAATTTTGGTGTATGATTGCATTGGAGGAGAGCATTCATACCTACCTACTTGCATTCTAAAATAGGAAATTTAAGCTGTGTTTCAAACCTGTTTTTTAAGGGCCAAGTTCATTTTGCCTACTGAGCAGTTAGTTGTTTATTGCACTAATAGCAGTGTGCTAGGTTGTGTGTTTAGTTCTTATCTTGCGCATACATGCAGGCTATTTGACTTGGTTCTTGAGGATACAGATGGTTGAACAAAGCATTTACAGTACTGTCACTGTCTGCTTGCCTACTGTAGGTGGTCTCATAATCATCTGTGGTTAGCTAGTTTGGGGGAGAATTAGGCTGTAAACCAGGAAGTTACAACAGGGTCTTATCTATTGCAGAGATACCTTTCACTATGTTCTGTTCAATGTATTTTGAATTGGCCAGTCAAGCAATACCAACATAAGTGTTTGAGTTCAATAAGCACAGTATGTATAGAAACTTCTTGAGTCTCTGTGTTTTATTTTGATCAATGCAGAGCCATGCAGTGTTTACTTTGTGGATTTGTAGGTGCAACTGAATGTACTTTGCAATACCTGGGCAGTTGACAGGTACACCATCATAGGTTATTAATTTTATCTTACAGACTAATGCCTATAAGAATACACAGTCCAGGCTTCCATGATTTGAGAAAATACAAAGTGATATGTAGATCTACCATAGAACTATATGAGATGTAAATTTACATGCAAAATCACAAATGTTTTGCCTTCACTATTCTTTACTTCCTTGCATTTAATTTTGTAATGTAAGGTGGTTTAGAAAACAGATAACAAATAAAATTTGGTTCAACTTTGAGTTCCTGTTTTTAACAGACAAAACAAGTTGTGTGAGCTTCCCAACAGCATTGCTGTTCTAGCATTTTAAAATTATTTCAGGAATGCTTTTGATCATTCTTTAGGACTCTGTGTATAACATTTGAAACTATATTTATATGAATTTTACTTTCAGCCAAACTACCTTTGATCCCAATGTGCTCACATAAACAATTTCTTTCTTAGAGTATTTTATTCATAACATTTCTGGTGGAAATGTTCATTCCTGAGCAGGATAAGAGTACAGTTGCTGTACACATCTGATGTGCATATGTCATTTGGAACAACAAGTTCACAAATATACAGTAATGCACTTCATCTAATTGATCAATAACACTGCATGCTGTGACTTTACCTCTTAAGAATTGAAAAAAAAACACCCCATGAGGTCAAAGACAGTGTGGGGTGTAGCTGGTACCCAACTTTGTTACATAATCTGTGCCCTCATGTGATACTTCAATTCCATTACAATGTATGAAAAGCAATTATTGCCAATTAGCAGAAACATGACTTGTCTGCTTGATAACCCCATATGATATGCATTTTTCGTGAATTTTGGAACAGTTTATCTGGTACTGTCAATCAGTTACACAGATATGAAAGCTGGATGTATCAACTATGTATGTAGTGTAGTGTGCTTTATTTCAATCCTGACATGGTTTGATGAAATCATGGAAGAGCATTGAGGATGCTTAAAAGTACGAAGAAAAGTTTCATCATGAGCATTCCAGTCAAGGCAAATTCTGCACAATCATCAAGGGGATCAACATTTACATGTTAGATAAAATTCCTACTCTTTTCAAATTCACATTATGTGGTATGGCATTTACTTACATCTCTGTCCAGTAAAGAGTCAAAAAACCCACTTCTGGTCAGAATGTCACCATTTTGCTCTTTGATAGCACCTACAATTTAAAGGCACTCCAATCAATGAAGTGGCTCATTAAGTTGGTTCATGAAGTCCCAACATATTTTTCCAAACCTGTTAAGTTTTCTTTGATTTACAAATGACAAATGGTCAAATGTAGACAAATGCCATATCATACATACAAATAACTGTTTTATGAGTTGAGTGTTAAAAGGTTCAATTCGGTTTTCAAAAAATTGTGACCAGACACTGTTTCAAATTATGCACAAAACAGATAAAGGTCAGGACACCACACAATTCAAAATTTTACCTTTTCCGTAGCTATTGGATATGATACTTGACTTACCATGCTAACTATAACATTGTCATGTGGTAGTGACCTTTAAATACTCTCATTAAGTTATTGATATTAACTAAATGAGCCCCTTCAAATGTTTTTTTAAAAATCAAAGTAATAGAAATAGGTCTATGATAAGACCCCATATACATAAGAGTAGCTACAAATTGAGGGTGTGAACATCAAGAAAAATCACAGGTTTCAAACCCAAGGTTGGAATTTATACTGGTTAGTAGGAGGTGGAATGTAATGCACAAAATACCAGTTGTACATTACACTAATTTTTAACTATGGTAGTTTCTTACCCTTGGGATTTTTCTGGATTGAATTTTAGGGAATCAATCAGATCCTTGATCCCCTGGTCACTTAAGATTTCATAAACCTCTGGATCAGACATTATTTCTTTCATCCTGGTTAAATCATCGGCTGTTGGTACGTTGGGGGATGAGCTACTTCTCACAGTCATGTCTACCCCAGGTGCTTCCCTTACTTGAATGCCTGACCCCTGAGAAAGTTGACTGGAGTTTTGTGCTGAGGATGATGATGATGACTGATCAGAGAGGGATGTAAAGTGGTCACCTGTAAAGCAACAGACAGAAACTGCTTTGTGCCTTCACGAGCTTTAGTTTAACTTTAACAATTCTATCTTCATTCACATATAACAACTGTACATGCCAATTTTTAATTTCAGCCACTAGAAGAACACGTTATCAGTCTTTACATGGGAATAATGTGTGCAAAACAAGGTCAGAGAATACTTGAACTTGAAGAATAATATATGATTCAGGGGTATTCAAAAAAGCTGAGGGGAGCTTATGTATGGAACCCTCCACACATTGCAAATACATTTCTTTGCATAAGCAATGAAAAAAGGAGAACTATCCAGAATGCTGCAACTGGAATATGAGCCCTGTGAACTGCTACATTAAACCAGAATGTTATAGAATGAGGTGTAAACCTTCAACAAAACAAATCAAATCGATCTTAGAATTTGCACTTGGTAGCTCTTTGATTGGTAATACTGAATGTACTTTAGTCAAATGTAACTGGCATGAAACTAATTAGTTTCACTACTATTACAGCATTTATTTAAGTACACATATTCTTTAAAAATTTTGATAACAACTAGTACCTTAAATTTCCAATGAAAAAATTCACTTTTGATGATCTGTTTTTTTTTTTTTTTTGACATTTTTACACCTGGGTGCAAACTTGCAGCATACACAGTTTCAACTAATTTCCTACATTTGACCAAACTACCTACAATAGGATTTGACATTGTAACTAAATCATGTAACAAAACAAGAACACCACCTTCTTGCCCTAAACTACAATTTTTGTAGTAGTCCACAGAAAATGTCAATTTGCCTTTCTCTTTGATTGACAGCTAGTTCAAAAAAAGGAGAGTACTCAAGCTATATTTCACAGCATATGCTTTACTTGGAGTGATTTTGATTTCACACAGGGGTTTTGTATACTTACCTGAAGCAATAAACTGAGATTGTGTGATGGAGATGAATTTTAGACAGTTGTGGGAGTGGCTTAAGTAAACAGGTTGGGAGAGTTGGAACTGTCTGGGGTGAGAGAATAAGGCCTTTAAGAAATCAATTAACAAAGTTTGGAAATTGTCACGTCTAGCAAGCAGCAATGACCTTTAACCTTTAAAGTTCCACATTTGCTGAAATCATGAGATGCAAAACCACAAAAACTCACCCAAAATAGAACAAAAGTCTTTAAATATATCTTGCAGATGTGGGTTGTTCTGTAACTCCTTTGTGGCTCCTTCTGGGTCCTTCTCAACCTTGGCGAGCACTCTGGTAAAATCAGGGTTAGCCATCTGCTGAGCCAGGCGGGGGTGTTTCTCTACCTTTTCAAGAAGATCACTTGTGATCCAATCTTTGCAATGTAATTTTAAAATAAAGAATATCTGTCTAAAAAGATTTTTATAGCGCCTATTAATGGTAAGGATTCCTAAAGGTATTTTAGATACTGTAGAATGTGGGTTGTTTTCCCTCTATGGCTTGTCTCTAAGTGTAGTTTTTCAGGTTGTAGTACTTTAGTTTCTTAACTTTTTTTCCTTGAGATTCTCTTTTTCTTCTTCCTACTTGAAAAGCCATGTAAGTTTTGTAAGAGTCTTCCCCTTCACAATATCTTAATACTGTGTAATCATAACTTTTTCTTCTTCCTTCTTGAAAAGCCATGTAAGTTTTGTAAGAGTCTTCCCCTTCACAATATCTTAATACTGTGTAATCATAACTTTTTCTTCTTCCTTCTTGAAAAGCCATGTAAGTTTTGTAAGAGTCTTCCCCTTCACAATATCTTAATACTGTGTAATCATAACTTTTTCTTCTTCCTACTTGAAAAGCCATGTAAGTTTTGTAAGAGTCTTCCCTTCACAATATCTTAATACTGTGTAATCATAACTTTTTCTTCTTCCTTCTTGAAAAGCCATGTAAGTTTTGTAAGAGTCTTCCCCTTCACAATATCTTAATACTGTGTAATCATAACTTTTTCTTCTTCCTACTTGAAAAGCCATGTAAGTTTTGTAAGAGTCTTCCCCTTCACAATATCTTAATACTGTGTAATCATAACTTTTTCTTCTTCCTTCTTGAAAAGCCATGTAAGTTTTGTAAGAGTCTTCCCCTTCACAATATCTTAATACTGTGTAATCATAACTTTTTCTTCTTCCTACTTGAAAAGCCATGTAAGTTTTGTAAGAGTCTTCCCCTTCACAATATCTTAATACTGTGTAATCATAACTTTTTCTTCTTCCTTCTTGAAAAGCCATGTAAGTTTTGTAAGAGTCTTCCCCTTCACAATATCTTAATACTGTGTAATCATAACTTTTTCTTCTTCCTACTTGAAAAGCCATGTAAGTTTTGTAAGAGTCTTCCCCTTCACAATATCTTAATACTGTGTAATCATAACTTTTTCTTCTTCCTTCTTGAAAAGCCATGTAAGTTTTGTAAGAGTCTTCCCCTTCACAATATCTTAATACTGTGTAATCATAACTTTTTCTTCTTCCTTCTTGAAAAGCCATGTAAGTTTTGTAAGAGTCTTCCACTTCACAATATCTTAATACTGTGTAACCATAACTTTTTCTTCTTCCTACTTGAAAAGCCATGTAAGTTTTGTAAGAGTCTTCCCCTTCACAATATCTTAATACTGTGTAATCATAACTTTTTCTTCTTCCTCCTTGAAAAGCCATGTAAGTTTTGTAAGAGTCTTCCCCTTCACAATATCTTAATACTGTGTAATCATAATGCTCTACAGTACCTCTATTTCTCTATTGTTATGTATATTATTTATATACTGTATATTAACGTATTTATCATATATTGTGAAAAAACAATTCAAACTAAATGAAACACAATAAAAATTAAGGACATCTGGTTTCATGGTTTTTCCAAGAGTTCATTATAAAATATCTATGATTTCATTTTTCAAACATTGATGTGGGCTAAAAATAAATCAAAAAAGCCTTCTTTGCTAAATGGACTAAAATTTAAGCAAACAGTTTGTATTATGTGGCTAGTTTGTCTACCATTCTCTACATGAAATGCTCCCTAATCCATTGAAAGCTTACTTCACATATGTCTCACATGTTCATTTACATAATACAAGACAAGCAGACCACCCGCACACTAGAAATAACAACAAGAAAAGTCTCCACTACAGGGCAATTCAATTTAATACACTCTGGAATCTTTTACATAAAACACAAAAGACCAAGTCTTTGTTAGCTTCCTTCAGAAAAAATCTTCAAAGGTACTTCATAATTTTGTAATAATTACCATCATTATTATATATTGGCACCTCTTTTAGTTTCCAGGGATGGGCAACCAGGATTGGGTAATAGGTGTTAGCGTACCTGAAATTGATGTGGCGTGGTGACATTGTTCTGGGGTGGATTTTCAACTAGGCCAGGTGCAATAGTTTGTTAGATTCATACAAGGTAGAGTTTATGTTCTTTCTATGTACAGTAACTCTGTTTTTTGTTTCTCTTTGGAAGTGACACTTCTCAACAAGCCCAAAAGGGTTTCCAAGAGCACACCATTTGTTATTTATCTGCTAATGTTAATGGTAAATTTCTGTGTTGTGATAAACCAAATAAATGAATGAATGAATAAATAATTTCACATGGAAATTGGTGAAGACATTACCACACGTGTGCCCTTATACATCACAGACTCAGCTCTTCATGATAAAAGGGCTCCATGGAGCTACTGTAATATGAGATATATGATTATGACAAAAGATGCACAGTATACATACTTACCCCTTCATAACAATCATTAAACCCATCAGTTCTACAATTGGGAGATGGAGAACTATCATAGGTCTATGAGGAGTACATACATCACTCTTGACGAAACAAAAATATTCTCTTTCTTTATTGTAAAGTACACTTTAAAGCAGCCTAAGGCAGTGTTCTCCACTTCAAAATTTTTTGTCCTAGTGCTCCAAAGGTTGACGGTAGTAGTGATCAGTATCTCAAAAAGCGGTATAAATAAAAGGAGATGTGTTTTGTTGGAAAACTGTTTGCTTAAATCAAAAAATGTAATTTAAGTTCTTTATGAATACAAGAAACATTCCTGATACAGTAACTCAATACTCAATAATTACAAAGAGATAATTGCTGTTTGCTCAGATGTTGAAAGGTCTTAACCTAGTAGCTTTTATCAAGGTGGCTCGACGTTGTACAGGTGGCACATACTTTTGTCTGGGTGCTACCATACTGTATAATTCCTCTACAAATTTTGTCACAGTCAAGCACCCTAACAAAACAGCTGGCAGAGTACACTCAGCAAGGAGGTGTCCAAAGAAGATTTAAGAGTACATTTTGTGTTTTTTGTGAAAATTCAGAAAAATTAAATAACTCCTGACATCCACTATTCATAACTTCACCATACATATAAGTCTTACCTGAGTTTTGCATGAGTGGTGTCATTTTTTTCATAGCATCCTGGACTTCTTGTATTCTGTACTTTTCTTGTTTATCCTGCTTTGGTTTAATAACTGGAATATCATCATCTTTTGGCTTTGGAGAGCTCTTCCCTGTTTTTGGTTTGATGGCTTTCTTCGATTTTTCAGAACCAAAACCATCAAGAAGAAATCCCTTCTTCATCCCCATAAAATTATCACCACTGCTTTTTGCTGATTTACTTGGAGCAGCTCCCCGTTTATCCTCATTGCTTTTCTGTTGAGCAAAATTCAAAAAACACAAAAATTTTCTCAAAGTCTGCAATTTGTACCAAATCAAAGGAATGACTTGAGTTCCTTTTTCAAGGTCTCTTACATTATTGACATTCCCTCCCCTTTCAAGAAACAGTTACATGTTCTCTACCATACTGTTTGTCTTAGCAAGCAAACATTCATTTACTACTTGGGCCTACTCATGTTTAAAAGTGAAATAGTTGCCCAGTGAGCATTAAGAAGGCCAACTGGTTGTCCCACCAGAGATATGAAAGTCCTGCCAAATTTTCAAAATGCCAAATCCTGAAAAAAAAAATTTGGTAACGACAACTGGACCTTATAAAAATTGTGCTCATTTCTAGACTCTAGTACACTATCATCAGGTCTGGAAAAATGTTAGTTTCCCAGAAGCGAGTTAAAATATTTCTAAGATACTGTAAAGAGAAACATTTCCCACAACTCTCCCTACATTTTCATTTACAGAAAAGGGAAATTTCCCTCTGATTGCCAACATTTCCCTCCAGATTTCCAAATTTTCTGGAAAGTGGCCTACCAGTATCCTAACTTTTTCGCCCTTGATTATCATCAGCATTTATGTCATCCTCATTGGCTTGTTCTTTCTGCACACCTCTGTAAAGTAGCTGATTTGTAGCAAAGTACACCCCTTGACAAACTTGGTGCGCTCACAAAAAAGAAAAAAGAAATCGCTGGTGTTCATGGCACAAGGCAATGTCCTACTGCACTAGAAGGGCACACACAGTCAACCCATCTTGAAGTAGTGTAGTAGACTGTTCTGTTTCATGATTGGCTTTTGAGGGTCATGTGACAATATTTATTCTCTTCAAATGTGAAACTTACAGATAGCAACAATAGAGTCCTAAAACATTATTCATGAAGACTCTTTGAAAAGAAATAAAAAAAAAAAGTATGCAGGATTTAGCTGTTGCTTCCAAATAAGTCTGGGGCAACTGACCTTGCCTTTTAAGTTTTAATATTTTGTTGTCCAGGCCTTATATATACATATATATTATATAAAGATTAGAAAAAAGAAAAAAAAAATTTATGCGACTCTGTCCGCTTCCAACAATTTCTTCCATTTCTATATTTAGAAGTCACACCGTCACATCTATACTTCTGTATTTATATTAGACTTAATATAGTGCACGATGTGACATAGTCATTCATGTGCACTTTACAAGTAATAAATGAGAGATAATACAATAGGTTGAAAAAGTAAGTCTTTAGCCCAGCTTTAAATTTTGAGGTATTCGAGACATTCTGAGAGAGAAAGAATGGGAGTTCCAGAGTCTAGGACCTTTTTTTTTTTTTTTTTTTTTCCGTCATGTTTATTTCATTCGTTTCCATTGCGTTGTCATGAACATTAATACATATATTTTATGAAAGATAGTAAATATGATAAATGCAATCAATCATTAAATGCATCTTTCATCATGTTCATTCGTAACTCGTTCTTTGACTGAAGAATATGATATTCAACTTCTAAATAATATTTAAACTTATAACTAAAAGCAATCGCATCTGGTTGCATGTTATTTATTTTGCAGTAAAAGATATAGAACTTTGCATGTAAAATAAAGAAATTAATAGGATGCTTAACATCTTCAACAAAACCAAATTTTACATGTTCATACTCAATTTTAAAATTACTTTTCAAACAACGGGTGCATGAATCCAACCAGAAATCTCTAACATATGTACAATTCCAAAACAAATGATCAACTGTTTCATGACTATCATAACAAAAAGAACAAAGCGGACTGTCTTTTATTTTAATCTTAAACAGATACTCGTTGGTACCTAATACCCTGTGTAAAAAACGGAACTGAAAGTAATGTATCTTTGTATCTCTCACTGCTCTATAAGGGAGCATGAAAATCTGGTTCCAATCATGATCAACGTTTCCTAATTCTGACCATTTGCTTATTGCTTTGGGCTTTTGTGCATTTTTCCCAACTAAATAATTGTAAATAAACTTTGTTATTTTAGGCGATGATACAGCTTTTATCATACGTTGAACATTTTCCGTAAGGATTTGATCGCACCCTGCACTTTCTTTCCATTGTCTCGGAATTGACGATAAAATACCAAAGTACAATGTAAACGGAAAATGTTCTAAAGCAAACTTCGTACAGAAATGATTACAGAGTCTAGGACCTGCAACCAAAAAGGGACGGTCACCGTACAACTTGGAAGTGGTGCGTGGAACTACAGTACCAATTGAAATGTGTATTCAGGCCTTGAATTTTGAAGCATACCAGTGGGATTGTACTTTATCACTAACCTTCAATCACTGTGCGGAGTGTAATATTTTGCTCCCCTTCATAAAGAATGGGAACTTGAATTTATCTATTATGGTTTAATAAAACAGCACACCTACCGCACCCCTTAATTTCCTGAGGAGTGTGATTTAGAGCAGGTCTGGACATTCTAAAACTCAAGGCCTGAATGTCCAACAGAAATTGTAGTCATCTCAGATGCCTGCATGCCTGTTCAAATCCAACACTTGATGTGTTTTACCTTGCTAGTGTGGTCATTTGAAGTTTTCTCTTTATTAGTTGTAGAAAGGGACCTTCCTGCCCTGGAGGCTTGAGGAGAGGAAGAAGACGAAGATGGTTTTGCACATGTAGTTTCCCTGGATTTCTGAATCTGCTTGACTTGCTCAAGAAGATCTGTCATATCATCAAGGGGTGGAACATCTGAAAGAGATGGTTTAAAAATAACATTTCTTACAGAATAGGCAATTTTTGTTGTAATGAGGAAATTTCTTCTGTCTAATTTTAATGTCTTCCTTTAAACATTGAAAGCAGTCAAAATTAAGTTATACTGAAGCAAAAATTAAATCTTTTAACTTTCAGGACTTAAATATTACACACTCAACTACCCATGGTAACCAAAAAGTTATTCCAAGTAAATTCACAATTGATGAGGAAAATTATTGCTACATGGTTTTCTAGACCCAGTTCTCTCACCCCAAACAGTACCAATTCTCCTAACTTTCTTACTTAAGCCTCTCCCACAATTGTCTGAAATTCATGCTCATCTAGATACAATCTCAGTTTATTGCTTCAGGGTGAGTAAAGAAAAACTCAACTTATACAATCAAAACACTCTCAGTAACATCCATGCTGTGTAACATACTGTAAGCTTTGGTACTCTGCATTGTTCCAACTACCTGACAATCAAAGAGCTGGGCCAATTGAGAGTTTTGGTACCCCTGTACCAAAATTGTAGTTTGGGGGGAGAGGTTTGGCCCTTTAAGTTTTAGATTTTCCTGGTGTGCTACACGTTCCACTTTTCATGAATTTAAGAGTGTGGTTCTCTTTGTGCCCTGTTTTATTAAACTTACTGTTTGTCTGTATTCTCATTCTTTATCTAGGTGTGCAAAGAGTTTCTCATAGTAATTTAAGTCATCAAGCCACTCCACCCTCCCTTTTTAAAAATTCAAGGCATGCCAGAGCCATTGTGAAAAAGGACAACCTGCTTCAGGGGCATTTGACAGAAAAAAGGACATGAATGATTAAGTCTGTAGCGACTGATTTCAACAAAAGCTTAAGTGTCCCACAAGTCTACCATTTTAAAAATACATACTGTATTTAAGAGGATGCAAAGGGAATCTTAATCATTAAACTCCCATTGTCAAAGCTTGTTCTACTGTTGAGATATTAAATGTTGGAATTTATTCACTTTACACAAAAATGTCCATTGTGCAAGAAGTTATGACTTTCCAGTTGTACAACTCACATTACTTGCTTTGTTTTATTCTGAAACCGAAAAAGTTTTTATAACCTTGAATGCACCCTCTTTGCCAACATAGCATGTGGTACTGTGAGGGCTTACTTACAGTACTCACTCCATGACAGTAAGAGAGCTATCACATATTGGTGCAATGTGCAGTAACTTTCACAAAAAAACAAAAAAATACAAAGACTGTTATTTGAGTAGTACAACAATTACATCACAAATTATTGTACAATGTATCATTTTAAATTGAAATAATAACCTTCAACATTTTATATCTCACCTCAGGAATGTCCAATGAAGATGGGAGTTAGGCTGTTTTATAACTCATTTTCCATACTCATTAAGATATATTTTTGAAATTTTAAACTTAAGGTACACTTTACCATTGAATTTGGATGATAGCAGGGTGATGTTAGAAAGAGATACTCTACAAAGTCATACAGTAGCTGTTTCAACAATAGGTATGTGAGAACATAGTTTTGAAGAGTATCAACTTTGATCAGCAGGTTCTTTTGTTCCTAGTGTTGACCTCCCCCTTTTTATGAGGATTTAGTTCTTTTACACCCAAGTAATCTGAGAACAATGGAACTTGTTGAAACTTGCTAGCTAGCAAAGTGAGTGATTACAATATTCCATTGTTAAAACTGTGGTTGGTAACTGGAACAGTAAATCCTTACGCAGTCGGGTACTGGGCACTATCTGGCCCAGTTCAAGGACTAAGTTGCCTTATACCCCTCCCCAGGCCTGTGATCCACTAAAGGACTGATCAGAATTGGACCTGCATCTAGCCTCTTGGAACTAGGGACTGTCACCTAGGCTACATGTATGCTACATCATAAAACTGACTTACTAAGTTAGGCCAGGCTATGTAGTCAATGGTTACTCGAATATATTGTACGAATTACTGTGGCCTAACATTGAAAGGTATACGGACTAATTAGACCACAGCCTGGCGCTCGGTACTTGTATAGCCTAGGTTGGGCAATACTATGCATATATGGTGGGACTATGAAAGTTCCTATACTCCGACCCTGAAATTAATGAGAGAAAGCTTAACTTGAATCGAAATTTTCATCGACCTCAGTCATGAATAGCCCCCGATAGTGGCATATTTGCCATATGTGTAGTGTGCAGCTATTTTCACTAACTTTGTAAAGTTACGTTCAGATATCTACAGTTCGTAGCAAGCTAGTCCTTGCTGCCTATCAAAAGGGAACTACGGACGTGTTAAGCAACTGAGCCTGCTCTTCTGGAGAGGCGCTGGTGAGTCTGCCATAGAGTATTGTGCAAAACTTGTTTCACTTGTTGACCTAACCTGCCTAAGAGTAAGAAAGACTGAAAGTTTGGTCAAGTCACTAACAAAGTAAATAACCAAATAACATTAAGGCCTAGATTGTGCACTCAGCACACTATACTCAAGTAACTGCATTGTATGGAGTAGTACTTCAGGGCAGTGAACAGCATAGCAAGGTAATTTTTGTTGTTTTGGGGGAGTATGTTTTCAGAACTTTGTGAAATATACACATAACAGTAGGATGTAGGCCTAGTTAGAAAAATCTTGAACTTGAAGACTGATCATATCATTGTATGCAATGCATGTACCTGAAATGGTTTCATTATCGTGAAAAGCAAAATGCTGGATGGGTTCAAAGTTAGGCAGGTGCTTTTTACCTGCTGAAAATGGACATGGGCAAACGGACGAAACTATTGATACATATGGCCAGCAAATCCAATAACCAATCCAAACATCAACAACAAAGTAACATTATTACGGTGACATCTGAAGATTTGTGACAGTGAACCAATTTCAGGGTCCCGACATTTTCGGGGTCGGTAGCCAGTCGTTTCACCCCCTTGCCAGTTCGCCCCCAACCAGTTCGCCCCCTAAATACCAGTTCGCCCCCAAGCATTAACCAGTTCGCCCCCTTAGATCTGTCAGTTCGCCCCCAAAGACATACCGGTTCGCCCCCTAATCTTTCTGAAGCAGGTCCTTTTACAACAAGTGAATTTGTAGAACAAACGATGTAAACGAAGTTAAGTTTCTTATTGAATTCTCTTTCAGGATGAGATTGAGTTCATTTTTAAAGGTGAAACAAGTTGTTCATATGTACTAACTCATAACGTTACCGTACGCGCAATTGCTGAGTGTTAATTGTGTTGATAGTACTGATGTAACGTTACGCTTTCTATCTGCGTTTTCGTTACTACATCGTTCATGTGCTTCTTTGTGTAAACGTTTTTTTGGTTTTAGGCCTATTTATAATTTCCAATAAATGGCCCAAAAATCGAAAATGCTTTTAAAAAAATGCTAGCTTACTTATGCTTGTGAAACTAAATTCTGGACGTGCAAGAGAATACCAGGTCTACTTAACATATGGTTGGTGCGTCAGACAGCGCACCGCCTATCCTTACTTGACTTGTGTTTTGTCACACTCTTGCCAACAGTCGTAACTTTTTGAAAATAACTGTTATTACAACTACAAAACTGCATTTAAAGTCAGTTTATTCGATGTCATACTCATAAGTATTTGGGGGCGAAACGACCTCCTCTTTGGGGGAGAAACGACTTCCACTACAGGGCAAAAGGGGGCAAAACGACCGGGGCGAACTGGTTGGGGGCGAACTGGCAAGGGGGCGAAACGACCGGTAACATTCGGGGTCTTTAGTATTGAGGTCTCTGTGCCCATGCTGTGCAATTTTGCTAGGCCTATGATGCATTGTTTGAATGTGATGCCAATCAAAGAGCTGTACCAATTGAGAGTTTTGATATATGTATACTGAAACTGTAGTTTGGGGTGACGAATGATTGCCTTTAATACATAGGCTAGGCCTTGGCCTAGGCCTTAAACATAAAGTTAGCCTACAGTACAGTAAGTTAGTACTGAGTACTGTAGCTGAATGATCTGTTATGTGTTACATCTTCCTTAACTACGGTTAAGCAAACGAATCGATTATCGCCGTCGTAACAACATCAAAGATAAAATAGGCATGAAACTGTTAAGCACTTTTTAGAGGCACATATGTGACAATTATCTGTCGTCATCCCTTCATACAGTGCAAAAAATACTTCTTTTTGCCCTTACCGTCATCGCTGCTGTTTGCGGTGGACGCTGCCATGTTGTTTATGAAGTTATACGGCAAGTAAGTGAAGTCGAGTCGGCAACTTGAAAGCTTATGGAACGCCAAAAGGATGTTTTTAATTTCAATTGAGTGATAAAACTCCATGCCAGTCATTGCAAATTTGCTAAATAAGGGCATGGCCACAAATCTGGCAGATTTCTGTGCCTCAGTCGGGCAAAGATTATGCCTTGATTGGGTTGGTTACAGTCACCCCCCCCCCCCCCCCCCACCCCATCCTGAGAAAAAGAGTCCCGCACTGCCATGACAAAGGTGAAGATAAAGGTGTACCACACTTTCAACATTTGTTATAGTCGGACTAGCGTGCAATAGAGGCTTTGCAATTGCGTCACGGAACCGCCATGCTGGAGGATAATCATGCCAAATACACGTGGATTTGTGCCGAACGCACTGCGCAGAGTGCATTGTGGTACGCACCGCGTGTACACATTCAACGAGCAAGCGCGTCCCGTGTGGTCAACTACGTAGTTACGTGTACTCCAACATGGCCGCCGGAGAGTATTATGACGTCATGTGAAAAGCCCCTATAGGGTCAATGGAATCAACAAGCTGGGAGCCTGGGACGGGTTAGCTGGACTCAGGATGCAGCTAGCCCACGGGTGCAGTCACGGAGTCCACTTCCAAAGTTGACGGAAGGCTCAGGCACGTGATGATGTCGGTATGTGGCTATTGGAGCCAGTAGCGTAGCCAGGATTGTACCATGCGGGGGGGGGGGGGGGGGAGGGGATCACGACATGAGGAAAAAAGTCTAAGAGGGACGGAGGAAAAACCTCTATTTTAGGTGTTTTTTGCATTTCAGTGTTGGGTCAAAGAGGGTTTTCAACCCCGCCAAACCACCCCATGGCTACGTCACTGATTGGAGCACTGAGTTAAGCAAACATCCAATTACCACAGTATTAAATGTACAGTCGGTTGAAGTTGCATCTGTTTGGCTTACACAGTTCTATATATGGGCCGTCCTGAGGTGACACAGTCTCAGTTTATTGCTTCAGAGTGGGTATAAAAACTTACGCTCAATGTGTATAATCAAAATACTCTCAGTACAGTTAATTATGTGTAAATTAGCTTTGGTACTCTACATTCGTGTCAGTTGAATTAACTGCCAATTAAAGAGCTAAGCACATTAA
The DNA here is from genome assembly GCA_037179385.1 of Holothuria scabra. Classification (NCBI taxonomy): domain Eukaryota; kingdom Metazoa; phylum Echinodermata; class Holothuroidea; order Aspidochirotida; family Holothuriidae; genus Holothuria; species Holothuria scabra. The sequence goes on from CM074193.1 coordinate 33,740,145, forward strand.
GAATTGCTGTTAACATCTACAAGAATTGCGGTCTGGGCAGTCTGGGGTGAGATGATCATTGGCCCCATAAGGCTGCAAATAAAAGTTACTTCCGGGTCATTTGACGAAGAACCTGAATAATAGAGCCGGTCAATAGGCCCACCCAGGTTATACAGGCCAATCAAGAAAACGTTTCACATTCAAATTTACAGTGTGATCCAGCCTAGAAGCTTAACATTAGATAAGCTTACGACAGTATTGTCCAGGCCATCCGTGTTTTCAAGTATCAGAATTTTCCGTTGACCACCCGAGCTTTCATTTAAGTTAGAACCGCCACCAGTCGAAGATCCACATCCAAACTGACATTTTATAAGCCCCATAGCCTCAAACCCGCCCACACACGGGCACTACAATTCTGTGTATTTGCCGCAGGCAACTTTTACAGTTCTAGTTCAACAAAATTTCATCGCAATGCATATCTCGAAAAGTGTTCAGTAATGCCTCCCGGCTAATATTGTTATTTGGCTGCAATAAGAGTGTATGGTAGCATTGCTAACTTGTAACACGTCTTTGGAATCTCTTGTGCACGGCGAATTTTCCAAAACATAACTTCCGCCGTGTGTAACCCTACTTCTTCTTGATTGGTCGCATTCTTCCAACCTTTAAAATTCAAAATCACAGCAAAACACAGACAGGATGCATAAGTTGCCTTTCTGTGATTGGAACTACGGGAAGTTGTTTTCAATTTTGCCGCAAAGGCCTGGTAAAATATAACCATATTGTCACTCCTCAGTTCTGTGCCAGCCTTGCAAAGAATTGGGGTGCATCGCCCTAAGAAGGTCTCTTGTAATACAGTGGTGTTCACACTTTAAAAAAGTCGGAAAGATTGGCTGCTAATTACCCCCCCCCCCCCCCCCCCCTTGGAAAACGGCTAGCTACGCCACTGCTAATGATATTTTTTTTTTCAAAATCAAAGAAAAAAGCCTTGAAAGACCATATTTTAACATCGATCATCAGACAAACAAATTAATTTTGGAGGCGTTTCTCTATTCCTATGTTTTTATAGCAAGAGGACAGTATACTTTTTGCTCTTAGTAAAATATTTTCAAAAAAAAAAAAAAAAAACGATTGAGCGAAGGCGGATGAATTCAATGGATTTAGTCAATGTATCAACATGAAATTTGGTATTAAAACAAAATGAAGAAAATGTCGGTGGCTGATGAGATTGTTTCAAAATCATTCTTCTAGATCGTAGGCAGCATTTGAAAGGACAAATTGGTGGTATATTTGCTTTTCCTAATAGGAAATTTTAGGCTTTAAATATATTTGTAATATTTTTAACATCTCTGAAGAACATGTCAGATCGAGTGCATTTAATAACTTCAGAAAAACATTAGAAACCAAATAACAGCTCCCTGGTTGGGGTTACTGAAGATCATCATGCGGCAGATTACAGCCCTCAGACGATACTGGAAAATTGGCTACCCCTGACATGGAGCGATCATATTTGTAATATCTCATCTCAAATTTCCAAAGTAGTTGGTATACTCGGACGACTGAAGTATGTACTCCCCAGAAATGCTCTACGAATTATCTATCTTACATAAATCTATCCACACCTTGGCTATTTTTCTGTTATTTGGTCTGCTGCCAGTCGTTCCCAACTGAACAAGTTAAATGTTTTGAAAAACAAGCTATTCGGTATGTCACCAGTTCCAATTAAACCACGTGATCACACAAATGATTTATTCAAGTCACTACATCTGAAAATCTGAGACGTGATAAACGTGTACATTGCTACTTTTACTTACCGTGGCATCATACCAGGTCACTTTCTAAACTTCTTTACACACAACTCTTCAATCCATGATCACAACACCCGGACGTCGATCAATCTACATTCCTGCATCAAGACGCTATTCAGACTTTTTCACAACAAAGTTCTCTCCGTAACCGTGCCATCAAGTTGTGGAATTCTCTTCCACATGGCGTTACAGATAAGCCTAGGAGAAACTTCTCTCGATACTTAATTGAAACATAAGTAGACCTATCTTAATCGAGGTGTTGATCTTGTGCTGCACTGGACGGAAACCGTGTTATTCCGCTGTTACTCAGGTGGGTTGGGGGGGGGGGTTAGTCGGGGTGGGGTATGGTGTTTTCTTTCGTTTCCTCTTTGTTTTAGTGGTTAAGGTTGCTCCGAGGGTTGGTCTGTTATTTTCTCTGTCTCTTAGCTGTTGAATTTTTGTCATTACTGCTTTTGTACGTTGCTTTGTTTGTTTGTTTGTTTTTTTTTTTTTTTTTTTTTTTTTTGCCAGGGAGTCCATATTCCAAGCCCAAAGGGGTTTTACGTGTAATACCCTTCGCCTCATACATATATGCCCCTATTAAGTTTCATCAAATGTTTGTAACTATTTTCTTTTTATGCATGAAGTGATAAAACAAATAAACGGAACGAAACGAAACATGTATTTGAAGTCTCATATTTGCCAGGGAGCTGTTATTCCAACTAACAGCTCCCTCTATGATATAGGTGAACGACAGCGTTTATTTTTGCTGAAAATGTCACCCTGCCCGAAAGACTGTCAAAGCGGAGCGCTACTATCAGTTAGCGTGGAGCGACAGGAAACTTTTGAAAAATTGAACACCCAAGACACACGGCAGCCGGAAATGGCCTTACCCCGGTTTTAATCATAAAATTCGTTATGTGGGCATTTGTTTGCAAAAGCATTTTCACTTCCGATAGAAAACTCAACAAAGTGTGACATGTGAGCAAAATGACCTCACTTCACTTGGTAGTTACAGGGTGAACTTTGCTGAGAGAAAATCCGTTGGAATTTTTTCAGTATCTTTTACAGTTCTCAAGACACACATCTTCAAAGTTTGACTGTTTCTAAAGCAACTTGTTGCTTATGCAAAAATACTGATGTAGAGTGTTGCAAAGTGTTGACATTTCTTTGTTAACCATATATTAATTATGTCTTAATTACTCAGCAGACAGTCTATGGTTTGGTAATTGATACTGACAATTTTCAAGGACACAATTTAAATTCCAAAATTAAACCCTCAGGAAAAACTAATGTTACAACTGTCCTTGAGGTAGAGATTATAAAAACAAAGGATAACATTAGCCATATATGGCATGTCCCTTTCATGGCATCACAATATTTGCATATTGAGCTCATATTTATTGATGATGGAGTGCAAATTAGAAATTGCCCTTTAAAATCGTCCATTTTTGACGACTTTAGATGGGAATTGCGGCTATTTTCTTGGTTTTTGATGCTTTTTACATCAAATACCCAATTTTGTCATTTTCATGTCACACGACCTTTAAGTGATAGCAAGTTACAAGATAAAATGCACGACTCTCACTACATTTTAAAGCTATTAATTAATAATTCCTAAGGTTGCCCCAAACAAAGAATGGTGTGTAAGCATACATTTTCCTGTTTATTAATTTGTTTGGAAAAACACTCTTTAAGCGGAGCGTCACTTTTGTTGGCGCTGAACGTACCCCTCAAACAGGTGGAAATGGCATTTTCTTATTTAAGCTATATACCGCGGTAGTTAGCTAAGATTTAACTAAACACCAACACGAATGTGTAATATAGTGCATGTCATGCTGTTCCAATACTGCATTCAAGTCCTCCCATTTAGTCGCCTCTTACGACAGGTAGGGAACGCCGTGGGCATATTCTACAACCTCCAGCCCACAGGGGGACAACATTGATGGACTTGCTCGGTTTTGCGGCGCCGACAATTACCCGCCAGTCATAGGATGAGTAATAACGGTCATATCTGTGCGCATTTCATAGGCGATAGTCGGGGACAAACTTCTCACCACACACGACCTCCTCGGCCCATCTGGATGCAGTTTTAAGTCATACCCAGGACCCTTTAACTATGTAGAAATGAAGCAGTCCTTATTTTGAGCTTTCCTTTGTAATAAAAGTTTCACTAGAAAAACAACTTTCCAAGTGATCGGAAAATTACTCGGCAGGTGAAAGGAACCACCACCATTAAAAGAAATGGTTTTTACTCTTTTCGGAGGAAAACCATACAACAGAATTGAGAACATGCCCATCGATCTATTGCGACTCTTCGTTGTACTGAATTGCAAGGTCCACTGAATTAATGCAATTTTCTGTCACTGTCCGAACTAGCGACTGTGAATTTATTTCCGAAGTCTTTAAAAACTTGTCCCGTTACAAGGTATAGGCTCAAATAAATTTTCAGTTGGACTTATGGGGAAACGTCGCACTATCGTGTTTTATTAAACACTATACTGTACCGTGTTCTATTAGAGAGCTGAGAACCAACTGTTTAAGTAGGCCTAGGCCAAGAGATTACTGGTAAATTAACGAGCGAACATTTAAAATGTTTTGAAAAGAGTGAAGAGGAGTTTGGGATCTTAGTACTTTCAAAGTGATATTATGCCAAATGTTATAACGGTTATTTATTTTTTAAAAGTAATAAACCATGCATGCAATTATGACATGACACGGAGGAGAGATTACTTTTACGGGTAGGCATAGTCATTACAGTTCTGTATGGAGGTTTAATGATATTAACTAATACATCTGGTAATAAGTTATGGATATATTTATAAACAACTAATCCCATGCAATAGATATGAATATCTTTAACTTTTAAAAGGTCGCAATCCAGGTGTAATTGATCGGCTTCTCGTGAGCAGCTTGAGTATTCTATATATTTTGCATAGTCTGGAGAGGTTTGAGTATAGAGGCACAGGCCGTACTATAAACTTCAATAGAATGAAAGATCCCAAATAAACGAATGAATAATAAATCTGTAACGCTGTATAGACTGGTAGGATGTCTCTTATGTGGTAAAAATGTGAATATTCTTAAAGGCCCAGTTCTTACTGAAGCCCGCCCACAATTGTCGGAAATTCATCGTCATCCAGATACAATTTCAGTTTATTGCTTCAAGGTGAGTTTAGAAAAACCCAATTTATATAATCAAAACACTCTCAGTGCCGTTGATTTTGTGTAATATAAGCTTTGGTACTCTGCATTGTTTGAAATAGCTGTCAATCAAAGAGCCGAGCCAATTGAGAATTTCGGTACCTCCGTACCAAAATTGTAGTTTGGGGTGAGAGGTTTGGCCCTTTAAAGAGGGTGTTAAAGGATCTTACGTAGCTATTTCACACGCTGCTTCCAAGTAAAAAATTCGTAGATGATCAATCCTAAATAGTTATTTCGGTGAGATTACTTGCTGATTTGGATCCCATTTGAGCAAAACATTTCAGAACAGACATAATAAGTTTGCTTCCACGGCTGGAAAAATGTCTTTTTCCCAGGGAGAGAGAGTAGAATTCTCCACAATTCTCCCTCCATTTTCATGTACAGGAAAGGGAAGTACCAAATTTCCCTTCAGATACCAAAATTTCCTGGGGAGTAGACTCCCGGGTTCCCAACTTTTCCACCCATGTTTGTTACCTTGCATGAAAAACAGTGTAAGCTGTCTTACCAATATGCAATGTAAGTTTATTTGATTCAAACCAAATAGTTAATAGGCTAAGAGCAATCAACACCATTTCATTTAACTCTGAAAAACTTTTGTTAATTAAGAAACCATTGGTGTAGTCTGCAAAAGCGAATTGAAATATTGGGGGAAGCATTTTGAACAACATAGGCGGCGGAAGCGGAGGGGGAGGGGGCCTGGCCCCCAATATTTTTATGATGACAAAGATGGGAATGTCCCCCCCCCCCCCATAACTGAATGTCGCAATATGAGTTTTTCATAAGAAATTAAAAAAAATTAAGTTGGATTAATTACATTTCGGCTATTCTTTGGCTCCATTATTACTTTTCAGAGTGCAAACGTTGCAAAGCTTCCGGGGCCTTTGCCCCCACATTAACAGTTACCAGTAGGAGAGTTCTTTTTCGCCTTTCAAATTTTAAACTCAGTGAATGAGGGGCGTGTCCTCAGTCCACTCATTGGCCCCAGTGACACACATTTGCACCAGTAATAATATCCCTTTCAGGATGGTGAGTAAAACCTGGACAAAGGTACTGTTTTGCTTCCATTAAGTCCCCTAAAAAGCCTAAATTGTCAGAGCTTCCGGGACCCTGTTGCGGGCCCTGGACCCCACGCATATTGCCTCTGGGTTTTAAATAAAACTCCCTATTGATAAAATGCTCTCAAACACTTTGGATCTCTAAAAAATGCCCTGTCTCAAATTATCAATCAAATGTTCAATTTTGAGTAGCTTCAACATTTTGGCGTTGCCCCTAGAATTATTGTAAAGTATGTTTCTCCTTGACCCTTTACCGTTGTTGGGTCCTTTTGGGCCCATGCGGGGAGCGCGGTTGTCACCCATCTTTGCTGTTTCACGCGGAGCTCGAAACTGTGAGTAGCTACCCGAAAATTCGGCCACAACAACGAGGGAGACAATAGTTTAAGGTCACGGGGACAATAGCCTACGGAAGCTGATGCTACGTCCGCTTTTCCGCCCACTCCAGAGGCCCGCAAATATGCCCCGATTGGAGCAGCACAACGGTAAAGGGTTAATTAAATGCCATGGTACTTCCCGATTCCATTCTTGTCCCTTACCTCACCCCACTCCTGAATTAAATTCAGATTAGAATCCTTTATTTGAATATGATTTTCTACCATTTTGGAGCCTCTCAAAGCACTAAAATTGCTGAGCCCCTGGACCCTACGCCAATGGGGTTTTGCGCTTAAACAGGACGTCTTACGGCGTCATCATTATGTCGGCTGCCGAGCAATTCTGCCCCCAACAGAAAACATCTTCCGCCGCCTATGAACATCGTTGAAGTAGTGAGGAGTACAGAGCCTTGCGGTACACCAGCGGTGACATTTGCATCATAATTGAAACAAGTATTGATGACGAAAGTAAATTGTTTCTGTTGGAAAAATAACATGACAATAAGCTTTAGTCCAAGCTTTCCTCGAATAGGCCTGCCATAATTCTTTGAGAGAACAGCATGATGGACAGTGTCAAATGCTTTCTTCAAGTTTAAGTAAGGGCCTTGAATATTATTGGCATTGAGAGGAGAGGTCGGTGCCAAATCATTAGCCGTGTTCCCATTTGATCCAGGGAGGTGGATCTTGATCTACCGAGGTGGATCAACATCAGTTACCTTGATCGAGATCCGCGTTCCCATTTGAGTGAGCGCGGTAGATCAAACGTGTTTTATGAACACATTGCGCAAGCGCGAAAAGGTCACCAATGTTTACAAGTCGGCCTGCCATGCATTTCGTATCGATGTATCACAAAAACATACATGAGTGTAACCGGAGATCCAGGGTCACTTGATCTACCGATGTGTTCCCATTACAAACTTTGATCCAGCGCGGTGGATCTGATCTACCCCGAACGGTCGATCAAAATCGGTGGATCTTGATCTTGAGTGAGTGTTGTTGATCTGCGTTCCCATTAGTGTTTGATCCACCTCGGTAGATCAAGATCCACCTCCCTGGATCAAATGGGAACACGGCTAAAGAGTGGCATTATGTACTTGAACAACCTCCCGGATGTCGCTGAAATCACATAACCCTTTTTCAACCTTCGCCCGAATATTTTACCGTTTCGGGCAAAGTTTTTGCAAGACTCACGGTAATGCAGGGCTGAGAACATTCGGACATTATAAACCGTCCGAATGTGTTGCAAATCCATGTTATAATTTTATATTTTTAAAAATTTTACTTGGAACGTAGTAGCTTTTTTTCAGGCAAAGTTTTCGGAATTTGGGGGCAGTCTGCCCACCAGAAGCGTAGCCTCGGGGTAGTTTTGGGGTTGAACTTGAACTTCAACCCCCCCGACCCCGGACCTTAAAAGGCAAAAAACACCTAAAATATAGCGGTTTTTTCTCTCTCCCGGCCCTTAGACTTTTCCGTCATGTCGTGATCCATAAACCCACCCCCATGAAACAACCCATGGCTGCCGACGATAACGCTGTCCATCGTCTCGGATCGTATGCCTAAGTATATTGAAAGAGCCCATTACATAACTGAGTAACAATGATTTGTGGTCATTCTGTGACACTATCTATCATCAAAAATAGTATTTATTTTAAAAAACCCCACCCCACGAAAGAGAAATGCTCTAGCGAAATGGTATCCCTTCCAGCACAACAGCTGAAAAATGTAAAAGTGCGTTGAACCAAGTATGACATCATCACAGGAACCCAACTTCACAGTGTGTGAACTATAGTGCACTTGAAGTATACCCTGCTTTGTTGATGTTACAGAATCTTGCATGTATAGATGGCTTAAAGTGATTGATACAATCAACAAATTATCATGAAAAAACCTAAGCCTATGTTTGCTTCACAAAACTAGTGAAAAGGGGGGTTTCAACAGCTAGGAATACCCGTATTCAACAGATGGAGTTTTGTGACTTCTCAATATTCCTTGAACCAACTAGCAGGGAAAGTTGTTTGGTATAATCATACAAGTGTTTGGAAGTTCCCTGGTAAGAGATTATTCACAGAGAAAAATATCTCAGGCTCCTTGGGATGTAAGTGCATCTATTTGTCCTCCAGTGTTATGTAACTATTATTTTTATTTGGGAGGAAGCAGTGATTCCTGTGGTATACACTGATACTATATACCATTCTGCACAGTGGCTTTAAGGCCAAATTCTCTCACCCCAAATAGTACCAATTCCCCTAACCTTCTTACTCATTGCTGTATAGTCATAGATCGACTAGATTGCTAGAACCAAAAATTCAAACTGATAGGCCTAACATGAATGGGACAGCTTGAGTGAATAATGACAAAATTCCTCTTTTGAGGAATTGGGAGTGAAAATTTCAAATTTTGATTGATATATTTTTGCTTTTGTACTGGGACATTCTTCAGATATAATTCAGAAATTATTTGTCCAGTACCGGTCTCATGTTACGCAATCTATGAGCAAAATGTTACTTAAAGGGCAAGAGCAGTCATCCCAAATTGAAGTAGTGTAGTAGACTGTCCAGTTTCACGGTTGGCTGTTGGGAGTCATCTGACACTGTCTTTTCTTTTCAAATGTGAAATTTACTGGAAATAAGGAAATAACTGCTTGGTTTACCTTCAGTATGCAAAAGTAAAGTCATAAAGTGTAATGAAAGATTTTGAAGTGAAATAAGATGAAAAGTGTGCTATTGAGCTTTTTGTTGAAAGTAAGTTTGGGGAGACTGTTCTTTACCTTTAAACATAGCATTATAATACACACACCGTGAAGTTGGGTTCCTATGATGATGTCATTCTTGGTTCAATGCACTTTTACATTTTCAGCTGTTGTGCTGAAAGGGGTACACTCTTTTGAGCATTTCTCTTTTGAGGGCAGAATTCTCTAAAATAAATGTTTTTTTTTTGTTGATAGATAATGTCGGAGAATGACTCCAAATCGTTGTCATTGAGTCATTTCAAGTCATGGGCTCTATTGAAGGAACGCCATGGCAGAAAATTTGAGAAAGGAGAATTGAAAAATTGGAGCATCTTCAGTATTGAAGATCAATATGCCCGCCCAAAATAAAAAACAAGTCCGTTAAGGTATAACGTTTTGCGGTAGGTGAAAATGGAAAATTTGTTTCATTTCCTGTCCAGAATGTTTAAGAATTTGGAGCTTATATCGAAAAAATCGGATTTTTGTGAGGGAGCCCGACAGCTTTCCTGCCCCATTCCCCCTCCCCGTTTGTTGGCGCCACCCTTGGGTTCCTTTGGTCAGCATTATGCTAATTTTATTTTTGATGTTGGAAAAGGAGGGGGGCTAAGGTCGGGAAACCCCTTCCCCTGTATCCCGGCGCCTATGTATCAATCGTTCAAGTTCGCCGCGGCATTTCAAACGAAATGTCAGAATTTACGGCACGAGCAACTTACAGGGAGTTGCACTGTTTCTTCAGGTCCCCAGCTTACAAAATCAGTATGACTGAACTGTAAAAATATCAGGGATGGAATTAAGATTCAAGCAGGGCACTGGCAAGGCCAGTCACGTGAACTGAGAGGGCACCAAGTGTTCGACTACTTGTGAACACAATGCGGTAATGGGCGGTGCAGTATGCAACCGCACAGGTTAGTAGATGCCGAAACTGCAAGAAGTCACCAATGTTTTTCCGTACTTCCCAAGTGTTACGAAATGGTATCACATGTCAAAATAGTACGTTATGTTATGTACGTGTACGCAATGCATTGGAAAGACTGCTATGTAAAATTGTAAATGTACACAGAACATGGAATTAATTGTGAATTTAACAAGCTGCGACTGTCCTGGAAGCTGAAGTGGAGGAGTGACGCATCAATTCTTCAGCAACTCATTGATCAATTTATTAATCAAGCCGAAAGAAAATTGACTTGTGCAAAGCGTCGCAAAATAATAGAAGCCAATGATGGCGGCCTCAAATTTGGGAAAGTTATCGGGTTTGAAGCCTTTGTTAAGTCCTTCTCGAACAACCCTTGCGTCTCGGTTAACTGCTACCGCATCCTACCATAAGAATGTATGTATCAAGTCTAGCCTAACGTTACATCACTAAGTTGCCGTAAGGCGTAACTAGCACAGTATTAACATTAGGCCTAGCCAAGGCCTAACAGAACTTGTCAGTCAGTGGAACCAGGGCTAAGTTCCAAATATTGAAGTGTAAAGTTAGGCTATTGCATTTTCAACCCAAATTTCACATGCCACTGCATTCAAGAAGTGTAGGCTTAGGCTAGGCCTAGTCTACTTTGAATCCAACACCCAAATATCACATACTGTAGGCCTAGCCTAGGCCCAGTGGCATCACCAGACATTTCATTCTGGGGGGGCACAATGATTTAATGGGGGGGCATTGCTAGACTCCACTCATGGTGCCGGAGGCGCCACCGAGCGCGAAGCGCGAGGTTCAATGGGTGGGGTGCAGGGGCCTGCCTTAGGGCCCCTGGTGGGGTCCAGGGACAAAGCCCCGGTGACTCCTGGGATTTAGCGTGTTTGTGAGGTATTAAAGACGTTATTTAAGGGTAACTTTATTGACTTAACACTGGTCTAAAAGTTACCTCCAGGGTAACTTCAAGTAAGGCTCTCAGTAAAAAACCACTGATTCAACTACCAAGAGCTTATCTGGCTGACATTTCGAAAATGGGGTTGGGGATGATCTAAAGAGGAAAAAGTTGATGGGCACTTCAATGTGAATTTTGGTGGGGGTTCCAGGGGGCGAAGCCCCCGGAAGCTCCTGGATTTTAACGTGCTTTTGAGGTATTAAAGACGTTATTTAAGGGTAATTTTATTGACTTAACACACTGGTCTGAAAGTTACCTCAAGAGTAACTTTCAAGTAAGACTTTCGGTAAAAAACCACTGATTCAACTACCAAGAGCAGATCCAGCTGACACTTTAAAAAAGGGGTAGATGATCTATAGAAAGAAAGTTGATGGGCACTTCAATGTCAGTTTTAGTGGGGGTCCAGGGGGCAAAGCCCCTGGACGCTCCTGGGTCTTTAGTAGGGCTGTGCATTTTCGGTTAATTCACTATCCGTTTAACCGATTTTATTAACCGGCGGTTAACCGTTTAACCGAAAATGACGTAATGTTCACACAACAACAAAAAATCAACATTTCCAAAGAGCGCCATCACTTTTGTACAGGAAAGTGCAAGTCTAAAATGGCGCGGTAAGTCATGTTCTCCCATGTAAGTACGTGGCAAAAATGTTGGCATTTTGCGCTGAGTTTATATCATCTTTTCACAGTAAAAACCCATCCCGCATTTACTGAAGCTTTCTTCAGACCACGTGCACTTCTTAACATTCCACCAACTGTTGTATTCCCGCCTGACCCTATGTTATATTGTCAATTATTTCATGAAACACTCCCACACTGTTTTAATGCAGCTTGCTTGCGATGCAGTGTTCAATACATGTACAGCGCTCACGTGTGTGTCATAGTAGCGATCTGTACAATTGCACTGTAAACGGCCCACCAGCCGCAAACAGCACAACCAAGCCCTATTTTCCTGCATAAATTAAGGAATTCCCAGCATTCCTATCGTAATGTTATTTACAGTAGGAGTATGGAATGTTATCTTATGACGTCGTTACGAACGAAAACAATTACGCACATGGTCCCATGCATGCAGTAGACTTGCGTGCGTATCCGTTTTTACCACTAAACAAGGGACCATGTTTTGCTCGATGACATCATATGCACACGATCTGTTGCAAAGTTTGAATTACCTCTGCATTGTGATTGGTTCAAATACGTTGATTCTGAGTCAGCCAATCCCAACTCGCGCCATCGCCTATGGGATTTAGTGTGTGAAAATACCAGACCTCCGAACGAATTTCCCCATTGAGTTTGCGTTATGGCGATCGCACTTCCCAGGCTAACATAGCTGGACCTGTGCAGCCGGCCAAGCCCCGTGCTACATTCTCCAAGAATCGGCATCACAAATCTCTGCGTACTTGGATTTTTCGGGGGTCTGACTTAAGTGCATTTCAATTGCTGATTATTTTAAAACAAGACGGTAAGGTTTGGACAAGAAGTGGCAAAAATACGGGGATATTTATATCAGAAGGGAACCATAAGATAACGTTAATCGAGTCCATTTTTTGCTGTCCAAGACCGCTAAAAATTAGATCGTTATTTTTACGTGCATCGTAGGGTTGACTTCTACAGTACAGTTTATTATAGCAACTACAACCCAGTCGGTACAACTAACAGCGTATGATTATTCATTAAAGTCAACATGGAATGTTCCATTTTACTAATATGATATTGGGCAAAGAACAAAATGGCGGGAATTATCTGATGCTTACGATCGTATTTTAAGGGTTAAATTTTTTTCCAAATACTGCTACTAATAATGAAAAATAATGAAATTTACGGTGGTGTAGCATGATAAAATATTTCGATTAGCTACAGTGGGAAGACTTATTCAAATATACTTTTGTGCTCCAATCATGGTCTCGCGGAGGTTTTATTGCCATAGAAATACAGGGCTTGGTAACTTTTGTTACAGCTCCCTGCTTGTCTTGTGCCTTTCTTTTCGCTTGGTAAACTCTCAAACATGCCGCTAATTTCTAAAGTTGTGCTTGGGTGTTGCTATTGAAGGGATTAGGAGACGAGGACACGAAGTTCTGCCCAAAGAAAGTAACAATGGATGCACCACTTGTCACTCATCATAATGTACTTTATTCGGGGAGCTGCCGCGGAATTAATCCGCTCAATCGAACGGCCGATTTTAAAACTATTTTTACAGTTATTGTTTGAGCAATAATTTGTGAGAAACTGACACTGTTTGTTGCGAGATGTTTGTGTAACAGTTTACTTACAAAGCCACACCGCGGCGACTGAATTATTGGCAATACAAAAACGGTTAATCTATGAAGAGGAATGACGCACGAGTAACCGACGAGTCGGTCGGTTAACCGGTTAACCGATTAACCGTCACAGCCCTAGTCTTTAGCATGTTTGTAAGGTTTTAAAAAAGGATTGTTTTCACACTGGCCTAAAAAATTACTTACAGGGCAATTTCAAGTAAGATTTTATTTTTGGTAACAACACAAACGTTAAACTACTCTCAAGAGCGTATCAGGCTGACAATTTGAGGAAGGTGAGCTGCACTGTGACTATAAAGAGAAAGAAATGCAGTTGATGGGCAATTAGATGTGATCCTTTGAAGAAAAAATGTAGGCTTAATCCTGCTTGAAGGGTTACCTGAGCTGTGCGTCACCTCCAATTGACGTAGTCGGAAGTGTGAAGAAAATTTTGAAAAAAACGTAACCCCTCAGACATCCGGAAATGGCGTTTCCAAGGTTTTTTTGTGATATTTTCATTTGGAAAACATGAAAATTTACTGCCTTTTCTTTTCAACAGAGGAATCGAATCCTAAAAAATTCATAGTGACATATTTTTTTGGAAAATCTCAAATCTCAGTTGGGGAGCACATGTGGGGGCACACGATTTTTCAGGGGGGGCATATGCCCCCCCCCCCTCCGCCTGTTGTAACACTAACATAATAGTTAGGCTACAGGCTGGTCTTACACTTGTAGGCTAAGCTCTTCTTAACATAACATAATATGTTGAAGGGCAAAGGAGGGCCAAGGCCCCATGAGATGCCCTGAAGTTCAAGCCTTAATCAAAAGTCAAACCATCAAAGCTTGACAACAGCCTCAAACAATCAGATTCTACTCAGTGTTAACCTTAAAGCAGTGAAATGATGAGGAGTTAACTACCCAATCTGGGTCAAGAATTCTTTCATCGCAGGTGGTCGTTATCCAGCCACAAGTAGACAAATGTTAGATGTTGCTAATGAACATAACTTTCATCGAGTTGTGTGTCATCCAACAAGAGGTGAAAATATCTTGGATTTGTTTTTTACGAATATCCCACTCTTGTCCAGTCTGTTAACATCTTGCCTGGCCTTGCTGTGATATTGTCTCCATGGAAATTTTAACATCTCCTCAGAGAGTCAAGCTACCTCGTAGAAGAGTGTTTTTGTATAAAAAAGGGAATTTTGACCTTATTAATGATGACCTTAGGCTTTCTATGAATTCCATCAGCAGTGAAATGCTTGCATCTATGTCTGCAAACCAACTCTGGATGGGTTTGAAATCAACTTAAGTCAAGGCAATGGATAAACGTATTCCTTCAAAGATGTCACATTCTAATAGCAATGTCCCCTGGTTTCATCAAGATCATAAGTGCCTAGTCATCCACAAGCGTAAGGCTTATGATAAAGCCAAACAAACTGGGTCCTCGAGTGACTGGGAGGACTATAAGAACGTTAGGCGTCTTTTGGACCGCTCTTTGAGGAAATCCCGTAGCACTTATTTAGGTAATGTTGGCGAGAACCTAGCAACAAGTAACCCAAAACCCATTTGGAGATACGTCAAAAGTTTGTTGAAGAGTGCTGATAGGGTTTCCTTGTTAACTTGTGAACACAATATTGCTATCTCGGCTATTGATAAAGCTAATGCCCTGAATAACCAGTTCCAGTCTGTATTATCCATGGAAAACTGTGACAGGATGCCTGAGATAGCTAGTCCTTGTACTCAAGCCATGCCAAGAATTGAAGTCTCTACCCAAGGTGTCCTAAAGCTCCTGGTGGATTTAAACCCTCAGAAAGCACCGGGATCAGATGGTTTAACCCCAAAAGTCTTACCAAGAATGTTGCCCCTTTGTTACAACAAATTTTCCAAAAGTCTATTGACACAGGAGATTTACCGGAAGATTGGAAGCAGGCCAATGTTCCTCCAATTTTTAAAAAAAAGGTAACCACTCTGACCCAGCAAATTACAGACCTGTTTCGCTTACATTGATTCCGTGCATGCTTCTGGAACATATTATTTTTACTAGTATCATACATGGCTCATCTGAAAAAACATAACATCCTTAACGATGAGCAGCATGGCTTCCGCAAGGATTGCTCCTGTGAAACCCAACTTGCCTTAACTATAGATGACCTTGCCAAAATTTTAGATAAACAAGGTCAGGCTGACGTCATAATTATGGATTCAGCAGAGCTTTTTACCTAGTCCCACACCAAAGACTGTTGTTAAAGTTAGTTTTGGTATTTCGGGCATCTTCACACTTGGATTAAGAACTTTCTCACTCAAAGGATGCATTAAGTAGTTCTTGACGGTGCTACATCTTTATCTATAGCTGTTACCTCTGGAGTCCCTCAGGGTACAGTGCTGGGCCCCTTACTTTTTATCTTATACCTTAATGACCTACCTCATGGATTATCATCCCAAGTTTGACTTTAAGGTGACGGTTGTATCCTGTATCGCGAAATTACTTCAATGGAATGGTATAAATAGTCTCTGCAAATGGGAATCTAAATGGCAAATGAAATTTAATGTTTCTACAGTAAGTGCTTTGCCATGCCTGTTACTCATAAGAAGAAACCTCTATTAACTGCGTATAAAATGAACAATAGTGTTCTACAAACAGTTCCCAACCATACTTATCTTGGAGTGGATATTAACAGTAAATAAAGCTGGGCCGATCACATTAACGGAATAACTTCCAAAGCAAACGGAGTCCTTGGCTTGTTATGTCGTAACCTGTACAGTTGTTCCCCAAAAGTTAAGGAAGCTGCTTATAAATCCCTTGTTAGGCCAAGGTTGGAGTACTGCTCAAGTATTTGGGATCCTTACCATCAGGAGCATATAAACAAGCTTGAAGCAGTGCAACGCAGAGCTGCCAGATTCATCTGTAAAGACCAAGGGCGTAAAAGTAGTGTTTCATCAATGCTTACTGACTTAAACTGGCCTACTTTGGAGGAACGCAGGATCAGTGCTAGGTTGAGCTTACTGTACAAGTCTCTCCATCACTCAGTTGCCATTGATCTTAACAGATATATTTTTAATCCCGACAATATTGGAATCTCCACTCGCAAGTCTTCATCTATCTCCTTTCATCACCCTGCTATAAAAAAGGACTGTTATACTGTAAGTTCTCTTTTATTCCAAGGACAGTGGCAGAGTGGAATTGCTTACCCTCCGCTGTAAGGGACTCCCCATCTATTGAAACTTTTAGAAATCAAATACGCAAACTGAACTTGACATCTTTGAGGAGATTTGAATAAGTGTTCGACCGATTATCCTATAATAGGTAATACCCGATTACCGATTACTTAATTTAACAATCGGCCGGATGCCGATTACCGATTATTAGAAAGAGGGAAGTCACATGTTTGTCTCTTTAGTCCTTTGCTTCGTGCATATCGTATTACCATAACCAGTTCAGGGTGGAAAATATTGGTAATAGTTTAGTTTTTTTTTTTGTAGGCGTAATATTTTCACTTCTAAAGTGGAGATACAAATCAAGCGTAAATACAGTAGAATTGTTTGCAAGCCATGTCACATACCCTATGATAATTTAGTTGTAAGGCCAACATCATGCTCTGTCTAGTTTTAATCCCCCAATCATGTTGGAACTTTTGCATTTTTTACTGTACTGCATTGTAGTTGTGTTAATGTACTGTAGCTACTCTCCCGCTTAAACAAACCCATGTAGAACAATCATGATAATCTTTGCAGTTCTGTGCAGCACAACAGTTGCACCCGACTAACGTATCTTATGGTTCCTTTCGGATATAAATATCCCCGTATATTTTTAGCAGTTCTTGTCCAAAACTTAGTCTTGTTTAAAAAGAATCTGCAACTGAAATGCACGTAAGTCAGATTCCCAAAAATTCCACGTACAGTACGCAGAGATTTGTGATGCCGTTTCAAGGTGAATTTAGCACGGGGCTAGCCCGGCTTCGCTAGCTGGCTATACAAGCATGACAAGTGCAATCATCGTAACACAAACTCAACGGGAAAACTTGTCTCGAGACCGAGTATTTTCACACACACTAAATCACATAGGCAAAGGCGTCAGTTGTGATTGGCTGGCTAGAAACAACGCAATTGAACCAATCACGATACAGTGGCCAATTTAAATTTTGCAATGGATCGTATGCATATGATGTCACCGAGCAAAACATGATGCCTTGTTTGGCGGTAAAAATGGACATGCACGTAAGTCTAGTGCATGCGTGGGCCAAGAAGTTTGCTGCACGAGACAACTTGCATCACTGTTTTCATTTGCAATGACGCCGTATGACAACATTGCAGAAGGCTTTGTAAATAACATTATGGAAGGAATGCTGAGAATTGCTTAATTTATGCAAGATAATAAGCATCGAACTTCACAAGATTCAAAGTGCTATGAAGTGTACAAAATGTGCACAGATATGTTTGCAAAGCTTGGGGATTTGAACAAAGGCAAAACACTGCAGCTAGATGGGCTGTACTATGTGTTTTTTGCATAACAGTTTATACAGCAACTTACGCAGCACTTTCTGCGAGACAGCAAGGAACACACCTTGAATGCAATTCTAAATAGAATTCCATGTAACACTACTGGGTTATAGCGAAAAATATCAAACAATCATTCCCATGTCAGGTGTAAAATTTATATGTTTGTGATTATCAGTGCATCCCGTTTTGGCGGAGAGTTAAAGGATTGAGTATTTACGGGAATTTTAACACAACTAAGAGCAAGTTGCAAGTATATTTAGCCCTGTTTTGCAGTTTGCAAATAATCGGTGGTAATGATCAGTTGAATGGCAGAATTTTTACCAATGCCGATTATTTACCGATAACGGAATAATCGGCCCTATGCCAATTACTTAACAGATGATTGGTCGAACACTAATCTGAATCTATTAATCCGATCTGATTGACTTGTCCGCTAGCCATTACACACCTACAACCGGTATATCCCGTTTGCGGAGAACTGCTTGTAGTATCCAACCAGAACCAGAACCAATCTGGCAGACAATTCCACTTCTTGACAACTCTATTGGAGAAACTAAACTTCCTAATGTCAAACCTTACAAAAGGCTTTTCCAGCTTTTTACAATGCCCATGCATTCGAGAATTACTTTGAACCCTTAGTAAGTTAGTCCCTTAAATAACTACAAGACCAAAGGGGATTCCTTTCAGAAAGAAACTTGTACAACCTGGAGCATGTCTTCCCCTAATCCTTCTCAGCTCCAAAGTGGTAAGCCCAAAATGTTTAAGCCTAGCATGATAAGGTAAATTTCTCACCTCAGGTATGAGGGGAGTGGCTCTCTTCTGAACTTGCTCTAAAAGAAACTTGGCCTTTTCATAGAAGGGGCTCCAAGCCTGAGCTCATGGCCAAGATGGGGTCTTGCCAACTATTACAAGTTAAGTACAATATCCTACTTAAATTGATGAAATTCCTCTTGATCAATCTAAGCACTCTATTAGCCTTTGCAGCAGGGGCTGCACACTGCCTTGATGACTTTAAATCCCCAGTATTTACAACACCCAGATCTTTCTCGAAAGTGACGGTACTTAAAACACTACCATTCATGTTATTTTCATAGCTAAAACTTTTAGGACCAAAATGAAGGACCTTACACCAGCATTAAAAGACATTTACCAGTTTCCTGAACTGCTAACGTTAGTGTAGGCATAATATTAGATTAGTTCTGTCCACCTGTAATCTTGTAATCAATCCTGGAACTGTGTTCTGCATTTTATTAAATTAGTTAAATTAATTTCCAACCGAGATTTTTAATTTTGATACCAGAATTAAAGTCCTAAGTGTCTATGTGGGGACGTTTTGACTTCCTAGTAGTACAAGGAAAGAGTAAAAAGCATGAACATTTTGACTGGAAACCTGTAAGGTCTCTGACTGTTTGCCTAGACCGCATTTTTGGTCTAATGCCATGGCAGAAAGGTGTGAAAGCTGTGGCAGAAAGGCACTTTCTAAAAATCTATGAAAGTAGAGGTATTGTTGTCATTGCAACAACCGAAACATTTTCAGAAGTCCAGATCAGACAACCAGTAAAGGCGGCATGATAGGCCTAGGACTAGTGTTTGCACTGGTACTAAAAAATAGGACCCGGGTACCCAATGGCCATACCCGTCGGGTACCCGGGTTACCCGGTGTAATGGTGACTTAAAGATGAGCATTTGTAATTGTTAACTCCATAAGACATGCATCGTAATATTTACAGCTGTATTGGAGAGGTATAGCGATCACATTCTCAAGTTCAAAAACATTTGATTTGTCAGAAGGTTTTATCGCCCGTTTTGTTTAAAATCAAAATGGCAAGTAAAAGAAATGTATTAGAAAACAATCAAATAAGAAAATTAGTACTTCCCAAGGCTTATATCAATTTGACATTGAATTTTGGGACGCTTTCATACTCGAAAAGCAAGCATACTAAGAGCTCAAAGCTTCTCTTTTAAAACACTGATTTATAAATATCAACCAATCAGAACCCTGTATTGTGGTATTCTCTTGCACATCCAAAATTACTGATTTTAAACAAACGACGTCATGTTTGTGAACTTCCCTCACACTACTGTACAAGGTGCGTTGGAATTATCACTAATGGGGTATTTACGTTCTTACTTAGCTAGCCTCGTGTTGACATCCAGGTGGGTAACATAGCTTTCATGAACTTCGTAGTCTTGCCGTGCGAGCGCCATTTGGGGGCAGAATAACGTCATATGTAATGGACTGCTCCAAAAACATTTTTCGTGAATGTTTACGGGGTTATTACATTGATGTCGTTTTACTTTACAGATAGCAGGAAAGTGTTAATTTGCGTTAAACTGACACGTTTAACCATCATGAAATATTGGAGGATTATACTCGAGGTGGCATACCGTATTAATTATAGGATCGTATACACGCAAGGCTCAGTTTACCTAGCATGCAGAACGTTACGGGCACTGTCTTTGCAAGCTGGGCGGGGGTGATATTTTCTGTGTGAAACAGTACGATGTGATTTTGAATCGGCCGTCAGATGGCTTGTTTGCATGCAAGATTATAAGTGACGTACAAGTGATGTGTGAGAAGTAACTCACTATGTGACCATAGCACGATCGGGCCGCACGCTGATAAAAATTTCAACTTCGAAAATGAAGCACAGACAACTTTCAAACTTACACATAATTTCTAGGGGCTCTCTTGATTCTCAGTCTCGGAGAATGTTTACTAAATTGGCAAAATATTTTAGTCTATTACTGTGGGCAGTGGCGTAAATGGGGTGATCGTTTTTGCATGCAATTTTTTTTTTAAGATTCGGGTAGTAGATTTGGAACCGGGGAATACGATGGCGGGCGGGTACCCGGGTTACCCATGCAGAACTTTGAATAGAATTAAGGTGTACTTACTAATGGATACTAATGGATTTGATTGTAGGCTATGGGGATTAAAGTTTCATCCTTTTCAATTTATTGTATGAAAGGTGACTTAATAATGTCGTTTGACTTGAAAAGCAATGATATCAACTTAATCACACATCGGCACCTGTATACGTGTATAGGGGATTACTATCATTGTACATCATAGAGACGTACAGTAAGTGTTCATTGACACTGACCACTGTTTTAATCAGTAACTAATCGGGTAAAGTGATTTTGCATGTTTCATTTAACCCCGTAGCACCAATCAATACTGTAATGCTTCCAACAACTTTCTTAACTCCATAGCCAGTGTTCCTGCAGTCTGATAAGTTCCAACCTATCCTGCCTTCCACAGAATAATGTTCTCATTCCGCCATAGAGAAAGTTCTTTTCCGCCATGGAGGAATGGCACTTTCTCTACAGTGGATTGAGCACATTTTCTATGGCGGAGAGTACCAATGGCGGAATGGCATGGACCTCTTCTATTTCCAGGTGGAGTCATAGTCATACCAAAGACTCTAAAAATGGAACCTACTGCCATTGTGGATGATGATGCTTCATATAAGCAATGAGGTAGGGAAAACAAGCCAATGAGCCAGAACTGGAAAAAAGCATTGGTTGGCTCGACTTGAACCAGTAGGTTGAAACTGAGCCATAAAACTCCACCCTGGTAGTTCCCTCCCCCTTGCCAGTTCTCCTCTAAAGTGAAAGCTGTTCCCCCCCTCCCCTGGCAATTGCCTTACTCTGAGTTGCCATGCTAGAGTATCAAAATGTTGTATTTATATCATGCAAACATTTTGTGCATTTTGGTGAAATTCTGACAAAACCAAAATAACTGTTCAGCAAAATTGCATTTGCAATTGACAATATTAGACCAACAACCAATCATATGCCGAGTTGACGTGGTATTCTCTTGCATGTCCAGAAGGCAATTTAACAGCAACTTCTTTCGTACAATTTTCTAGTTGTAAAACAATTAAAGTACTGAATGTTAAATTATGATTCCTGTTGCTACAGGTATATACTTGTTGTCAGTTGTCACTAAATAGCCTTCTTGAAAAAAGTACAGTAGCCCACATGAACGATGTAGTCAACAAGTCTCTTGCGATTGGCATGAGTGTCACGCATTTCGATTGGTTCTCTTCAACTCTGGAAACTGTTTTCTGACACATATTGTGCCAAATAAAAGCTATTGCTATGTTGCTTTAAATTACAGTACATTGCTGGGAATCCATTTACCACTCTTTAGTGTAGTGTAGAGCTCTATCACCAAATGAATGTACATACTACACACCCATAGTTTAGGATAAAGTCGGGTGGGAATCAGAGATGGTAGCCATTGTGGATGGTATAGCATGTTCTTGTTGCTCAATATAATTTTGTTACTTAACTGTACTGACAGTGTGTGAGCATGTGGTAAATTTACAGTGGTCATCTGGTGAAGTTGTGTTGTGGAGTGTGTGCTGTTAAAAGATTAGGAGTTCATATGTTGACTGGTCCAGTTTTGATTTATTTAAATTTCCATCTTAAATTGCATAATGACATAATTTAGTTGCTTCTTTGTTTTGCTTGAGATGTTTATTCTTTGTGTTTATTTGGACACAATTTTATTCAATCTGAAAAGAATATAATGAATTAAATAATATTTATTTATTCCTGTATAACCAATTCAAATAGGTAGGTAGTAGCATTATCTGATACCAGGTATGCAGTCCCTTGCTCAAAAGTTAAAAAATTTATATGTGTTCTTAACAGATAATTTGTGTTGTAATTGTAGACAGGTACATAGCATCTGCAGTGTGTGCTGTGGATTGGGATTAGAGACCACAGATACTTTGAAGTACTGCTCTGTAAGGTTTCTTAAACCTCGGTGTTTCTGATTGACCCTTAAAATGTAAAATAGAACCTTCAATAAATAACTTCATCCTCACTTCTTTGCGGGTTCCTATAAAATAATTCCCCATGACTCAACAAGTGTATTGCTTCATATGAGACTTGTCACTGGAAGTCTACATTCTGTATAAACATTAAAATCAATATTTTTAAATGTAAGATACTGTACAGTAATGATGAACAGGGAATAGCACACACGAAAGAAAAAAAAGAAAACCTCCCATTGGCACCCGAACACATCTGAGCACTTCAAAGTTGTGCAGTAAAGCTGACCTGTTAACCCTGGGCCAGTCATACTCAAACATAGTTTGTTAGCTCCAGAAAAAGACAGGTGTAAGTAATGCTAATGCACAGGCCTGCATGTACAGTAAGACACATGCTTGAGTTTAGCAAAGTTGGTGGAATGGTTTTGTTGTTCATGGACATTCACTGCCCTCTGTCATGCAAATGATGCAACATTAGGAGAACTTTCACACACCCTTGTAGCACAAACTGGACAAAAATGATGCAGGTTTCCTTTGGAGTGCTCAGATGTGGTAGGAAACTGCCTTTCAAGTTGCTGTAGGTATATCACATCCTTTTTTTTTTCTTTTTTGGTATTTGGTAATCTAGTCTTGAAAGTTTTATGAAAAGGAAGTAAATGTCATGAAACTGGGGGTTTTGTCCACACCTGTTACACTAAGTGCAAATTGGTTGTCCCTTATACTTACTTTTAAACTATTCCAAGTAGAGGTGGTATAAAAATTAAGAAGTATGATGACTTGTGTAAAAACTTCAGCAGTTATGATACAAATGTATTAGTGTGGCTTGATGATGGAGGACATAAAGTAGTCTAATCAGGCTATGCTGCATACTTGACTGAAAAACAAGATGTGGGCCTACAGGTAGGCCCCAGTTTGGTTTTTGATTTGATTCATTATAGTTACTCACAATGTGAACACAGAGGCGTAACCAGTCTTGACCTTCTGGGGGCAAGACTCAAGAGGTTTCCTGATTTTGTACCGGTTTCCCCTTTTTTCCTCTTTTCCTTCCTTTTTTCCCTTCCCTATTTTTCCCCCTTTCCATTTTTTGGGTGTCTGGTGGGAGGCCACCCCACTTGTTATGCCCCTGTGTGAACAATTGAAACCAACTTTTGAAAATAGCCTCAGCATTTAAACAAAGTGACTTAACAGTAAAACTATCACTGAGGCAATATATTCGTATTGCTAGACACAAGTGCAGGGGCTTATCAGTTGCAAAAAGCACACTGTGTGGCTCAAAATAAAACTTTGAGATGCAACTTGAAAAGATGTCAAAGATGTCATCTGATAAAGTTTCCACCATGATCGAAGTTTTAGAAAATGTATTCAGTATTATTGGTATACATGCAATCATAGTTGCAATTTTCCAAGTTTTAAAAAAAAAATCCTTTAAAAAGTCTGCTTTTTGTTGCAAAGTAACAGACACTGTAAAGCAGAAAGACCCGAAAATGGGACTGGAAAAATACAAATATGAACTGTTCACTAACTCTTTATGCTTCGTGATGAATTATGATCTGTATTTTCGTACTAAACTCACCATGTACTCTTAAGAAGTGATCACTGCACACACGAATATGACACTGCAGAGGGTGTACTTGAGAATTCAGAACCAGTTGTTTTATCAATCATTCTTTTTATTTATTCTGGGTAATACTGTAGGGTGAGAAAAATTCTCAAAGCATCTGTAATGATTAATTGATGGAATTCCAAAATTTTAACAAAACAAATTATGCAATTACATACAATTAGTTTGTGAACAAGTATAATAGGGCCAACATAGCATACACATGGCTGTATTTCTGTTACTATGTAGCCTATTTTTTTTTAAATATGATGAGGTTATAAAATTACAAGGTAAAATGTATTTTTGCTCAAGTAAATCCTTCTAACTTCAGCAATTTTTGTTGCCATGGCCAATACCTTATTTTCAAGAGCTGCTGAAATATTTACATTATATGCAGTATGATCTAGTAAGATGAACTTACCCTATCACTTAAAACTACCATATGGCCATAGGAATGACAATGCATTTTTGCTTTGACCGTGACCTTTTAATGAAATTCACTGCAAATAAATTTTGGAACTACAGTACAGTAGATATCATACATGTTTTGATTGTTGTGGTCTGAACAGGAAGTGGCCATTTCCTGCCAGCGCATGATGAGGAAGACTTAAGTAATGTCCCAGCATGGTAAAATTATTGCAAGGGAGGTTCTACTGTAAATTTTAATCTTGTGGACGATGGGCATAGTACAAAGTGGGTGGGTAAAATAATATTGCACCACCTTATAATTAAGTGCCTTCTTCTGTATTCGTGCTGGGAGTTGCAGAAAAGCGCACAGTATTGGATGCAAAATTTTGACACTGTGCATTTTGGAACCAATCACAGTGATGTATCTTATTAGCAAAATTGCTATACATATGGCTTAGCTTACAATATTACAATGTTAACAAACTTTCTCTGTAATGAAACGATATATACTGTACTTTGTACTGTACTACTCCTGTATGTACTGGTTACTACTTAATGGTTTAGTATGTACAGTATTTGTGTGTAGGGCTTAGGGAGTATAAAGTAAAGTGTAGTTGCATTTCAAGCAGAATGGGTTATATGTGACCCAAATTTGACCTTTTAAGCAATTGTTCTCTTTGTGAAAAACTAAAGACTTATTGTTTACTGTAAACCTTATTCAGCAAGAAGCATCTGATTTTTCTGATTCATTCTTATCTCACATTTTCAGGTAATTGATCATTATGAAAACCCAAGAAATGTTGGCTCATTGGATAAACAGGACAAAAATGTTGGAACAGGACTTGTAGGTGCTCCAGCATGTGGTGATGTCATGAAGCTGCAGGTTAGTCTTTTTAGCAGGAATTTTATAAAGCTTCTATACTAATGTATGGGGCACTTACATTAACAGACTGCAGTATCCACTATGAACCCGAGGACTTTTGCAAAAGGGCCAATCCACGTGAACCAATTCACAGCATTAATTGGCAGAAATTTGATGGGAAAGCCTCCTGAATTACACAAAAGTATTAAAAGGAAAACTTTTTCCTGAATTTTTGCTCGGTATCTTTCTTACAGTCCTTACAGTTACAATTTTTTGGCAAGGCATTCCTGCTTTTTTGTAGAGAATGATGATGAAAGGAAAAGCATTTTGACCTTAAGTTTTTGCCAGACTGCTTTGTCACACTTTGCTCTTTATTATAGGAATATCTGACAGTTCTCAGACTTGGTACATACTGTAGGTCTTCCCCATATTACTGTTAGAGGAAGAAAATCGTTTTTGGATCCTTGCGGTAGCAAAGGAACCTATGTAGTCAGGTTGGCGTGTGTGTGTGTGACACTTGCTTCGGTACACTCTAACTCAACAAGGGAAGGTTGGATGGAACTTGGATTTGGTACATAGATTCGTCATAGGGAGAAGGTGTGCCCTATCGTTTGTGGTGGAGGTCAAAGGTCATTTGGGGTCACCAGAGGTCAAAAACTAAAAACCTTCTCAACACGATATTTCTAGTTAGGAAACTTGGATAGATGTCATACTTGGTGTGTGGATGTGTTATGGTGTAAGGATGAAATTGGATATGTTCGGTGAAGGTCAAGGGGTCATCTGGGGTCACCAGGGGTCAAACACTGAAAAACGTTTTAACACAGTATTTTAAGGTAGAAAGGACAGATTTCAAATCAATCTGTGTTTGGTTAAGGTCAAAGGTCATCAAGGTCACTGGAGGTCAACCGCTGGTAATGTTATTTAGAAAATCTTGTAAGCTAGATAAAGATAGTTTCAATAGATTTTTTATCTCACCTGGTTTTGCATGCTTACGCACCCAAACACCTTAGAAATTTGTCCCTTATGTTCGTTCAGTAATGATTCCTTCGGGTTGTACACATATTTTGGATCATTCAAAGTTTTAAGAGGGCAATAACTGAAAACTGTAGATTTCACTGAGCACAGGTCACTCTGCATTAAACTGGTCTCTCTGCCAGTGGAAGCAATGCATGGATTATACAGTATGTCTCTTTAATACTGCTGTGCTCTGTGGGGTAACCTAATCCTCATTCTGTTATCACACTTCATTAGTCACTTGCTTTCTGCTTAACTGCTGAATAAACCCTGTTTTCTGTGTAGAGGTAGCAAACAGGACAAATGGTAGATTGTTTTAAAGTAATAGCAAGTTTTATTTGAGAGCAGGTAAAAATAACTTGAGAAAACTACAATGGGTGTTTTTCTCTCTCTGACCACATTGTGTACTGTTTATTGGTGATAATATCAAGTTTGATTACAAGCATAAATACATATGGAAATGAGGTAGTGTTTTTGAAGGATCACCAAGCATTACAAAAGTTGAATGTCAGTAAGGCCACAGAAATTTAATCTTTGATTTCATGTAATATTAGTACTAAAATATCCCTGGTGAAGATGTTACAAACATTGAGTATGAACTTTTGCTTAGCTCTATTTCACAGACTGGCTGTACAGTTCTTATAATATCCAGCAAGGAACCACAGTGCCCATTGGGCTCTTGTTTCTTTGTGGAGGTCAAATGTTGTCTAGGCCTTCAGGTCAATTCCTGAAAACCTAGTGAAAGTGTACCTATAAAGTCCAGAATTTGAAAAATGTATATTTAAGAATTTTTCAGAAAATGAATCTTATTCATCCAACTCTCATTATCATTGCTCATTTCCCTTGATGAGGTATAAATGTTAAAATTTATTCACTTAAATGAAAATACTCCATTGTGCAATTATTTGTGACTTTTTTATTGTACAACTCTCAAGCTTTAATTCCCTTTGAAATGGAAAATTCATAAAGTATGAGTGCAATGGCCCTGTTTTCTTGTACAGCATGTTGTATTGAAAGAGTGTGTTTAGTCATATCAGATATCACCCGGTTGCTGTAAGATTGCCATCATGTATTGGCACAGGTGCAATATCTATCAGAAAAACAACTTAGAATACAAAGACTAATTTGAGTTGTACAAAAATGACATTCCTTGATTATCATCAAATACTTGAGAATTCTCTTGGCTTCTTAGAGCAGAGGAAACATGGAACTTGTTTCAGGAAAATTATTGTCATTATCAAATTATCTCAGTATTTTTGGATGTGATTATTTGATTCAGGGTAAAAAGTGAGTACATCCAACACTACTATTCATAAATACTTTGCCAGGACTTTTCAAAAAATTTGCTTTCTAGTCCCAGCATTACTTAAAACCTTGATGACAATAATAAGCAAATTCGGTAATTCGTTGCCGCATGGAATTGTGGGGCACAGCGTGGGATATACAAACCAAGCTCAGCACACAGCGCACGGCATTTCCTTGCTTTCCTCAGTACGTGCAAACAACACTTTGTAAGTATCTGCCCAAGTTGAATGAAGACAGGGGTCTCAGTGCTACTTAGCAGCAGGTCAAAATTAAATTTTTTACACCAATAAGACAATTCAGACACAATCCATTGCACAAAACCACACTCGAGACCCCTCCTTACGTTATGGATGGATTAAGAAAGAACGATTTTACCAAATTTTCATGTTAACTCAAATTTTGGAATATGTGTTGTAGGCGTGGGATTGGTTTGTCTATCCGATTTGGACGATGTGCGGATGTACACAGCCACCAAAACAATTACCAAACTGGCTTATTCCACCTTAGAATCCTGAAGAGGCTAAAAGCAAATCGTGAAACAGGGCGGTCCAGTGCTACGGCGTTTCCCCTTTAATGTTTCATTTGACTGAGAAGATACTGTACATGGCATTAAAGCATTATTTTAATGGAAAAATATTGTCGAAACCTCAGTGCATGTTCTCATTCTGGTTGAATAAAAATGTTTTTTCTTCTAAGTCTCAATCTTTTTTCTTCAGATTATGGTTGATGATAATGGAAAGATAGTTGATGCCAAGTTCAAAACATTTGGATGTGGTTCTGCCATTGCTTCCAGTTCGTTAGCTACTGAGTGGATCAAAGGAAAGTCTGTAAGTGTTTAAGAGCAGAAAAACCTCTGCTACCAACCTTTCTTGGAAAAACTTATTTAGCTTTAACCCTTTACCGTTGTGCTCCGATTGGGGCATTTTTGCCCGCCTTGGGAGTGGGCGGAAAAGCGGGCGTAGCACGCCCCGCATCAGCTTCCGTAGGCTGTTGACCCCATAACCGCAAACTATTGTCCCTCTCGTTGTTGTGGCCGAATTTTCAGTACTACTCTCTGTTTCGAGCTCCGCGTGAAACAGTAAAGATGGGTGACAGCCGAGCTCTCCGCACGGGTCCAAAAGGACCCAAACAACGGTAAAGGGTTAAAATCATTTCAGATTTGTCATGTTATTGCATTTGTTAATGAATCAAGCTTACTTTACTGTATTTATGGTGCTGATACTTTGACACGAGAAAATCCCCAAAGCTCTTATGAACATACAAGGTTTTTGTAAAATGAAGGTCAACTATTTTGCAATACACCTCTTTTCTCTTCTTTTCTCATGACTTGATATGATTCAAATGTGTTATCTAAGCAAGTAGTTTCCTGTCTTCCTGTATAGGATTGTCCCCTTCTGCATACATCTTGAACTAATAGAATTGGTATAACTAAAAGTAAGAGTTAACTTTAAATCATTTGCTCCAGACCAAATTCTCAACAGTTGAACAATTAAGGATATTTTTCAACCCTTATACCAATCATATTTTTGTGCCATCTTGTAATTTCAGAATCTGATTGTGCAGCTTTCTTTTGGTTTCATAACTGTATTTTGCAGTGCAATGAAAGAGTTACCTACACATGACTTTGGTCAATTATCAATAATGACATGTACAGTATGTTTTACTTAACATTGAAATTGAGACCTTCTACACAGTCAATGTAAAAGCAAGATTCAAATCCAGTGTTCACCATCAGTCAGGCTAGTGTTGTGTGGGTCTGTTTTGGTCCTCACCCACCTTCTATCACCCTATGTGTACCATTTATACCCGTACTTACCATCTGGCAAACTAATGACACTGTGAAAACCCTACCAGCAGAGGGTGCCATACACCCTATACTGTATCTTTCTCCTCCATTTTGTCTTGCTCATGTTTAGACGGGGTTTTAGTCTGTCTGGCGACTAATTTGGATTCTATTCGGATCATTACTTACAAAGCTTTCATTTTTGGTTCGTACCCTTTCTTTGATCCTTTCTGACATTGTGGTGTTCCATTTTTGACTGGATGTGATGAGTATCCTTTCCTTTTCTTTTTCTTGTGAATTTTATTTGAAAATAGGAACGAGCTCAATAACTTATTCTTTCAAATCTCTTTCACAGTTGGATCAAGCCAGTGAAATAAAGAATTCTCAAATTGCAAAGGAGTTGAGTCTCCCACCAGTCAAACTTCATTGTTCAAGTAAGTAAATAGTTTGAAATTTATGTCTCTTGAAAAAACAGGTACATGTGTTACATACAGTAGTCTGGATAGTTGTGACACCCATCCTTTGCAAGCCCACCCCCACCCTCTTCCAACTTGCAGTCACAAGTTTAATTCCAGGAGTTTGACTCCTGGTCTGAGTCACAACAAAGATTTCAAAAATGGAACCTATAGTACTGCTAATTGTCCTTGTGCTAAGCATTTAAGCAATGGAGTACAGAAAACAAGCAAGTGAACCACACCTGAAAAAAAAAGTGGCTGGCTGGACTTAAACCAATTGGTTAGAAACTGGACTGTTAAACTTGTAACCTAACCTAACCCATCCCTTCCATGACCAGCAGTTTGCCGGGGTTGAATAATCCTGTCAGTTAAGTTAACATGTTCAAAGTTGACATATGTCATATTATTGAACATATAACTTTTATTGATTCCAAGACTTTGCCTTTCCTCCACCCATCCCTTGCGATTCCTTAGTGGCCTTCCTTTCATTGCACTGAATTTTATAATTAATGCTTGGTTTAAGAATACAGTACACTCATGTCTTAAAAAAGGGAAACCGCAAAGCTGGAGGCATGAAACTAGAGTCCCTATCCCCTGTTTTTCCCAGTCAACCATCGCTATAATCATGCTTATTGATGACACACAGTGAGATTTATTCTATTTTTATATCACAACTGCAGACCAGGGTTTTACCCAGCAGTGCAATTAATACTGGCCAGCTGGACCAGGGAGGTCATTGATTTTTGGATGAGGAAGATAATCCTCATTCTCACTTTTTGGTTCCTTGTGTAACAAAGAAACTTATGCAGTCAACTTGGCGTATGTATGTGAGCTTGTAAACGATACCATGCCGGGTACAAGCAGATCACGAGGGCTGAGGCCTCGCACGTCTTTCCTCGCTCACGCGGAGGTTGTAACTGGCGTAGCTACTCGAAAATTCGGAACTGCAATGAGCTCTGTCAAGTGATATGCAAGAGCCAGCCCTCGCTCACGGCATTCACGTGCCGCATGACATAAACGGCTAAAGGGAAATTCCGACCATTTCCTTACAGGGAACAGTTCTGTGTACCCCGTAAGGCATTGAATACAAGTATGCCCTGTACTCGTAGTGTGTACATGCCAATTTATATGTGTGCATGAGCTTGTAAACGATGACTTAGCAGGTACAGCCCGCTTATGAGAGCTCAAGCCTTGCATGTCTTTCCTTGCTCACCCGGAGTTCGTAACTGGCGTAGCTACCAGAAAATTCGGACACTGCAATGAGCTCTAACATGATATGCACGAGCCTGTCCTCGCTCAAAACATTCACCTGCTGCATGACTAAACTGACCTAAGGGAAATTCCCATGATTTCCTTACAGAAAAGTGTTCTCTGTACCCTGTAAGGCTTTGAGTACAGGTTTGTGCTGTGTGTGTGCATGTGTTTGTGTGTGATTGATTAGATTGTGAGGTATGGGTTTAATTATGGGCTCAATTTTTCTCAAAGTTGGTATATATAAGGATGTTGTGGAGTAGATGTGCCCTATTGTTTTTGGTGGAGGTCAGCTGCGATAACTCAGTAACCAAGGAATAAAGGGATATTAAGCAATGAACAGTTATGTTCATGTAAAATGCACATGTTGACCAACTTTGACCTTATTTGACCTTTTGACCTTTGTCCCTTCTTTGTAAGGTCTGGATTTGAATTGTTGAAATGGACCAGAAAGCATTTAACTACCCTCTTATACTGCCCAAAACTCAAGTAAATGACATTTGGCAAAAGGTGATGACTGTATGTATTTGTCACATGGAAATAAGAGAGATAGCACTATGACAACTTGAAAAATCAGGTGATCAATTCTCTCAAACCGCAAAATGCAATTGTTTTTTTTTTTTTTCCCATCTTGTTATTGAAAAGATGTGAAAAAACTGTGGATTTGTAAATATATGCAAACATATAATGAGATGTTGATACAAATCAAGTGATTACATTTTAACAAGGAGTGAGTTTTAACCCCTTAGGAAAAGGAATCATACATAAATGGGAAACAAAATTCAAACTAATTACAAGAAATATTCTCTGAAATACAGTTCTTTTGCTTCTTTATTATCTTTTTGCAAGATATAGTATTCTGCTAAAAGTAAGTGTTAAATTTTAGATTTCGCTACTTACTTAAAATGCAAATGTTTGATTGATTTTGAAATTTAATGTGCCCATATGTTTTTTGTGAAGGTCAAAAGTCATTGGGGTTGAAGGTGCCTTACCTTACTGCCCCTAAACACAAAATCATTTTAAATACAAGGAACCATAGTGCTCTTGGACTCTTGTTTCAATTTATCAGGCAGTACTCATTTGGGCCCAATTCTTGAATTTTTTAGAGTCTATAGGCAATACAATGAATCTGCTTCGTCTATCTAAAGACAACACACTTGTACTTTGTACGCTTCCTGAACAGACAGGCACAAGTAAGAGCTAGCTGGAGCAAGTGTACTTTTCATTATCAATGCCTGCAGTGCAAGTACCTTAGCATATTCTCCTGAAGAAAGAAGTTGCCCAGGACATCATGGCTGTATGAGACTCTTTCTGTAAGGGGCGGTGACTTCTTCTACAACTCCGGATCCCACCACTTTTCCCATTCTCTGCCAGACTGAGGTACTGAAATTTGCATAATTCAGCAAGGTTTTGGCCATTTGGGAGGCTGCAGTGCCCCCAGCCCCCCTGTCCCATATGGCCATGCTGTACATTTGTCCTAATTGTATTTGTAAACTTTTTGTACTATTTTTTGTTTACAGTGTTGGCAGAAGATGCAATAAAGGCAGCATTAAAGGATTACAGAATAAAACAATCAACCAAGGATGCAGATACCAAAGAAAAGAATGCCTCTACAAATTAGAGAGACCTCATGGTGAGGTTGAAAGGATGCTAAACGCACAAAAGAACAACTATGATGAGGAATGAATCAGAGAAAAGGACTATACAACCCATTTTAAATGATGTAAATTGACTTGTAAATATTCCTGGCATGAAGAAATTCAGTTGACGATACAGATATGTATTCTGTTAATCCTGAAACAAAAAGTTCCTTGCTGTTAATCATACTAATTATTTAGGTGATGTGTGTGATATTGTAATTTTGCAGTATTTCTGTATGATCTGATCACCATATGCTGTAAAACTGACATCATGCAGGGTTGCAGCCAGAGAGATGCGAGTTTGGGATGGAGACAAGTTGTGTTGTAGGCTTTCATCGAAGCATAGCACTATAATCAGTAAGCATTTAGCCTGTATACAAATTTTAGCAAAAACATGCTTCCACATGCAAGAAATGGCATTTTCTGTGTCTCTTTCTTTTTCTTGGGTTATTGTTGAAACAGTAAAACTTTGTTATGGTGTAATTTTGATGGGCAAGTTGAGATTTACTGGAATAGATTTCCGGATATATTTCCAACTGATCTATGGTAATAGTAGGAATTGTAAGGGTCGGCAGGCTAATTTTTAGTAGGAGTATAGGTCAGCAAAAGCAATAAGTGTGGTTTCTTTCTGTACCTAGCCAACCCTTGTAGCTACAACCCTGACATGATGGAGTGAAGTTTCAAATAGTCTGTTTAAAGTCAGTCATACCATTACTTTATGTAGAGTTTCAAGTTTGTTTTCTTATGATTACTTAATGAAGAGTTTCAGTTTGTTGTCATGAATATGATTACTTTATGGACAAGTTCAAGTTTATCATATGTATTTTGTTTAGTTTAGTCAATATAGCATAAAGAATGTTTCAGTTATCAAGCTTTATGCTGTGAAAGTTGTGCCTGAAATGCCTGCTCTGCTGCTATACATGAAATAAAACAATTTTAAGAATGGTACTGCTATTGTAAAACATTTTTTTTAAGTAATTGAACAGGAGCAAGTGAAGGATGGAAAGGGGTGAAGTAATAATCTGTCTTTGTTGGAGTATTACTGGTGAATAAACTGTCAAGCCTCCAAATTTAGTAAAATGACGGATGAGGCAAAGTCGGGTCCTTTATAATTTAAATTTGGATTCTATACACTTTATTCACCAACAGTAATCTGACAAATGTGGTTTGTTCCTTTCTTACCAGAAACAACAAAAAATGTTCTTTATTGGATTGACTTTCTCTATCATTATGCCATGCCTAAATGTAGGCTTAGTGCGTGTGGTGCTCACACCGCCCTATCATGTCTCATTTAACTTAGTTAATAAAGGACACTCATGTCTTTGTCTAATGAACTGCGTGAAAAATGAGCATGAGCCTAATAGTGCTTTCCTTGCTTGTAAGCATACAAGGCATGTCTTTTATCAGTCATATTATTTGGCATGCATAGAAATGCATGCATCTTCAAAAGTAAAGTCTCTATATAGAACAGGTTGAAAGTGTGCATACAAAATTGCACAAGTGCATATGCTGTCATAATAGACATAGCTTGCAAAAATATCATTATTACTGCTGGTGTGTTCCAGAATGAACTGTCAGTGTTCAGCCAATCAGAATGCCGTGTTCTAGATAACCAGTGCTTAGAGAGAGGCAGTAAAATTTCAGTTTGTAGTCATTCAATTACTTTACAGAGACCTTTAGTTTAATTTTACAGGTATTTTGTTTGATTAAATCCATTTTGCATGAAGTGTTTCAGTTAGCAAGCTTTATGCTGTGAGAGTTGTGCCTGCAACACCTGCTCTGCTATACATGAAGTAATTAAACATTCTAAAAATTAATCTGTATTTAAAAGCATTTGTTTCAGTGGAACTAATTGAATAGATAAAAGTAGTCAATGGATGGAAAGGGGTAAAGGTGGGGGTAACATTATATAAGTTCTGTTAAATTTCTTTTGTGCATAATGTGTTCAACATCTCTGTACACATTTATATGATGGTTGAGCTATTTCAACTTCCAGTAGTTGGTTTTTTAGCTCAACACACAAAGTGTGAGTATAGCTTATGTGCTACTGTGGGGTAAAATGTCTGTCTTTCTCTTCAAAAGCTTTCAGTGTTTTCAGATTGCTTCAGATGTGGATGTACAGTAATTTGTTCAAAAGGATAGTGATGGCCATAGCAAAGGACGTTGTGACTTTGGAAAAGATTGGTTGAAGGATTAGTTCAATAATGATATTTTCAAAAAGTGCTTCAGCTGGTGTTTCTTTTACATTCAGTTACCCTCCATTTCATGGTTTCCAGTGTACTGCTGTTTATGCTGGGTGTAAATATCTTGAGGGAGTGTGTTTTTTTGCTAAAGTGGAAGTGTTCATTTGTGCTGGAATCTTGAAGCCTACAAAGGCAGAGTTTCCTAAAACATGGAAGTGTACTGCATCTCAGAATTACAATGATGAAAGCAAAAGTACAGCGATGCAGTATCTGTTACACAGGTCAAGCTGTGTGAGGACATTGCATACAAAAAAGTCCTCATATTTTTGGCTCATCATCTTGTTTTCAAGGTGCAATTTAAGCTGAAGTCTTGAAGAATGTTGAAGACTTACATTTCTAACTCAAAAGCCTATTGTAGTGTCAAGTCAGGGATTAATTGCTTGGAATAGTTTGTGTTTAAAGAGGAAGTGCAATCACTCCAATTTGTAATTAGTATCTAGACACTGCTATTTCGTGACTGTTTTCCTCAATTGTGAAATCAAATTTACTAGGACTAACTGCTTGGTTTACAAGGAAGTTCCAAAATATTGTAACAGATAGTTTGGTGAGTAAGATATAAAAGAAAATTATGAGATTTAGCTGTGACTTCAAAATAAGTTTGGGGTGACTGTGCTTGTCCGATACCAAGCAACACTACCTACATTCAAAGTTCAACACTGTTCAACTGCTAGTTTCAAAGTGTTACACCCTGGTTCAAGTTAGTTAAAGGTATACAGTATTTATAAAGTTAAGGTCAAGATAGTTTTCAAAATAAATCCAAAACTGAACAGGTCATTACATTTAGAAGTGTTGGGCAACTGCAGTGATTGCTGCTATAGTCTTTAGATTGTAAGTGATTAAGTAAAATTATGCTTTGAAATCATATGCAATGGACAAAATAGCTGGATTTGCCTAGCAATTTGCTACCCAAGAATGGTCAGTTGCTAGTTAAATTTTGATTTGCAAAGGTTGCAGCCCTTGCCAATGCTTGTGACTCATTAAAGAATTGTCAAGTGATTATTTGCTAATCAATTCATTTACACTATTTTGTTCCTTGTTATGCTATTCAGGTATTAAGCAACAAGTGTACAGATATGAAAGCACCCTCACTTCAGTTGGTCATGAAGGGGTTGGGGTTAAGAGGGGGAGGGAGTGGAAATTATTTCAAAGGTAGCTGACTGGCATTTCTGTTATTAAATGGAAGATAAATTGTGTACACTTCCATGTATGGATACTCACATAATTTTATTTATCCTCTGTTTATACATTATGTAAGATAGAAAGTTTTTAAAATATAAGATGCCAACTGCCATTGTAAGTAAACTTTTCTGCATGTTTTTCATTCATTAGCATGCCATTCTCACCATTTCCCATTAAGAAGAGAGAAATCATCCCCATTGCCCCTCTGGTACTTTAATTTAGGGCACAAAGTGGCCGGGGGGGGGGATAGCAAGGGCAAAATCTGGAGGGCAAGCTCCCCCTTTTGCCAATGCCCCCCACATAGTGCCACCTTTGTTTATGGGATAACTTGCATAAAAGTTATGTGGGATGCGCAAGGTTTTATTAACTGCAATAGATGCATGTCCACTTCCAAAGAAAAACTGGAGATTGAGATGGGTTGGTTGTATTTTGGTGACTTATGAACCTGTCTACATGATCAACATCAACTTAACATTCTCTGATGGCTGATTTTATTTCTATATGTTGCATATGCATGACAATATGTACTGGTGGAAAGGGGGGGGATGGACATGAACATATGTACTGGGACAGTCAATTTGCTATTTTCAGACAGCATGCTACTTTCCAGGCAAGCAAGGATAAAACAATTTTTGCAAATGAAAGTTGAAATAGTCTAGTCAGCCTCATTTCCAAGGAAAAACCAGCTGCTACCCACAGAAGGTTCTACTAGGCCCCAGTTGCTTCATTACATTAGGCATCATTCAACCAGTTTATGAAAGACCACATAAAGTTTTCAAGGTAAACCTATGGGAGGTTGTGTATCACATTGAAGCAGACATGGGTGAAAGGTTGATTGAATGTAAAGATATCCTCCTCAGAAGGATGTAACCTCACTAGACTGCTAGAGAAGTAGTTTCTTGCCCCATTCCCATAGGAGGTAGGTAAAAATCCCCTACCCTCCTTTTCACTTCCATCAAAATTACAAAACTGTCAATATCTTGGTTCCTTGGCTTCTTACTTAAAGGTAGTGTGACATGAAAATGACAAAATTGGGTACTGGATGTAAAAAGCATTAAAAACCATGAAGGTAGCCACAATTTCCATCAAAATCTATCAAAAATTGACCATTTTACATGACAATTTCTGATTTTCACTTAATCATTACTAAATATTAGCCAAATATGCAAATCTTGTGATGTCATGGGAGGGACATACCATATATGGCTAATGTTATCCTTTGCTTTTACAATCTTCATTTCAAGGACAGGTGTAACATTTGTTTCCCCTGAGGGTTTTATTTTGGAAGTTTAATTTGTGTCCTTGAAAATCATCAGTATTAATCACCAAACCACAAACTATCTGATGAGTACTGAAAGGCAGTCATTCGTCATCCCAAACTCAGTTTCAGTATACATATATCAAAACTCTCAATTGGTACAGCTCTTTGATTGGCATCACATTCAAACAATGCATCATAGCTAAATTACACAGCATGGGCACTGAGAGTGTCTTGATTACATATTATGGACTTGTATGGCCACTGGGAAAAGCCATGAAGCAATAAGCTGGGATTGTGTCTGCATAAAGATGAGTTTTAGATAAATGTGGGAGGGGCTAGAAGTAAGTAGGTTGGGAGAATTGGAACTGTTTGGGATGATGAAAATATGCCTTTAAGAGATAATTAATATAGGATTAACAAAAGAAATATCAACACTATGCAACACTCAGCATCACTAATTTTGCATAAGCAACAAGTATCTTCAGAAACATTCTAACTTTGAAGAGGTATATCTGGAGAACCATAAAAGATATTAAAATAATTCCAATGGAGTTTTCCTAAGAGCAGTTCACTCCATAACTGCCAAGTAAATTCAGGTCAATTTGCTGACGTGTCACACTACCTTTAAAAAGAGAGCACTTCTGCAGTGATGTTTGAATATATATACTGTAAATAATTGCCCCTTAAAACCCTTCAGATTGCACCTTAAAGGGGCCTTGTGGCAAGAATTTGTTCCAATGAAGCTACAGTACTTGTTACTTAGAGCCTAGGAAAACATCCATTTGGAATTAGCAGTAATACATCTCCCCTCCCTCTTATGTTTCTGGTGGAATCCCGTTTTGGGTATTTGTTCTTCAACCTTGGCTATTTGTACAAATAGTTCAGCAAAGTTTGACAAGCTTGAAGCCCCATCTGAAATGTATTCCCATTGTAAAAGGGAACTACTGGGAATGATTTGAAACAAATTTGAACTGTATTTAAAATCTAACTTAAAAGTTTGAAACAATAATTGAACAACACCTTTTTCACTATCTACTGACAAGCTTGAATGCTTGAGTTGGTTGGTTGGTTGTTTTACTTAAATGAAAACTGCATTAGGGGAACCAGGAGTCTGCCAGACAAGATAGGACATATTGTTTAGGTTTAAAAGAAATGACAGGCTACCAGATTTTGATATGGGTATGCTTAAAAGTTGTTCATCATGAACACAACCAGGGGAAATGGTCACATGTTTGAAATGAAGTTCAATTTGTACTTTCTACAAACTCAATCATGTTAAAAAACAAATGGTGTCACAGTTGCTTGGCAACGAAGTTGATAAGGTATGCTTACATCTGGTCACAATAAAATGTTATGTTGATTCTGAATCGTCTGAATTCTGCATGCAACCAAAGATCACTGCATGCGCAAAATGGAATATGCATGTACACCTTCCTGAACATGCTCTATGCCATCTAGTGGCGTAAGCGTGAATGAGTCTACAAGAGGTAACATTCGATATGTATTGCACTTGCAGTTATACATAAATTTAAAGGAAATTTGAATTGATATAGGAACCTGACCTGACATAGTCATAGGTCAGCAAACTTAGAATGCAAGGCCATTACCTGTGGAGGGCAGGTGGGGCAGCAACTGACCTTAGATTTGCAAAGCAAATATACCACGTGCCACATGAAGGTAGCAGTGTTTGTAGTGCCCCTACATAGTTGCTCATGACTGACTTTGAATGACTTGAAATGAATTGCAAAGACTGCTAAGGACTCTCCCACAACAGAGTTTTAGAACCTGAGGGACAATTTCTGCCCTGACAACCTAATGACTTCATTTTATCTTCCCCTGGGTACTGGAGTAAACTTTGAACAGAAACATTTGCACAATTATAATTTAATGAAATTTGTGTATTTTAAAGGCGTACCAGTTAATTCGATAGAGTCTGGTTTGCCAAGTCACAACATATGAGCAAATTTCTGCCTACTTTGAATGGTATCCAATATCCAGGTTTAATACAGCTTTAAAATGATAAAATTCCATGACTTTCAAGAGCCTGGACTGATATTTCTAGGACCTTTAAAAACAGTGAGATCCTCCATCAGAATTCCCATCTGTTTCCATGAAACAGTCTGTCCTAACAGGAAGAAAATCAGAGCAATAAGTCCACTTCCTTAATTTCCAGACTTTTCCAGAACCTTTTGAAAGGTTGCTCATTTTCCCTGACTTTCAGGGCCTGAAAATTCAAATTCTGGTTTTCCCTGATTTTTCAGGACTCCTACAAACCTGATATTTGAAGATAGTATCTCCCTTTAAAAGACTTTAGACATTAACCCCTTCGCTACGAAAGGGGTCCATCTAGCCATACTGAGCTATGTATTATATTATGCAACCACAGTACGTATATACGGGTTCTGCAACTTCTGTTAAATAGAAAGTTTATGTATTGTTGCCACCATATTTCTGCTTGCTGTGCAAAATATCTCTTCCAGCCTTTTCCAATACACAATTACATACCACAGGTTTGTAATGAGCTAGGTATATTAATGAGCTATTCCAGGACACAGCTAACTGCTATGGTTTTGCGGCAAAACCCATACCTAGCAAAGGGGTCAACAAAAGTACCACCATTCAATATTATTCAACTCTTTAAGGGTATTTGGTAATCCCTTCCCCATTCTCTTTAAAGGTGAATGCCAGATGTGTAGAAGTGTCAGGTCCTTATGTGTAAAACAGGATACTATCTATGACAAAAGAATTGCAGTTTTGTCTCATATTTCTATCCAAAACTTTCGACCTGTGCAGTCCTTAAGGTTGCTTTCCTCTATATCAACATTCCTTTTACCATGAATATCTCAAAACAAAGTAATCCTATTTCATCTTTTTTTTTTTTTTTATTGTACTAATAATATGCACATTGAAAGACTAATGTAGCTAAGCATGTACAAAGGAAATACAACAAGTAACAAAATAGTTTTGCTTTTTTCTCTTTTTTTTTGTCTCCATTTCTCTTGAAGTAATTACATGTCAAACATGCCCCCCACCCCAGTCAGATTCAGTATGCTCCATAGGCAGCAATCACCTTTTCGTACTTCTCAATCTTCTTGCGAACATTTCGTTTTGCCTCAGAGTACACTTTCTGTGGGGGTTGAGAAAGAAAAAGTAGGAACATTTAGTATCATTTAGCACACGCACACATCTACCAAACTGTTGGGATAACAAAGCACTTCAGAACCGACATGTCATCAATAATTTGAGTTGTAATGAGATATTGCAAACTATCTTTTTTCATCTATAGACAAATCCGAACAGCAAGTGATGGTCTGATTTCAGTCGGCCAAAGCTGGGGTCTATCACCTTTTAATCTTTCAATTTCCTTGCTTACCTGTATTATGGATGGTTTTACACTAAATTATATGTTGATTCCTTCAATTTCAATGAATATGAGGGTTTGAAATTCATGTAGACAATGAATGAAGACAATTTAAGGCTGATGGACCCCACTAATGGCTGCCCACACTCACTAAAAACAAGCGCTGATCGGACTCCTCCATACCCAATAATAAGGGAGTATTTCTGAAATGTGGTAAATTTGAGCCTGTGGACTGTATATGTAGAAAAAATTTGATGGAACAAGTCTGTGTGTTGATCTGCTGTGAAGAAGTATTCAGATACTTTATTAGACTTCCCACCCTTAGATTAGGGCCAAGTATTACATGCATACACTGCAAGTATATCACGTACACATGAACCCAGCAGACACTGTTCTGAGTTCTATGAGCTGAGTTAAGAAAATCCATGTTTTTCCAAAATTCAGCAACAGCAAACTATAAAAGCCATTAAAACTTAACACTGATAAATCCTTCCCTTTGTTCACCTCAGATGGTAGTGCATGTAATATTATTTCAGAGTCACATAACAGAGACTTCAATAACTGTTACCATTCATCACTGGCAAACAATATGTCTAATCAACTGTACATAGAAGAAACTTTCAAATGTGCTTGTAACCTTTTAAAACATCAAGATAGGCTAATTACAAAGCCATACACTTCAGGAGATACTGGTGCATCCGCAAGAAAATAAGCGAGTTTGGAAGTTACTGGAAACATGGAATTGTGGGACCCAGTGTGGGATACAGACCTAACTAGGCACATAGTATATGGTGGTCCTGTGTGTAAGACACCCTAGCCCTATTAGCAGCATTAAAGGGGTAGGTTGGAATGGTTAACCAACATATCAGGACACTGAGAGCTTTTTCTTCCTTACCTTTTCTTTTCTGAGCTCACGGTAGCGCAAATCTGACTTGGCTTTTCTCTTCTTTTCCAGAGCTTTTACAATTGGTGCATACTTCCAGCCAACTTCAGTAGCAAGACGTCCCAAGACACAAAACTGTGGACAAATCAAAACAAATTTTATCTTCTGGCTCTGGCTTCATACTGACATATTGACACAATAGAGTCAAGGTAACTTTGTAAGTGGCCAGTTGTATGACAGTGACACTAACAGGCACAAACCAGCTTAATGGTCAACATTCAATCAGTTTACATGGGAATGAAATCAATCCAATTTAAACTGTGCAGGTATACTTCCATCAGCAAACACACACAAACTTAACAGTTCCATACATACAAGCCAAATTAAAGATACTCCATGGAGCAGTAATTGCAAAACATGTCAAACAGACACACTTTATTAACCCTTTACCGTTGTGCTCCAATCGAGGCATATTTGCGCGCCTCAGGAGTGGGCGGAAAAGCGGATGTAGCACGCCCCGCATCAGCTTCCATAGGTTATTGACCACGTGACCTTAAACTATTGTCCCTCTCCTGGTTGTGGCCAAATTTTCAGGTAGCTACTCGCAGTCTTGAGCTCCGAGTGAAACGGTAAAGATGAGTGACAGCCGGGCTCTCCGTATGGGTTCAAAAGAACCCAAACAACGGTAAAGGGTTAAAATATGCTTGTGGAGTGTGTTTACTGCAAAGCTGATGTGCTCTCTCTCTGCGTGTGTGCACAGACCCGTGCTGCAGATACTTTAGATTAACCCTTTACCGTTGTGCTCCAATCGGGGCATATTTGCGCGCCTCGGGAGTGGGCGGAAAAGCGGAGGCAGCACTCCCCGCAGCAGACCGTAGGTTATTGACCCCGTGACCCTAAACTATTGTCCCTCTCGTTGTTGTGGCCGAATTTTTAGGGTAGCTACTTGCAGTCTTGAGCTCCACGTGAAACAGTAAAGATGAGTGACAGCCACGCTCTCCGAATAGGTCCAAAAGGACTCAAACAACAGTAAAGGGTTAAGCTCCAAAAATATAACCATGATGTACATCTGAACTGTTGTTTTACTTCATTTTGGAGTATTAGGCTACAATTTTAAGGTGATGACAGTAATAATCTTAGTTGTCCTCTTGCTGAACTAGGACATGGCAGGAGGTACACCTCATTTTGTTATTGGTAAACCTCTATAACACCAGCTTTAATACATTAAAGGTTTTTAGCAATCCAGCTGAACTTATCTTTAAAGTGGCTCACTGAGTTAGTTCATGAAATTCCACAAATTTTTCCATACCTCTTAAGTTTTTTCACATACCAATGAAAATGGATAAACATAACTGTATTATGACTGGGTACTTAAAAGTTCCACTCAGTTTTCATAAATTTGTGACCAGAACCTTTTTAAACCATGCACAAACCTGTTACAAGTCAGGACACAACAAAATTCAGTATCTTAACTTTTTCTGTTACTACTGGACATGAAACTTGACTAATTGTGCAAATTGTAAGCATTTTCATAAGGTGGTACCCTTTAACACTCTCGTTAAGTTATCAACATCAACTCTATGAACCCCTTTAAATACAATGTGCACACATAGCATTGTAACTTCTATATGAACATAGCACTGGGCTGACTGCATGCAATTTTGGTGAAACAACATCTTAGATAACTTACCCTGCGGCCAGGTTTCAGTCTCAGATATCTGAGGGCAGGTGGAACCACAAACTTCTTTTTCTAAAATGGAAGAAATCAAAACAAATGGTAATGAGCATCAATACAGAATACTTTGCTCAACTTAGATTTACCTGATACAATAAGTGCTTTGGAGTATTACAATATTTATGGATCAGAGTCAATGAGCCAGGGGAAGTCTAAATGGCACTTTCAATGTTACCTTCAAGGAGGAGTGAGGGAAGGGGGTTTGTTTCCCCGTTCCAGAAGAAGAGAAGGGGGGTGGTAAAAATCCATTTTCATAAAAATAAAAAAAAATGCCAAAATTTTGGTTTCTTATTTAAGAAGAGGAAATCTCTGCAGTAATGTTTGATCTTAAAGAACCTTTAAAACCCTTAAGATTGCATCTAATAGTCCTGGATGCAAGCTTTTGTCCACTGGAACCCACCTGTAACTTTGGCCAAGCGCACTATCAATTTTACATGGTTTTTGCCGGTACTAAATCCTCTACCAACATGCCCACACACTCCCTCTGTTATCTGTCAGAGAATCTGCATCAGGTTGTGATTATCAAACTTGGCAGAAGCTCATAACTTAAACTGAGTGTCCCTGGGTTCATGTCTTACGTAACTAGTGTCATACCAGGGTTTCCGTCAGAGGGGGGGAAAGGGGGGTTTCCCCCCCTTTCCAGAAGAAGGTGGGTAAAATCCCCCCTTTTCATTTCCATAAATATTAGAAAATTGTCAACATCTTGGTTTTTTACTTAAAAGGATGACACTTTTGCAGCAATGTTTGAACTTACACAAATAAATGGCCTTTAAAACCTTCAAATTGCACCTTACAGGGGACTTGAAGCAAGCATTTGTCCCCTTGAACCCACCCA
The DNA here is from genome assembly GCA_037179385.1 of Holothuria scabra. NCBI lineage: Eukaryota > Metazoa > Echinodermata > Holothuroidea > Aspidochirotida > Holothuriidae > Holothuria > Holothuria scabra. The sequence goes on from CM074193.1 coordinate 33,784,478, forward strand.
TAACTTTAGCCAAGGACAGCATCAATTTGGACTTGGGGTTTAGCACTAATAAATCACCCCCTTTTTTGTATTTCTGGCGGAATCCCTGCATACCATATAAAATGATATGCTATGGACTGTACCTTGTCGTAGGGTGGTGGTACGCCTTCAAATACCTTCAGTCTCTCCAAGGCAAGTTTGCCCCTGGCTTTCTTGTGCGGAAGCATACCTATAAGGAAAAGAATAATATAAGTGAATAAAATTCAATCAATGAAATTTCCTTTTACACTTTAATTACAGCAGCACACCAAGTTGGTTTTTGAAATTCACCAAATTTTTCCAAATGCAAAACATGCAAAATTTTCTTCGCATATTATGATCAACAGTCAAATTTGGACAAACCGCAGATAAGGGTAGCCAAAAAAGCTGGTAACCAGCAGCTAGCTTTCCACTTGGGCATTTGCTGCCCCCTACTTTTCACTAGATCAAACAGTCTAGTTGGTTGCACATGGCCAGATTTCCAGATGTAGCCTCCTCCTAAGTACTGTACGGCATCCTCCTCCAAAAAAATTTTGACTAACCTGCCCAGATGGATGTATAAACCTTCCATTACTGAGTAACTAATATGTGACCAAGACACTTTTCCAAATTTAATGCACAAAACTGTTAGGCATACAAGCCAGGATACAAAAGAAATTCAAAAGACTATTTCAACTGAAACTCGACTATTAAATGCTAACAGTAATCATTGTCATGTAGTAACCCCATGTTAAGGTATTGATACCAGCTCAACGTACCCCTTGACCCCTTTCAGGTAACCAACATTAACTTTTCTAGAAGTCTGCATTCAATTTTCTGGAAGTTTGGATTCAACTTAAAAGAGGGAGCTTGGGGGCTGATCATACATGTTATCATCTAAAATTAAATATTATTTTGTAAAGGGAATAAACATATCATAGGCCCCAGCTAATATCATTTATTCATCTCCACCAAGCAGTACCACTGCTGTAGAGCACATGAAGCCATGGATACCTGGTATATGAGGGGGTCAGAGAGCATTCACTGCACCTGAAGGCTACTTTAAAGTTACTGTTGCAACTTTTGGGAAGCATTCTTTTCGGGGGAAGGGGGGGGGACCAGATCTCCTAGATAGAATTGTCTATGTGAGGGAGTCTGGCAATGTATTCCTATAAAAATATGTACCAGTTTTCAATTGAACTTCTATCCACAATGCTATAAATTCTTCAGGCTAAGATGATTAACAAATAACTACTCAAAGGTAACGCATGTACATAACACATGAAAAGATAGCACCAAAATAACGATACATGCAGGATATTTTACCAACAGAATATCCAAGTAATGCAAATGAAAATGCTGCAAATGCATTTTACTTTTTCTTTTTGTCACAGATACAGACAATGCATATTTAAGAAATGCTGCGAGACACAGAAATTTATGTCTTTTGCTGAAAAAAAACTTGACTCTTAAATATTCTCATAAAACACTGGAAGACTTACCCCTTACGACTTTCCAAAACATTCTACTTGGAGAACGGAAGTGAAAGGGTCCCCTTGAGGGTTTTGTGTTGATCCTCTTCCTCAGAAACTGCAAGTACTTCACTGTGAAAAGTAAAAATGTTTAAACCAGAAAAGATGAGGCCTGAGGGTATAGTCTTCATATTTACAGGAATATACCCGGGTACCGAGGTAAAGTGGTAGATGTTTCTTGGAACTTTTCCCGAAACCACAAAGCTTACTACATTTGAACCCTGGGTAAGTAAGTGCCATGTGATACCAGGCTATAATACAGTCCTGGCCACTATAGAACATTCCCCTGAAGCACCACCCAGATGTCAGTACCTCTGCCCATACTTACAACCCTGCTTGAATATATTACTAACAACAGCTAACCATCCCAGATGATGTAGAGGAAGCAAAGTGTTTACAGTCCCATATGTAACATTTGTTACCCATAAACCAAACTGGAATGTCAGCACAATGATACCTTTAAAAGAAATTCTCAATCAGCCTTTAGTGCTGGAATCCTGATAAAATTTATTGCACAAATGTGAACAAAAGCATACTGTAGCTGCTATCATTTGTAAAATATACTGAATTAGTACTCCAGTTTCTAGCTATTTTGTTTGCAAAATGGACAGAGTCACTGCTTGTCTCAGTCAATAAAAAGTTCATATCACAGTATTTCAACCAATGTAGGTATAGAAACATCATTGACAAACAATGTACCATACTGGCCACTCTCCAAAGTAACTTGAACACAGATAGTTAGACTAAGTTATAATATTTAAGGACACACTAAAACTAATGTGTTACATAGTATCAGTCAACTCAACAAGTTTAAATTTATTTTCAAGTATGGTTCAAGTTGAAATTTGGTTTCCCTTAAGTAAGCTATTACAACAGGCAGGCAAAACTTTGGTCATATTCTACAAACCCTCGCCCACAGGGGGCCTTGAAACACAGTCGCTGAAAAGATAAATAGCCACAGCCTCAATGCAAGGCATATGTTCCAATGCAAAAATTGCATGAAGCTAATCAGAAACCTTTCGTTGTGAAACGTAAGTGTTAAGTGATCTTCCCATCCTCCTTAAGATGAAGAGCAACTTACATTTGTTCCTGTAGAAACCTCCAGAGATGTTGATACGTTCACATCGTACAACCACAATCCTTTGACCTACAAGGGTAGAGGGAAAAAAATAAACAAATACACAGTAATCACTGACAGACCACAATATTTTTCCTGCAGTATGCTGACCAATGGTACAGTACATGGAAGGGAATATAGCCACTGGTCCCTAAACAAAAACTGGTTTACAATTTACAAACCTTCAATATGAATATTCATGGCTCAAACTTTGATCATCATTGAGTTAACCTTATCAGCACATGTACCCATATTAAAAATGTTACCACTGATTTAGTATGGTCTGCATTAGTTGCTTTATATACAGCATGTACCTTGAAATGAAAATATGCTTGAGCATGCTTGCATGCTTTGCACACTGCCCCATAAGTGAAGAAAGTAACTAGTCGCCACACTTTAATGAGCAATTGAATTGCTTCACTGAGGGAATTCCACAGTTGTATTTGCAACATTCAATCTATTTTAATGGTGGTACCAACAATGGGGTACTGTAGCTTGTGAAATTTTTCAAGTTTGAAACGAGTGCCTCTCTTAAAAATGTACAGTATTACTGTAGTTCATTTTGATGTAAAATGTGAATATTACACAACGAAATAATCTTCTCTAATTCTTCCAAGTTTTCACTGGTCAAGCTAGCATAAATGCTGGAGCATAAAAGGTGTTAAGTCGGTCGTGCATTGCACTTTGAGTGGGGGGAATCTATCTCTTCATTCTGAAAGTTGTGTACTTCATATTGAGATGTCAACCCAATGCTACAGAAATTTTTCTGCCATCTGTAGACAAGAACCTGGTGATAAAATCATCCATGTGATAGAAAGATAACTTATGACAGTCTTTCCACACTATTGCCATCAAAAAGTGTGACAAAGATGGGGAAAACTGAAAACCCTTGAAAGCTTAGGAAAAATTGGGTTTGTGCTATTTAGTTTAACTCAGTGGTTCTCAAACTTTTTCAAAATACCACCCCTATAAGGCATTCATGACTGATCCAATGCCCCCCTCCCACCCAACATGCCATCATACTGATATAAGTCTTTGACTTTGAGCTTTCAACCTTCAATTTCCAGCACCAAAATGACCCAGATAAGTTTTATATTGCGTAAATTTTTGTCAGTAGTTGTTAAACCTTTTGAAGAAGCCAGTCTGTGTCAACCACTCTGCAACCTTCTAGACTAGGTTCCTTTATTGCACGAATGTATGAGAACCTCCAGGGACCCCCTAGTCAATGCCAATGCCCCCCCCTATTGCTTGCAAACTCCTCAGCACCCCCTTGAAACTTTTCAACGCCCCCCAGGGGGCGGTAGGGACCACTTTGAGAACCACTGGTTTAACTGGTAGTCTCAATTTCATTTATGGGCATTGCAACATAATAGGAAATATTTACAGATAAACTCTGCATTTACAAGCATTTTTAATAGCAAAGATATTTCCAATGCAATTATGGAACCAGTAGCTAAATATGGAGTAGATATGGGAGACTACATTATCCCATGTGACCAGGATGGAACGTCTGTCCTTGTCACTGTACATACATAAACCCAATTGTTTAAAAAAATAGAAGTCCTTCAAATTCTTGAGTGCATTTAATAAGTTTTAGTTTGTAAACTAAAAAATGTGACTCATTGTTAACAAATGTCCCCACTGACATAAATTGTACCTACATTGACCACATATCAGAGTGGGACATAGCTATGTACACAACATACGATAGATGCCACCTTTACAGCTCTCATATTCTCTGTGTGGCCAATAAAATAGAGGAAGGCACAGACAAGCAACGAACGGTCCCTAGTGCAAACTGGCACCGTTCTATCAAATTTCTGAAAATTTGTCCTACCATTCAGACCTCAGACCTAAACACATGACAGATATGAACATTAAATGTGAAGGACCTTACATGTTGTGTGTGCTAAGCAATCAGCCTAGGATAATTTCAATTGTTGTATTCGATACACCAATAATGAAAACATTAAGTACTACACCATATTTTTGCGCTCCAAAATCATTTCTTTCATACACAAAATCATTGAACTAATTAGATTCAGCACTAGCACTCAAAATTTTGCTCCAAATTGTTGATTAAATTTTGAGGTTCTTCTTCACCTGCAAATATGACTTTCCTCTATGAAAAATATGAAGTTTTCTCACCTCAGATGGTAGTGCATGTAAAGAAATTTTAATCAAAGCCTCTGAATTGTGGCTCATTTGTATTGTGTGTTACCATTCATCATCGGTAAGAACATGATTAAAATTTGAAAACCTGAAAAAAGTTGATATTTAAAACAATGCATAGCTTCAAAAGCCAAATATGCAGATGTCCCAGTCCAATATATCAAGTATGAATAGATGGCAAATGTGACCAAACATAGTGGCAATCTCACACTGTTCTTGCCTTGCCATGAGGTATGGTACCACCGTGAATATTGTGAAATAACTTCCCCCCCAACTTTCAACTAGATATCAGGGGCCCATTCCACAAAGACTTACGCACAATCTTAAGTTTGATCCCCCATACTTAAGTCAACAGTAAATCATACTTAAGATTTTGCGAAACTCTTTGTGGAACAGGCCCCAGGTCTTCAATTTTGAGGCGTGCAAGTGGGATCAAACACCTATCACTCTCCTCAAATCAATGCCAGGGATGTGATTTTTTGCACACCTCGATGAAGATGGGAGTTCATATGAATCTACTCACGTTAACACCTACCACACTCCTTAATTTCCAGAGGAATGCAATTTGTGGTTTAACTAGAAAATTTATAAATCAAGGAATGAGACATAATTTCAAGAAGAGAGATATATTTTACCTTGCAGTAAATTTTTGGCCACGATGGATGCCAAGCGGCCCATCAGATGGCCACTGCCATCAATAACTAAAAGCTGTGAAGAAAATAATAAAGTTAACATTAGTAAAAGGGGAAGTTTAAGCAAAAAAATTGATTTTCACATGAAAAAAAAAGAACTAAATCTATTCAGTGTGGTAAAAATTCCCTCTCAAATTGGACATGTGTAATTTTTTCAGATATCAGCAAATGGCCTTACTAGATTTGTTTTCCAAAGTGATATTGAGGGCAGCAGAGATTATATCACTTCCTCACATTGACAAGAAATGCTTTGTTTCCCTTTGTTTTTCAGACCGTTGTGTAGACCTTGATGTTGATAGGAATAGGACCTCCCCATGGGGATTGCAAAGTTTGAAAAGTCCTCATGCCACTTATGCAATCACATCTTGATAACATGGGATTCTTGAGGAGAAAATAGGCTGTAAAGTTTAAGGAAAACAAAAGACTGTCCATTGATGTGGGGATATGATGTCATACGTGTTTGCTTTGCTTCAAGTTCACTGTGTGTTGAAAATGTGACAACTTTACTTCCTCATATCTTGAGAACCACATATGGAATTTCAATGCAAATTTCACCAAAATGCTTAGAATAAGTACCCCTCTAATGTATCAAAACTTGATATGACCTTACACCCTTCTTTTAAATCAATGCAAATACTTAGCAATAGCAGCATATTCAGCACACTTGGCAAAAACTTAGATGATCTTTCAAATCTTTGTGGTATGAATGTAAAATTCATTTTCGATTTACAGTTCCAAACTTTCCAATCACCCATAACATCAGGAAAGTGTTCACCTGAATAGGCAAGTTCAGTAATCCCTGATAGCAAAATTTGGTCGGCCCGATGGCGCTCCGCCTAGGCAGCTCCCCTGTCCCGCAAGCAGTTTGTCCAGTGGCAAGCCAGCGGTCCGCCGATGGCAGCGATGCTGATTGGTTAAACAACTGTATGACGTCATGGAGGGCGGGATTCAGCTAACAGGGAATTTGGTGCCACATGGGATTGTGGGGCACAGCATTGGTTCTACAAACGGAGCTTAGCATGTAGCGTTCCCTTGTTTTTGTCAGTAAGTGCATACAACACTATCTTATGTCTAGCCAAGTCAAATGAAAATAAGGTCTCGGTGCTACTTTACAGCAGATTAAAATTCAATTTTTTACACCAAAAAGGCAATTAAGACACAATCCACTGCACATTCCACACTTGAGGTCCCTCCTTATGTTAGGGATGGATTAAGAAAGAATGGTATCACCAAATTTTCATGTAAACTCAAATTTTTGAATACGCGTTGTAGGTGCAGGATTGGTTTGTTTATCCCGCCAATTTGGATGATGTGCGCATGTGCGGAGCCACCAAAAGGAATTACTGAACTGACTTATTGCTTTTTCCTATTTTCTTCTTTGACAATTGCCTTTTTAATTATCTTTTTGTTTGTTTTGATCACGGCTGGAAAAAACCGGCAATACGGGAAGCTCATTGCCGGGAAATCCAACCCACTCGCGGGAAATTTGTTCAAAGGACTTTTAAAATGGGTGTCGGGCTTATCATCGTATTGTCAGAATAAGTCAATAAAAGCTCCTTGTTAGCTTTCATTCTAAAAATTTCAACACATTCTGCACTCCCCAACTTGAACTACCAGAGAATATTTAAAAGTTTTTCGTTCATTTATACAAGCAAATTCAATTGGGATATCCCGGGGATAAACTACAACTTCCAAACACTACGAAGAGAAACAGCGTGATGCTGCCATGAGTGGGTCAATTAGTACCGTACACTGTGTATATTCTGCATGTTTTGTACACAGTCTGTGCTGATAAAACAACCAATCAGAATGCACGACATTTTCTTCTGCCGAGCTGGCTGACGAATCTACACTGAGTTATAACAGATGAATGAATGCACGTGGTTGAACGTTCGCTGTGTGTAGTACATCTGAAGTGATAATGCATGTAGCCACAGTATGAAGGAATCTCCCTGTTCTTAAAAATAAGAGGCGTGTTATTCTCCTTTGTTTCAACAAATCGGTGCTCAAAAATCAGTAGTCGGGCCACATGTGTAATTGTTTTTTGATGGTGCGGGTGAAAATCGTGAGCGTTTAATAGAGCGGGTAGTCATTAGCGGGAGTAGCGGAGAAGTTTGGTTCAAGAATATGCCAAGTATACAGACCTAGCCTTTATGCGTATCGTAGGCCTAAATGATTTCTTGAATGATCGATTATGTTTTGCCCCTTGTGAAGCCTGAGTAACGGACACATTTTACACAACACAGTAACAAAGTTCGTCCCATCCTCATTGCATAGCTGTATTAAACAAACATATTGCCATTCTGTCAGGCTATTCGGGGCGACCAATGAGAGAGCTACATTTGGGCTATTTGCTTTCATTTGTGCAGCACAGTAAAGAACGTGATAGCGACGTAGTACTGTAGTAGCAGCGGTGACTTGCTGCTGTTTGTGAAGGAGTGTTTTATGTATGCACACAACAGTAGTAGTTGCTGAGCTGAACGCGACAGCGCTCAATGGACAAGTTGCTTGGCTAGAAAGTTAATTAGTTTGTTTGACAGAAGAGAAGAGTAGGACAAACTTTGAAGGAAGGAGAGATTCGGTAGTGGAATTCAACTTTATTTCGTTCGAAATCTACATAATTTGAAAGCTTAGTTAGCAGTTAATGCACAAGTAATTTTCATTCCCAGTGCTTTAATTCATGATTAGGTCGGACTCAACAAAATCGTGTCCAAAGCTATCAAAAAACCCGATGGGCTACATAATTTTCCCGCCACGACGTTCATTCATCAGGGGCTTTCAGGGCCAGGAAGGGCCGTTTCCTGCAATCTGAGAGGCTTCATTTTTCAAAATTTTTTCTGTACGCTTCCCGCGAACCCATGGTCGCGCTCCGCTTAGATAGTAAATAATTACAATCACACAGGAAATAATTCTTTCATTGCTGGGAAATTTCGGTTTTTTCCAGCCGTGGTTTTGATGAGCAAAAACCACAGGAAAATTATTTTACTCATTACATATACCAGAAGATACTTTGGAAAAAAGTGCGTAAGTAGAGCAGCTCTAGCTCTTTCGGTTCAAAAAAGGAAACTTAAAGGCACAATTCATGTTTTACAGAATACACTTGTCTCAGTATGAAAGAAAATTTTATTTCATTCTCTTCAGACAATGTAGGTACTAAAGTATTACATCATTGACAAGTTAACTGTAGTCTTTCTGTACATAAATGCTTGCTACTTACAGGTAAATAGCAGTCCCTCAAACTTATTTTGATGCAATGCAGCAAAATATATCACACCTCTATTTCTATTTAAAGAATCTTGCATAATTTTTAAGGACTTCACAGGGAAGCAATCAAATTTTGCATAGCAGTTTTGAAATTTTTTAAATCTTATACACATTTCTTTACTACAATACCTCTAGGCATAATTGGAGAGGCTACTCTTGCCCTTTAAAATGTAACACAGTTGCAATTCCGATAAAAAATAAAAAAATTATGGTCATCACCCTTAGTTCTTAAACAATTTTCACTTCAGACAGACAATTTACTAACTGAAAGTGAGTAACTTAAAATTGCATGTAGCCTATGCATATTTTTTTTTACTGAAATAAACATAAAGCTGATTCCAATTGTTTAAAGGGCCAATCCTCTCACCCCACACTACACTTCTTGTAGGGGGGTACAGAAACTCTCCATTGGTCCAGTTTTTTTACTGACTGTTAATTCAAACAATGCAGATTACCAAAGCTTATATTACACAGCATAAAATGTACTAAGAGTGTTTTGATTATACACATAGAAGTTTGCTATTAACCATAAAGCAATAAACTGAGATTGTGGCTGGATAAGGATGAATTTCAGACAATTGTGGGAGGGGCTTAAGTAAGAAGATTAGGAAAATTGGTACTGTTTGGGGTAAGATGGTAAAATTAGCGATGGTAAAATAAGCTGACCAATGCACTATTTATGCCATGACCAATTATCTGGATTTTGTCGGATTTTGATAAAATTTGGCATGGTTGCTTAGAAAAGGGTACCTAACAATGGTTACAGTTAGTTTCCGCCCTCGCTACTTTCCACCCCTCAAACACGGTGTTTTCCGCCCCTTTATTTTTAGCAGAAAACATCTTTTTGGGAGGGCAGAAAGCAATGGAATGGAATGTGATATCAGTGGTACTTTTGTCAAATGAAGATTCCATCAACTTTTCCCTAAAGTTTCCAACTTCATCGATGTCTTTTACTATTCAATGCGACACCCGTTGCAGCCATGTTGACGTCTTTCCAAGCAACATTCTCACTGTAGACTTAAGTATACTTTTACGTACTTACGTACCGGTATATGGTATTCGGTGCTGTGAACAGCTGTTCACACATTCAGCATAAGTCTACCTATAGACAAGCGGACTACTACTGGTCTTGGATAGCTTGTCGAGCGAAAGTCCTTCCCATCATGCAACAGCAGCAACACAGTAGCAGACGATCAAGATGTCGATGTTACTGCGAAGGATGGCACCACATTTTTCCTGCCTTTTGCTATGCATTCGTTGGTATTAAACATTCCAGAAGGTATAAGAGGTATTTAAGAATGCTCAAAATCATTATGTTAACTCAAATCTGTTCTATGAACCATACCATCGTAATTAGAGCTCAGTTTGTTGTTTTGGCTTAAAACATCGTTACCTTTGTACATGTAGGCCAGTGACCGTAGTAAGGAGTGACTAGAAGGAGCGGATTATACGGTCACGTTCAGTGACTAGTCCGTGACTAGACTTGGCGTTTAGAAAAAGGGTTGTAAAATTCATTCTTTGCGATGATTTTTGATAAGGATACTGAAAAAGTTTAGGCCTAGCCATAAATTTCTTTGTTTCCTTGTACTTGGATTTGAAATTTGAAGTAAACAGATATTTTTATCACATGTTAGTTCAAACATTACTTTCCGCCCCAAGTTTTTTAGGGGCGGAAAGTAACAGGCGGAAACTAACGGACCCCCCTAACAATAGGAATCAGTCAAATTCTTGAAGTTTGATATTTTTCGTGTAGGCCTAGGCCCCAGTCGATTTTTAATGCGCCAACCCTACAATGAATAACAACTGGGGAGTTGGAAGAAACTTACTTAGCCTACTTTTTGTGAATTGAGATTCCCTGATTCCTATAACAATTAACAGAGAGTGGAACCATTGACCATAGGCTACTTGTTGCTGCTAAAGCCAGATAGCCTAGGCCAGTAACATTACCCATACTAGACCTACATAGGCCTAGTCTTAACTTGTGTGGGGTACTCCGTAATAGAGTAAGGGCGTTAGGCTAGACGTTTTAAGTGGCTACACTGTATAGTGAAGGCACCGAAAGTGACGCGGGCCCGACAGTGACGCATCCTCAAAAATTACCAAGTAGCACATTAGTACCGCAAGTAATATGAGCCTAACCCTGTTTGAACTATCCAGTGGTTCGTTTTGCACAATGATGAATCCATTTCAGGTAAGTTTGTATCTAAATGTGGGGTTGTCGCACTAAAAATACGACTACACGAAAAATATCAAACTTGAAGAATCTGACTAATTTACATTGTTAGGTACCCTTTTCTAAGCAACCATGCCAAATTTTATCAAAATCCGACCAGTACTTTTCAAAATATAGCCGATTTTATGTCTCCATAATCCTTACGATTTCTCCAAATCGCCGTATGCTTCAGTGTTACGATCTGCCTGCAAAAGTTGGTCAAAAACAACATCGTAACTGCTCACTCAGACGCTTTGATTATTCATCACTGTGTTACATACACCAGATGTGCCGACGTGAATATGCAACGTTACTGGGCAAGACACTCAGTGATCACGCGTCCGTGTCATGATAGCTTGCATTCTGTGTACGTAACATGCATTAACAAGTCGCACATAGCCTGCTTACACACAGTCTGTGCTATAGCAATCCGTACACGTGCTTACGCACACGTACACAAGTACGTAATTTACTAACCGTACTTCGGTATTGCACGTACAGGTATATACAATGCAATACTGTATGTAAGCATATTGGCGGGAAATCCCTTGTTGCTAAGTTGAACAATGGGTTCATACATAAACATATCAATGTCGGCTCAGTACAAAAGATGTAGGCTGGGATCAATGGGCTGTTTCATTTAAATCGAGCGTGCATCGGGGCTGAGCAAAAATTCATTTTTTTTTCTTCGGAAATGGAAAGATATAAAAAACGCTACAAAATGATACCTGGAAGCAATTGTGGATTTTTCTGGAACCCATTGTAACCATGTCACCAATGTTTTAAGCCAAAAAATGGTAAAGAAATATTATTTTTGGCGATCACTTCCCTCCATTAAAATGTAGAGTTCCTTTTCTTCTTTCTAATGATATATGGGTTGTAGGGGTCAAAGGTTCAGCCCCAATGCACGATCAAGTCAAAGATGGCTGTGTGTGGCATTTTACGTGTGACCAAAACACACTTTTGACTGTCACCGTTGCAACGATGCTTCAAAGGGATCGTTAGAAACTGTAACATATTTTTCTTCTTTTTGTTTTTAAGCTTATTTGGTGAAATATTATAGTAGAAATATGTCTTTAGTGTACTAATTTTATAGTGCAGGCAAAATTTTGACAATTTTGAGTGTCGTAAATTCAGTTTTTAAACACACTGTTTTAGCGACTTCGTGTTTGGGTGTGAGTAGTTCCGCGAGAATTTTGGAGAAAAATTCTGTGTGCGTGCGACAACCCTACTAGGCCTAAATGTGATTAATTTTCAAGGTTTTCCCAACTACTTCCAACATTTTTGTTTATTTTTAACATTTAGAAATACTACTCCACCAAAATAACGTTAATTACCTCGTTCTGGTGTACACTGCTCGAAGTTCTCCTTCATCTGACGTAGTTACTCGTGTTTAATGTGATAAGTGCATAAACTAAGTTATTAGGCTATCTAACTGTGTTTATAAGTTGACCTAGTCACTGAACGTGACCGTATAATCCGCTCCTTTGTAGTCACTCCTTATTACGGTCACTGGCCTACATGTACAAAGGTAACATCGTTTTAAGCCAAAACAACAAACCGAGCTCTTATTACGATGGAATGGTTCATAGAACATATTTGAGTTTATATAAGGTCATTTTCACGGTAAAGGGTGTAACATTGGATTTTGACACATTTTGATCTGTAGTTAGCTAAGGAAGATTCAGAATCAAAACATTTTACACCAGGTAACTTACAAGAGTAGCAGCTACCTTGGGTAGCATACATTTTTTGAGAGCTTAATGTGTTCAGTTTTTACAGAGCTATAAGTACCCAAAATCTGACCTTTTTTATGACAAAATTATTGAGTCATTTTTCCAAAATCATGCCTCTTTTACAATCACTTCATGGATTATGTGTGTTATGTATTATTTGTAAGAAGATGTCCAGCAGAAACTACAGAATTAATATCAGTTGTAACTCACGTTCCAATTTTGAGTAATTGACGTCTGTATTTGTCGTTTCGGAGGCTTCATTTTCCGTTAACATTTGTTAACAGACATTTCAGTATGGTTACAATGATAAAATACTGCTTGCAGCTCTCCAATCATTCTTTATAAAATGTCTTTTAACACTACTCCCAGTTGGAAGGTAACTTAACCAGATCCCAGGACTTTCATGGATTTTATGAAAGCGGAATTCAAAAGAGTAAGTTTTCCGTTAACATTTTTGAAGCCTCCGAAACAAACTGTTTGACCCTCCCGTATGAACAGGAAATTCAAAGGTATTCTACTTTGCCTCCACAAATGTATGCTTCTAGACCCTCTGTTCACTCATTCATAAAAAGTTGAGATTTGCCTCATCATTTTGAAAAGTGAGTCGATACCAACTTTCCGTTAACACTTGAAGCCTCCAAACACAATGAAGCCTCCGAAACACTAGTTACAATAATATTCATATTTCTGCATTTTAAGTTAAATGTTTTATTCTAAATTTGCTTTCAAATTATCAGCAGAGAGGTGAATTCTTGCCCAACACCAAACAAAACCCTGTTTTAAAATACATGTTTGATAGACTCGTCAATGACTGTAATAACTTGTTTCGGAGACTTCATACATGTGTTAACATCATCGTTAATGATAGTGTTGTCTTTGAAAGCAACATTGAGGTATGTTTTTTTGTTTCATGTTCTGATACTGCATGCTGCTAATGGAAAGAAACCAATTTGGAGCTGATAGCTGTGTTTCTAAATTATTCTCAACTGATATAGCCTAGAAAATTGATATTTTCCAAAGGATAAAGTACTGCCAGTCATCTTGTCCCTGTTAAAAAAGTTACAAAAAGGTGTAATTTTTACTTCATAATGGCTATACAGGTAAAGCCAAATTCTAAGAATATGTCGGTAATTACCTAATACAATTTAGAATATGTTTTACCATGATGTTTAGGTGCCCAAAAATACCTCTTGACCTGTTTCGGAGGCTTCATTGAATATGTTAACAGATCTGTGTTATGATTTTAAAGGCTGGCCTTGAGGGTAGATGAAATTGTCTCAGCTTTATTAACCCCCACCCTATGATTCTCTTTTCTCATGGTCTATTACAAGTGTTTGTTGGTGCATTTGTGATCATACCAGTGAAAGTGGAGAGGAGACGTTGTCACTATCTGATGATATCGAGTTGTGTAACTGTTACATTTTTAAGGTAGAATACCCAATAAACATCATGTTCTACATGATGTACTGCAAAAGTAAGTTTGGTTTACTTTCAATGAGATAGTTAAGTCTACTGTAGGAGGTTCATAGAAACCAACCACAGCTTTTCTTTCCTCTGTACACAGAACACCGTCAGAATTAGTCTTTGCAGAGGTACAGTACTGTACTGTAGGGTGTAGTTTCTAAAATATAAGCATGCTCAATAAGATGTCAGAACCATTATTTTTTCTGTTTAATTCAACTCCTGGCCTAGAGTAAACCGTAATTTTACAAGTCAGTCTTTGAACTTCACTTTCATACTGTTAACTAAAGAAGCAGTGTTGGGAAAGGCAAGTTGGTTTGATGTGTGAGGTATAGGTTGTTTCCAAATTAGTGTTGGGGCTGTTGCTCTGTTTTTGGCTGCCGAGATTTTTTCTTATATTCGATGGTGTTCAGTGGCTTCCAGTTTAGGCCTGTGATCTCTTTGGGTAAATAGCTGTTTCTGTGGTAAAAAGTCTTTTTAGTAAATTTCTTGTTTTCTTTTCTCTGGACAATTGGTCTCATCACTAGAGAGAGGGTTTTACCCTTTCATTTTTTTGCTTTACTTTCTTTTTGTTCATTTTTCTTTTCTGATCTTGCAAAAGTGAAAATTAAGCTTCAAGGGATAAAAAAGTTTCAAACCTGTACTGAACTTTAAGTTGAGTTTTGTGACCTTCTATTGAATTTCAAAGAAGGATGAATTCGTTTAATAGATATGATTTATGATGAGTTCACATCAATGCAGTTACTGTACAATATACAGTAGCACTTACAGTACTGCACCTTTGAGCAGTACAATAACATCCCTGTGATGTAGCCATTTATATATGTTGGAATGGATTGTCATTACTTTCAAGTCTACATTACGCATCACAATGTTACAGATTTCATGTAAGGACTGGTCACCTACAGTACAGTATACACATCCAGGTTTTTGTATTGAAATATTGGCCTTTAAATTCAAAACAGTTCCTTTCAAGAAAGAATTTTGAAATAGAGAGCAAAGGCTTTACAGTGTCTTTCAAATGGTCTCCATAGTCCTGGGGCTCCTTAGGGTGCATTTAGTGCCTCAGCCAAGGGTAGGCCTATATGTTTACATGGATACCATATATCCAGTGCTGTAGGATTTCTCGTGGAAGGGTTGGCTCTCCAACATTTCTAAAACATGTCTAGTGTATTCTGTTTACAGTTCATGCATTGTAGCAAGACAATTGACAGCAGTCCATGAATTTTTGGCTTTTTAATAAGGGATGTTCTCTCTGATGACAGGTACTGTATGTCAGCAAACTTAAGTTACAGTAATTCAGTGGCAGTGCTTTGAAGACTTTTAGTTAGGAAGTTTGACACCTGAGTACAAATTCTGTGGACCCATGAGCTAAAGATATTCATCAAATGTTGGCTCACAAACTTTGTCTTTGTCAAAACATCTGTAAATGTACAGTACAGTATAGTCCAGACCATTACTTAGTGTTACGGTAGGTTATATCACTAGGGAGTTTTCCATAATAGTAACTTTGCAACTGCCGGTTTTGGCTTTATAGTACTGTACAGTAGTCTGAATAATTTGAAATAGCAAATCCCTCTTTCTTTGTCAAATGACATAATTACTTTGCAATGTGCAATTTCATTTTGGTTATATTGCATTTAGCATGTTGATGTGTAACTTGCTATTTCAGTTTAAGTACTGTAGCTTCAAGGAGACTGTAGTCTTCTTGATGGTACAGTATGTTGTACAGTTGTGATAACCATGCCAAAAGTAAAACAATCAAGGTTGATCTGATCTACCCCAGTGGGTCAATCAAAATGGGTGGATCTTCATTGTGAATATTGTGATTCTGCACCCTTATTAGAGTTTGATCTGTCAAATGGGAGCATTGCCAAAACACTAAGTTTGATCTCAGAGAACTCCGTTCAATACAACAAATCCTCTCCAAAGTTCTTAATAATCCTTTTTTAATGTGGAATTGTTCACGTTGCTTTATTCTACCGCAAGTTAAAACATCTTATTGATGTTAAAGTTGGATTTGATTTGTATAAAACAATACACTTGTTGATTGGATGTCAACTTGATTTAAGTTCCAAACATTACGATTGAGCTCTGAAAATGCAACCCAGGTTTCCTTTGAAGTTGCATGTGAACCATATAATGAACATTGGTGGAAGGTATTGCGGAATGTAAACAATAAGGAAGATGACCTTATTCTGTAATTTAAATGGCTTTCTTCTAACAAAATATACTGGATACAAAATAGGCTAAAACCTCAGAGGCAAAATGAGATTCTGATGACATTAAAAGATTAATTTCATCCAGTGTTTTACAGTGGACAATCTGTAACAACCTTATCTATATCAATGTCTATTAAACATAGGTGAATGTTACCCCCATGGTGCCATTAAATATATTCCGCATGAAGAATATATGCTTAATCAGTGGTACAGTATTTGATAACAGTGAAATTTTAAATATTGTTAGCAGCAAATCTTTTGCTTCCTCAGTAATAGACTACTGTATATGTCATATCTTATCATTTATCAAGTCTCCTCAGTAACTGACAATTTCACGGTAGCCAGTATGTTAACATTTATGAAGCCTCCGAAACATGGGTGAATGTAACTGTAAAACCTTTCAAAACATGTTCCAAAATAAAGACTAAACTTGATTTGTGCTATAGTAATTAGTTGAATTACTTTCTAAATTGCAGCTCTGAGTTACTTCATGGTTAATGTCTGATAGTGCAGATATTTCAACTACCCTTTCCTTGTAATCGTTAACTGCTGCACTAAAAATTGAAAAATTTGTTGATACATGTAAGAGGTAACAAGAACCTTGCTTATTAACAAATGTTGAAGGTGTTGAGCTTATGATTGAACATGTTTTTGAAACAAAAGTTGAATCTTATTGATGAACTTTTGGCTTTGTACCATGTTAACAATATTGAAGCCTCCGAAACATGTCATATTTGTTAACTGAAGCCTCCGAAACACA
This sequence comes from Holothuria scabra, assembly GCA_037179385.1. NCBI lineage: Eukaryota > Metazoa > Echinodermata > Holothuroidea > Aspidochirotida > Holothuriidae > Holothuria > Holothuria scabra. The sequence continues at coordinate 33,801,643 of CM074193.1, forward strand.
TATCTTGAAAATTAGAAGTTTGGTAAGACAAATGCAATTACACTAATATTTGTGTGGGTAAGTACCCCTTAGGTACTGATGCTGCTGTGCTGTTTTGATCTACATTCCATCAAAGCTCATGTGGTGAACAAGAAAAATATATTGCAAGGGCCAGATTTTTATGCAATAGTGAACTTATCATTAAAATATTTGTGTGACCGGGTCAGTTTGGATAGAAACAGTTTCTTGGCCCAAGAAGTTCATCCTGATGGCAATTGAAAAATACCAATTGTGATATATTACCTCTGTAGTGGTTGGTCATTCAGCCCTGGATACTAATGCTGTTTTTTGTCAGATTTCTCTCATTTTTCCACATAGGACAAATTTGCATCACATATTACGAAAGAGTTTAAGCTCCAGAACTTGTTGTTTCCTATAATTGAGACTTTTCTGCACGTGATTACATAAAAAAAAATTGTGCCACTCCACTTTGAAATTTTGGTGTCAAAAATCAAAAGTTACACCCTTTACCGTGAAAATGACCATAATGATTTTGAGCATTCTTAAATACCACTTATACCTTCTGGAATGTTTAATACCAGCAAATTCATAGCAAAAGGCAGGAAAAATATGGTGCCATCCTTCGCAGTAACATCGACATCTTGATCAACTGCTACAATGCTACTGTGTTGCATGATGGGAAGGACTTCCGCTAGACAAGCTGTCGAAGACCAATTAGTAAGCGCGGCTAGTCAATACTTGTACTTCGTAAAGTAAGCTCTCTGTACATTACGAAATTGTACAGTCAATGCGTAGGTTTCTCCGTTTTAAATGTGATCACATGACAAACACGGACTTCTTCGACTGAAAAAATAATCTGCACAGGCTTAACGTTACTCGCAGAGTTATCCAGCCAAAATTCCCCTCTTAAAGGTCTTATTTCGTTAATAGACTTGTGTGGAAGGTGAATGTGATGACAAAGATCATCTGTGGAAAGTTTGGTGAGAAAAGGTATCTTTTTGGGGACGTGAGGGATGCCTACTCACGCGTGAGTAGGCAAGTGAGCTGTGTTTTTGTGTATACCGGGCAAGGGCCCAGAAATGAAGTGTATAGCATAGGAACGTAATGCTGGGTCCTGTTCAAGGGCTAAACTTGACCAAACTTTACGTCTTTCTTAGGCTGGTTAGGCCAACAAGCGAAATAAGTTAGGTAGGTACCTATACATAACTGTACAAAGTCAATGTAAATGGTTACACACTACATATAGTGAAAATTCGTCACTATCGGTGCTATTTCAAGGTTGACGACGGAGAAAATTTCGAATTAAATCGATCTCTCTTTATCTAAAGTTTGGATTGGGGATTGAGAACTGTGGGTAAAAATACATCCGTGGCTTATTAACCATTTGAAAACGGCAAGCAGGACAGTGTTAAGGTTTGTTTCATTCTGTATAACCATTTTGAAATGGTCGGGGCGTCATTCAGCGACCCACCATGCTACACCTGCTGCAGTGCCAGGCTAGGCCTAACGTTACTTTTACTAGGCCTAACGTTATACAGATTCACGTGTAGGAAGCCAATAAACAAACGACAGCTTAAAAATCTGTGGAAATGTTCGAATTAAGTATCATGTGTTACACAAGCTTAAAAGGAGTTTCTCATTTCAAGAATATAGTTTGAGTCTTCGAATCATTTTATTCTGGGCAAATTGAAGACATATTTTAGTCCGTCATGTTCACCGACCTTGTGAAAGCTCGACATGATGGCCAAAGAGGAGGATTATGGGTAATTTGTGACTATCACCGATATCCGTCCGTGTGAGCTGAGACACAAACGCACATGCGTGTACAAGTTGCATCAGGATACTATGAGTCGGTCACACAGTCACACTGTACTAATGGTGTCAATCGAATCAAGGTATACTCATCGTATCTCACGTTCTAAAGGTATTCACTTTTAATATAATAAGAGCGTTAGATACCAGATAATGCACTGAAATTTGCTTTCCAAACAGTTCCGCTTAACGATAACTTTGATTTAGATTTAACTCAACAAATTAAAAAATCAGAACCCTTTTTAAAAATTATTGCTTCAAATTGTTTTATTTTACCCTATTGATCAGTTGACTCCGTGGCGCAACGGTAGCGCGTCTGACTCCAGATCAGAAGGTTGCGTGTTCAAATCACGTCGGGGTCAATCGGCAAACCTTTTTGGTTATGTTACTTTCAGTGATTGGCATGTTTATTTTCATCTTTCATTTATTTTGTTTCAGTCTTCATAAAAAAGAAAAGGATTGACAGGATTTATATTCCCAGAGATTGTAAGATAATTAGGGCATCTTCCTCTCCGTTTCCCTTCAGTGATCATAATCCGGTTTTTGTTGACTTCCATCTTCCTTGCACTCCTAGGAGTATGGGCAAAGGTTACTGGAAGTATAATGTTGTACTTAACGGCAATGAAGACTTTTGTTCGGACCTGCGTACGTACTATCAGTTGTGGTCCACATTGAAAGAGGGTTTTAACTCTAAATTAGATTGGTGGAAGGATGTTAAAGTTCGTACCAAATATCTTGCTATTCGTCATACTGAGTGTGAAGACAGCTCGTATGAAAAGAGCACATGCAAAGGATTTACAGGATCGGTGTTTACATGCTAGTTCTGAAGAAATTGAATGTATTGTTAACGATGACATTAAAGGTGCATGCATTCGTACTAAGGTCAAGTATTTGGCAGATGGGGAGAAGCCTTCAGCCTGGTTTTTTAAGAATGAACATACTAAGGCGAGACATAAAACTATCCAGTCTGTTCGGGACCAAAACGGTATTGTGTGTGATAAGGTCGATGATATGTTGAGAATTTTTCAGGTTTTTTACCAAGATCTCTACTCGGAACAAGCTTCCTTAAATGGAAATACTCAAGAAATGTTTATCAATAGTTTGCATAAAAGATTAAGCAAGGAGGAAAAGGATAATTTGGAGCGTCCTATCACGCTGTATGAGGTATGGAATGTAATATCTCTGTCTGCAAATAACAAATCGCCAGGGAGTGATGGTCTCCCTTATGAATTTTATCGCTCGTTCTTTGACATTCTTGGTAAAGATTTACTTGATGTTTTTGATGAAATTTATAATTCTGAGACCTTGTCTCCTTCCCAACGTTCTGGAATTATCACGTTGCTTCCGAAAGGTGGCGATAGAGAGGACCCTTCTAATTGGCGTCCTGTGACATTGCTGAACTGTGATTATAAAATTATTTCCAAAATTTTTCAAATCAGACTTTCCAAAGTTCTTCCCTCCATCGTGAACGAGTTTCAGACTTGTGCTGTCCCTGGCAGATCTATTCATAGTAATTTACATCTGATCAGGGATATTATCAATTTTTCTTACGATAAAATGAATCCCTGTGCCTTAGTTTCCATCGATCAGCAAAAAGCGTTTGACAAGGTGAACTGGGAATTTCTTCGAAAGGTACTGATTAAACTTAACTTCGGTGAGAAATTTATTCAATGGATCACTATTTTATACAACAATATCAACAGTCGTATTTTAGTTAATGGGTTCTTCTCTGAAATTGTTCGTATTTACCGTGGGGTGAGGCAAGGCTGCAGTCCTCTCTCTCCCCTCCTTTATGTTCTGTATATTGAACCTATCGCATGTTACGTTAATCATAATGGTAACATTCGGGGATTCAATCTTCCTGGGTGTAGAAAGAAGGTTAAGCTTCTTCAGTATGCTGATGATGCCACCTGCGTGGCGTGTTGTGATAATGATATCCATCACTTTTTACGAGCTTTTGACTTGTTCCAGGAGGCTACTGGGGGTAATATTAATCTGAATAAATCCCATGGTTTCATTGTTAGTGACACCTTCCATCGTCTTCCTTCTAATATTGTATGGAGTAGTTCTGCGATTAAATTTACTGGAGTCACATTTGGAACTGATGAGTCTGTTCAAGGAAACTGGGATGTCATACTTAAGAAAGCCACTATTTGTGCTCAACGTTGGTCGGGCTGTCATCTTTCCCTGCTGGGGAAGGTGGCCATTATTAATACGATTATTTTTCCCCTGTTTTATTTCGTTGCTCCCGTTTTTCCACTCCCAGAAAATGTTCTCCGGAAGGTTAATAAGATTGTTTCTGCTTTTCTGTGGGGAGACAAGAAACCGGACTTAGTTTCAAGAAAAACCGTCACTTTAGACAGAGCTGTGGGTGGTTTAGGTCTAGATAATTTTAAGACTAAGATGGATGCTCTTTTTGTTAAACCTCTTTTCTCAATTCTTACTGGTGATCCTCCTTTGTATCTCATTTTGGCCAGGTTTTTTATGGCCTCTAAACTTCGTAGAGTCTTTCCTTCTGTTTGGTCTAATATGAGGCCAAATTCCCCTGTTTGTAGTCACTTTTTACTTTATGCTTGTGACCTTCTTATCTTGTTGCATTCTCTTGATTCCCTGTTTTTGGATATTTGTACAACAACCAAGTCTATCGTAAAAGCGTTTAAAAGGGGGGAGTTAGTTAGTGTTAAAGTGGTTCAGGATCACCCATCTTTTCCTTGGAAAAGTATCTGGAGTTCAGCTTTTAATAAAATACTGGATAACAAGTTAATGGATTTTCAGTGGCGCTTGTGTCACCACATTTTAGCAACTGGTCAAAGGATAGCTCGTTGGGGATTGGGGGATGGTATTTGTCCATATGAATGCTGTAATGTGGTTGAATCTATTAATCATCTATTTTGGGAGTGTCCCAAAATTAATCCTGTAATTATTTGGGTAGATAATGTTTTTAAAAGGTTATACAAAAATAATATTGATATCAATCTTAATTTGTTTTTGTATGGTTTCACTAAGGAGAAAATACCTCGTGTAACTTTCAACAGGATTTGGTATATTTTTTGTATTTGTAAATCTATAGTGTGGAAATCTAGATGTATTGCTGTTTTTCAGAAGGTTTTTAAAACTGGAGCTCAGATGAGATCTGATATCATTAACGAGATAAAGTTAAGAGTTATGGCGGATCATGTTAGACTTTCATCATCAAGATTTTTTAGTTTGTGGATTGAGGGAAGTTCCTTTGTAAAAATTGAAAATCACAAACTACTTTTTCAGATTTAACGTCCGTGTTGTTACTTTCGTTCTTTTTTGTATAACGTTTTATTTTTTTTTTTTTTTTGTCTTCTTATGGGCAAATACTAATTATTAATCCTTAAGAAAGGGGTGAAGGAAGTAATGCGGAACTTATTGTTTGTATTGAGGTGGGTAATATTTATTAGACAATGGTTTTATTGTATCAATATTGTTAACTTGTTAGTCTATCTCAGTGTCTGAATGTCTGCAAATCTGTGTTATTGTCATTATGTACAAAATTATGTAAACTGTAATAGTGTTGTAATTAGTTGATCCAATATGTAAATAATTGTAAATATCTTTTCACCTTGTATATATTCTGCTTTGAGTTTTAATAAAGTTTTTCCTTCAAGAAAAAAAAAAAAAGAAAAGTTAAGATATAGGCGGATCATGTTAAACTTTCATCATCAAGATTTTTTAGATTGTGGATTGAGGGAAGTTCCTTTGTAAAAGTTGAAAATCACAAACTACTTTTTCAGATTTCATGCTGTTTCGAGTGCGGTAAAAAAGTTGATTTTCTAACCTCAGTAATCTATTGTTCAACTGAGGTGTATCGAGTTTCCAAACCTACTGCTGGAGGTCTATTATTACCACTTCACCAAGCTTCTAGTCCACTTAGGTTGCAAAAAGTTACACACTTCTTTTAGCAGGATTGTAATCAAAAACCCCTCTATGTGCTCTGCATACTGTGGCTAGGGTTTCTTGACTTGGATTTAATGTCTTTGCGTGGAGTATTACTGTCTGTCAATCATCAAATTGTGTCATTGGGCAAGGAAGGAAATCAAGTGTATTTTTTTACCGTAACCATTTCCTCATGTAACGTCCGTGTTATTACTTTCTTTCTTTTTTGCCTAACGTTTTATTTATGTTTTATTTATTTTTTTTTTTTTTTGTCTTCTTTCGGGCAAATACTAATTATTAATCCTTAAGAAAGGGTCGAAGGAAGGAATGCGGAACTTATTGTTTGTATTGAGGTGGGTAATATTTTTTAGACAATGGTTTTATTGTATCAATATTGTTAACTTGTTAGTCTATCTCAGTGTCTGAATGTCTGCAAATCTGTGTTATTGTCATTATGTACAAAATTATGTAAACTGTAATAGTGTTGTAATTAGTTGATCCAATATACTTCATTCGAGCACATATTTTGGGAGTGTCCGAAAGTTATACCAATCTTGTCTTCGATTAAGCGTGTTCTTCGGTTCTTTTGTGGCAACCACTTTTGCTTGATATACGCAGTTTCTGTACGAATTTCCTGAGTTTAAAGGCACAGTTCTCTCACCCCAAGCAGTACCAATTCTCCTTAACTTCTAACTGAAGCACCTCCCACAATTGTCTGAAATTCATCCTCATCCAGACACAATCTCAGTTTATTGCTTCAGGGTGAGTATAGAAAAACTCAATTTATATGATCAAAACACTCTCAGTACCGTTCATGCTGTGTAATATAAGCTTTGGCACTCTGCATTGTTTGAATTAGCTGTCAATCGAAGAGCTGAGCCAATTGAGAAGTTCGGTACCCAGGTACCAAAAACTGTAGTTTGGGGTGAGAGGTTTGGCCCATTAATATTGCAAAGGTTGCTTTTAATCGGATCTGGTTTGTTTTATGCGTTACTAAATTTATTATAGGCATATGGAAAAACAGATGCATACATGTCTTTCAGGCGTACCTTCAACCAGCCGATGTTACTATCTCGACCATTATAAAACGAATTAAGGACCGTATTAAAGCTGACAAGGAATGATAAAATAATGAGAAGTTTAAGAGGATATGGATAAATGGTGATTCATTTGTTTTCCTGAACCAGGGGAAGCTTTCCTTCAGTTTATAACTATGATTAATCCACTATATGGAATGGCTATCTAATATTATTTATGTACTTTATTCCGGGTCGGCCATCTGTGTGTTCATCCCTACGATTTATGCGTGTTCGCCAGCTTATTAGGTGATAATGACTTAACGAACCTTTATGCAACTGTAAATAAATAAAAGTAACGAACTTTCGTAATGTTTTCCATGGTTAAGCTGTAGATTAATTTAAAAATGTTTGTGTTGTGATGTTCTCTCTTATTTTTTTGATTAAAAAAAACCGTTTCCAACTTGCTTTGGGAATGTCCACTGAAAGATACAACTTATTTTAGAATGGGTTAAGAGAGTCTATGATGATGTAATAATATAAAATAATAATAAGTATAATATAACTGCACATCACCCCTATTTGATTTTTCTCCTAAGAAGGTCAGATTCTTCCATAAAAACCAAAAAAGTGTCATAAAATTACAATTTTTCTCCAATGAAAGCTTCACATTCTCAAATTTTGTTAAAAATGTCAAAATTTACCATTTTCGATGGATACTCCGCACAATAAAAAACCAAAGCCAACTTTGTTAATTACCCCGACAATTCTGCTCTTCAAAGCTAAGGCATATAACTTAATAAAAAACCCAAATTTTTCGTTGTAACCTTATCAAAAAACTGTTTTCTTTTTTTTTTCATTTAATTCCAAAGTTTCTGCAATAAAATAAGCTCATGATTCTCAAATCTTAGTTCAAAAAAAGGAAACATTTTTGTAGCCAATTTCTAGTTTCGTCTAAGAGCAGTTCAAGAACGATAAAATGCGTAACCCACAAAAAATTTCAGCTGTCGTCGATATTACTTTTTTGATATTGCCCATATGAAGGGCAGATTCTTCAATAAACATCCCAACTTTTTAATGGCCCTTGCAAAAGCCAAATTTCCTTCACAATTTTTAAATTTTCTTCTAAACAAACTCTAGTTTTTTAAATATTTGACAAAAAGAAAGCCAAAATCTTCGGCGCGCTATGCGCGCCTCAAGTTCTACCAAGTCACGTCCCACGGACCCACCGGGACTAATTCATCGCCTTTTCGGGGCCTCAAAATGCTGCCCCCTGTCGGGTAGCTTGACCCCTCTGTCGGGCAATTCCTGGCGCCACCTTTGCTTTAAGTTCACTTTCATTGAAAATGGGGTACCGTTATGTGCTCATATCTTGAGAACCACGCATCGGATTTCAATACCAGTTTCACCAAAACTTAAAAAGTACCACAACATACTTAATTCCGTTTTCACCTCAGGCCCGGATTAAGGTGGGGGACCAAAGGACCCGGGCCCGGGCCACCCACCAAGAGGGGGCCTCCCACCAATATACGGTAGGCAATGCATTTTAATGGAAGGCTAGCCACTAAGCCATTAGACACACCTCTCAGAAGCCGTAGCACTGGTTAATGCTGTCCCCAATGGACCATGCATACTTCCCAGTATGCCTGCATACATCATGTGTTCTCTCGTTTAAGCTCGTGCGCGTACACGTATATGCCAGTGCGTTATATGGCTTTACCACCTTAGTACACGCCTAGAATTTGAATTTTTTTAAATCTTTCCTCCTGTTACCGCATGATGACTCACCGTACGGCTGTACGGAGACATTGGTTTCTGTTCTATGCAGCATTGCCTCTTTAGTTTATTTCAAATTATTTCTCAAATTTCATCCCTACTGTAATGGTGTATATATAGTGTCCTCTAAACACACCGATTAAGCCGTTCAAATTGCAGCCAACTTCAACTTAGTACCAATGAAAACTGGCGGCTACAGAAGCAAGTAGAGGATCCGACAAACGCGAAAACGCCCATGTGAGTGTTGAGATGTGAATAATGACCTTCTACAAAAAAAAAAGTGCTATAGACATGTTATTGTCAACTAATTTTATAAAATCCTTTGTAAATAACTAACTGATAAGTACAAATTATGTTCATTTCATTCCATGTTTGTGCATTACATATCATAGTCCTGTTCAGTTTTTCCTAAATAAAAAAGTCATATTTATGATAGGTCACTAGCCTGTGATGTATGAAATAGTGAGAGTTGGAAAGGGGACATCCCTTCCAAGCGGGCCCGGGCCTCCCATCGCCTTAATCCAGCCCTGGAGAGCACCGAGTCGTTACGTAATAGCTCCATGGAACACTTGTACAATACAGTACGTAAAGAGCACGGCCTGCAAAGCATGGGTTTTGTTGAAACTAGCCCAGCTCTTTTACATGCCCTGTCCGACTGGAAGGATTGACATGAAGGATTACATGTATGAAATATTTTATTTTTTGCTGTAAACAGAAGCCACGTTTCAATGTTTTCTACGCTGTATTTTGAACCTTCGCAAATAATTATGTGGATATTATTTGGCTTTCTTTTGATCCCTTTCATTTGCAATCATTGCATATAAAATCTTAACAAAGTTTATTAAGTTTATCTCAGATGTAAAGATGCTATAACGTATTTAAAAGAAAAGGGTACTGTTTATGTAGGTTATCCGCTTTTCATTGCTATTTAACTTTATTGGTAAAAAATTTACATGTTTACATGTTGTTTTCGTGTTTTCACGGATACCAAACAATAGGAACCGGGTATCCGGCCCGTACCCGTCGGGCACCCGACAGAGTGGGAAATTCAAAATACTGCGATGTAGTGTAGGCTACTCACGCATATTACGTTCTAGTGTGGGTATAAACTGTGGCAATCATATCATACTACGCACGCTATAGCTGTATATGTAACCTGCCGCATAAAGTAAATTGGGAGAGAGTGCTAGCACGAGAGGGTCGGCCTTGAAAATTCCAAAGTAAGAAAAGTAAGTGCAAAAATTTCCAGTGTATATTTTGTGTTCATTTTCAGTGTCAGCTAACATTCAACAGATGAACAAATAAAGCTACAAATGGCGCGATCATCAAGGGCAATGCAAATGACGACAAGGAGGGATTTTCGTTGTTGGATACACCAAAGTATTTCGTCACGGATTCGGGTAGAAAATCTGGAACCGGGTATAGTACGATGTCGGGCGGGTACCCGGGTACCCGGGTACCCGGATACCCCGTATAACCCCTGATTTGTTGAAAATGTACCATTTTTATCATTAAATGTGTGTGTTCTGCAAAAATCAGTAGAATCTGGTAGGTTATAATGGTGTTAATGGCCAATTTTAAAGGAATATAGGACGCTCTTCGCCTGTGTTGTACTTTTTCTCCATTTTCTCAGTGTGCAAGAAATTTGGTGAAACATTTTGATTCCGTAATAGGGTCGTATGGGGAACACTTTTAAATTGAAATCATGTTGCACCCTTGGGTGGACCACGAAACCTAAATACCAAGGTGATTTTTGGCCCTTGCCCCACTCTCTATATCCTGTCCTTGAAGTCCTTACTTGTTGCATAACTGAACTGACAAAGAGCAACATTGTTGCAGATGGTTCAGTGACCATCTTTTGTTTTCTGCTGTTTTCTTTTGTCGCAAAATCGTCCAAGTCATTACGCCGACTTTCAAGGGGCAGAGTTCTCTAATGTTGAAGGACCGTCATGATTATTCATGGCATTTGGTGAAAATTTATTTAATTTTATTATTTATTGAAATACGTTGTGGTAATTTGTGGTTATTCATGTGATACAGTATGAGAATGTCTCACCCATATGACTGTCTGAAAATTCATTCGAACCCACCACGTAACTGACAATGTTCAAAAGGTGTTGGAAGAAAAGTTATTTAGAGTCGGCAGTTCGAGATGTCACATAGTATTTCATCAATTCAGTATGTCCTGAATTTAGCCAAGCTTCGCAATAGTCTAAAGAATTTAGCATGTTTTCAATTCTGTTTTATAGGTTTTCCTCCAAAAAGATGCTAGCCCATTTCATCCACTATAGTGGTACATTAAATCTGGTAATATTTTTTATCACTACACTAAGTTTCTGATTTTATGCTAATGTTGCAAACGAACCCTCAAAATAAAAATTTCTTAGATTCTATCTACAGGCCTGGGAATGGCATTTCCAGAGGTCAGACGGTCCACGTTTTCAAACTTTTCTGTACGCTCCAAGATGCATAATGGTGGCACTAGTCTTCTTTCAGGTGTTGGAGTGAACATTTCTTTGTAATCGAAAACTGAAAATAGCAACTGCTTAAATTCACGCTCTTTTTAAGCCCGAGAATACCACATTATTCTCGGATGTTTGAGAGGCCGATTTTTCAAAATTCGCGTCAACTAATGGTGACTAATCATGGTGACGCTCCGCTTAAATCGGCATGGCAGGAATTACGTTTGAAGTGAACATTTGTTTTGCAAACAAACACTGATGGCAACTCCAAATATTGAGACAGTTAGTACAATTTTTCACCTGAGACCCGAATTTTATAGACCTTTACCAGAATAGATTTTTAAGGCTAGATGATCCTCACTCTGGAAATCAAATCCACTCCCATGGCTAGGATCATTTCAAAGGCACCCTTTTTCCTTTATTCTGCCAATACCGTTTTGGAACCTTATGTCGCTGAAAACGAAATGAAGTGATTAATTTATCGTTTTATATACACATTTGAAAGATGAGCATCTTTTTCTTAATAAAATGACAAAAAATAACGCATGGTTTTGACATAACTGTATACCGGTATAGTCTAGAAGTTAGGTCATAGTTTATGACGAACATTCAAACATTAGTTGAAGGACTTAGCAGTTGAGATCCAGGTCAAACAAAATAGTACCCCGGGAAGCATACAGTGGCGGAGCTAGGGATTTCGGTCAGAGGGGGCGAAAATGGTCTGCAGGGGCGCTTCTGAGTAAATACCCTGAGCCTCAGCACAATCGAAGCCACGGCTTTTCAGACTTTCCATTTGATTTTCCGCACCTGGTATAGAAGACTACTTTGACATTCCTCCACAGCAAGTTTTTCTATTAGAATATGTCTAAATTTTCTATCCATGGGCCTCCGCGGAAGAAAATTTGGGGGGGGGGGCGGGACTAAATTCTTTTAGGGGGAAAGCTCCGCGCCACCATGAGTTGGCGCAGAGCGCAAGAAAATTTTCGCCCAAAATGCCTCTCCGATCGCTGGAAATGACATTTCTAAAGCCTATTTACCGCATATAAATAGGGAAAACACTGAGTGAACTGCTAAGAAATATTGATGTTAATTTTTCTTCGTCTTTTTCTTTATGTTTTCTTCGTTTTTTCAGGTTTTTTATTTTCCAGAGGAGGGCAAGTTTCCCCCTTGCCCCTACCTGCGGACGCCCATGTTTCTATCCCTCTCTTTCACATTCTAGTATGAAGGCAGTCATTATATTTCGTGTGTTATTTTCAGGTTTCGATTTAAGATTTTAATGTATTAATGGGCTACTTTGTGAAGATAAAGATTAAATCTGCTAGAGCTAAATAGCATGCAATCTTACAGAGGGAAAAAGTTATGGAAATTAATCACCGTCAGGTGTACATTTTTGGCATCTGGAAATCAAGATAAGTACACGAAGAAACATTAATTGACGTAATTTACATCATGTGACCACTCTGAAATAGCCATTAATTAAGTACATTTAAAGAAATAGCCAAGGCAAGAGGTCTGCTTGGCTCTCTAGATACTGGATTCATAATAAATAAAAGTAGCCTAATCTTAAGCTAATTTGATGCAATTTTCTGGTCATTGAGACCATGGAAGTATAAAAATAAGCATTTTCATGGGATTATCGTGCAGTGTCAGAAATAGCCATTTATCACAAGAATGGTCACTTGAAGAAAAACAAAATGGAAACTGCTCATTAAAACTCTTAAACCATTACCACTATGATAGCAGTTTTATTTTATTTTAACCTGAATGTTTTCTTGAAATGATTTTGAAAAATGTTGTGGAAGCTATCGTGGTAGCTTAATAAACTCTTTTTATTGTCTATGTTGACAATTATCCCCGACCACAAGAGGGCTATTTGCGCTACAATTATTATCGCGCCCTTTGCAACATCTTTTATTGGCCGGGAGGGTTAATTTAATGTCAGTCTGTGATTTTGTAAGCTTATAATCACGCTTGGTGTGGAAGCAATGAACTTAGCACAGCGAGAACATTCATTAGTGCCTATAAAGCATGAAGATACGTTTCGGCAAAACCTATCCCTTTATTACAGAAGATGACCCTTTTCATCAGAATAAAGTGCAGATAATACAGTTACTGGTGGCTCTTTGAGCATTTTGTTATCTGGGCCTCAAAACAACGCTATTAAATTATGTATTTTGCCAAAAATGGTGCAAGAGTAAAGTATGTTAAAAACCTAAAAAGGGCGCCGACAGACGATTTTGGTCCGTCGGGGGGGGGGGGGGGGGCCCTGACCATATGGCAGCTCCGCCACTGGAAGCATACTTTAATTTCTATCAAAACCACATGAAAAGCTTGAGGAATATGCCGTACAACCTGCTAGGCAGGAAAACAAAATGGCCAAAACTACACTCTAAAATCAAAAGAGTGAACTTAGTCACTCTTTGATCGAGTGAAAAGTGTAAATTCGCTCCATTAGAGTGATAATTCACTCAAAGAGGAGTGAATTTCCCTCCAAAAAGAGTGAAGTTCACTCTAAAAAGAGTTAAATTCACTACAGGAAGAGGGAAAATTCACTCTTCCACGAGTGCCTGCAGTGATCGCTCTTTTTTTAAGAGCGATCACCGTGGGCACTCCATAAAGAGTGAAACTTCGCTCGTTTTAAGGGAATTTCACTCTTTTTTGAGTGAACTTCACTCTTTTTGGAGGAAACTTCACTCCTCTTGGAGTGAATTATCACTCTAATGGAGTGAATTTACATTTTTCATTCGATCAAAGAGTGAATAAGTTCACTCTTTTGATTTTAGAGTGTACAGCGACAAAATGAAAAACAAAATATTTTCAATGACTTTGTAAAAGCAGTGCGAAATGCCAGCGTTCAATTGCAATCTTCCAGTGATGGCTGACACTTACAAACCATGGGACACGTCATATTTCGTTCAATATGCTGGAAAGCATTGAAAATTGAAAACGTTAAGATCATTTAAAACAATCAAACAAATCAATCATATAGATCCTAAACCAATTAAAAACCGTTCATCTTTTTATGTAAAAAATTTACTCAATTACTCATTACCAAAGTAAAAGGTTCGAAATTCATCTTTGTCACTGAGATGCCGAAAACATGAAAAAAAAAAAAAAAAAACGCCAACATAATTAAAATGTATGCAGTGGCGTAGCCAGAATGGGATTTTTTGGGGTGAGCCTAGGTAACAAGTGGGGGGGCTGGTATCTCCGAGGGTCAGGCACGGCAAGACTATCTAAGCGGAGAGCCACCAATAGTTGGCGCGGAGCGAACAAGAAAATTTTGGGTTTTGAAACCGCTTCAGATGGCCGAAAACGGCACTTCCCATTTGTTTTAAGCTGGATGTACCCAGCCTTGAAATACGAATCTCATGTCTACGACTTCTCAAATAATGAGAATAAAAAATCAATCTATGAAAAATGGTAATACATACACATTTTAGGGACCACAAAACTGGGTACGTTTGATCTGTGGCCTGGGGGATGAGACTAAAGGGAACCGGTACTTCCCTTTTCCCTTGGGAAAAATTGTAAACTTCAGAAGGACGTAGATCGCAAAAGCGGCAATATTTAAAATCTAAGCGGAGCGCCACCATCAGTTGGCGCGGAGCGTACAAGAAAATGTTGGGCTTTAACCCCCCCCCCCCCAGATGACCGGAAACGGCACTTCCCACGTGTTTTAAACTGGATGTACCCAGCCGCAAATGCGGCAATATTTGAATGGATTTCAGCTTACCTAAGGCTGTACCTTACCCTTTACCAGGAAAACCAAAAGTAGTTGACAATGTGTCCCCCTCTGGAAAACTTTCTTAGCGTTAGATTTCCTAGATGCAAAATGGTGCCATGTTTGGCAAAACTTTGAACTGTTTATAGGCCTAACGTTTAGGATTTTCCCTTTTGGGGGAGCAGGAAAAATATCAAAATATTTTTAGTTTTTGTAGAGATTTTACAACTGATATATACATACTACCAAAGAGACAATGTGCAAAATGATGCAGTATTTGTTCATCGGTATATTACGTAGTAAAAATTAAAATACTACGAATAAATCTCTCAAGATAATTGAACCGCAAAGCAGAAGTATGGATCATGTGCGGAACACACGAACTGCGGACCTTGTGGACATTGTGGACAAATCCCCGGACGCCAGTGCCAACTAGTAAAAAGAGGACTTGTCGAAAAAAATCGTCCTACAGTGACACTTGTCAAAGGCAGGAGTGAGGCACAACATAGGCCTACTTGTTAAGGATGGAAGGGAAGAATTATCCCAAGGCAGTACCTTACCCTTACCTGCTTACGGCATATTTTGTGTGTGATAAAGTATAGGAATGGTCGTGTAAGAGTGGTCTCCAGTGTATGACTGCCTTATTTTCAGTTAATCAATCAGCCATCCGAAAGGCAGAAGGGGTGTTAACCTAACAAAGTCACATTAAAGTTTGACGTCGAGACTTTCGTTTCATCTTCAAAGTGAAATGCAATAAACGACAGTGCAGATCACATACGGTGTCTAATTTAGTGAAAGTAGGCATTTTGAAGTTATTACTTGATTTCATACGTGTGCACAAAATGTGTTTTACACACATTCATCCATGTTTTTTTTTTTTTAAATTCAAAAAAAGAAAAAAAGAAAATTATGCGACTCTTTCCGCTATCAACAATTTCTTCAGTTTCTATATTTTTCATGCTGTTTAATGTTTTATTTTTTTTTTTTTGGAATCGACGCTTGGCACAGTCTCTACTGCCCATTCATTTTTTGCAAAATAATCATAACACAATTAAGGCTTCAGCACGATTTTGCTGAAAGTTGATTAATTGAAATGCATGGCGGAAGGGCAAAACGACCCTTACGTACTTTATTCTGAGGCAAAATTTTCAAATCTAATACCCATATCTTCCCATCAGTCAAGACTCCACATACTCTTATTTCGACCGTTATGTAATGATTACAAAATATAACGTAGTAGTCTAATGATTAGAAAAATAAAACGACGAATGCTGTTTATTCTTTGGTATCAGTCCATATCGTTGATTATCGTGGACCATGGACCATTATATGCAATCTAAAATCTGAATAATTTAAAGGCCCAACTTTCTCATCCTACACAGTACCAATTCTCTACTGTGACCTTCTTAATTAAGCCCCTCCCACAATTGTCTAAAATTCACCCTCATCCAGACACAATCTCATTTTATATTGCTGCAGGGTGAATATAGAAAGTTCAATGTGTATAATCAAAGCACTATCAGAACAGTTCGTGCTGTGTAATGTAAGTTTTGGTACCCTGCATTGTTTGAATTAGCAGTCAATCAAAAAGCTGAGCCAAGTGAGAGTTTCCGTTATCCTATACTAGAAGTGTAGTTTGGGGTGGGAGGATTGTCCCTTTAAGATCCACAGGGACAACAACACACGGGCACAGAAACCTCGACCTGGCACGTTCCCCCACACTAAACCCTGTATGGGACAGAAGCTTTAGTGCATTGATTTCCAACGCGGACCAAACAACAATTTACAACGAATTGAAACATTTTTTTTTTTACTTTACGCGTTACTTTCTTCAAAGATGCCAAATCTCATTTTCTACTAGTGAGAAACCAGGATCCGTCGCATTGTTGCTGAAAACATTGTCCATGGATCTTTTGCACGTAACGTCACAGAACAGAAAACACTGAACACAGAGTATAGTTGTATACTCTCCGGAATAATTAAACAACTAATTTGTGTGTAGATGCAGTTAGGTGATGTTTTACGGCTCAGTTTTTTACCAAATGGATTAAGACGGGCCGGCCACAGTCTTTTCGAATAGTAACTCACTTGCTTGTTTTCCCTACTCCACTGCTTATACTGAGAACCAATCACGTCCAATGGCAGCAGCCTAGGTTCCATTTTTAAAGCCTCCGGCATGACCCGGCCAGGGCTCGAAATCAAGACCTCCCGAATGCAAGACGTGTGCTCTTATCACTTGACCATCTCATTGTAGCAATGTGCAATCAATCTTCGCCATCGAAAATGGCGTCAAATGTGCGCTGGGTTTATACTCCCTTCAATATAGTTGATGCATATTCTTCGACCCTCATTTAGAAGAAACAAGTCATGGCCGATATTTAAATATTACAGAACCACTCCTAAGATCAAACAGAAATCCTACGCCTTGCACAAAAAGTAGAAACTTGGCATAAAATATTCCCCATTTCTTATGCTCTCATTGAAGCAATCAAACGAAGTCGGATGGTATTTGAAAATATAACTTCCTGGTGAACAAAATTTTGTTTAAATCCTCTCAAAACCAGCGAATAGGAACTAGGCTTTATTTCATCCAATACCTTTTGCTTCGTGTCCTTTTAAATGCTGATGCACACAAGAAAATATTGTCCACGAACTGGAAACCAAACTTGCTAAAAAGCTGACGGTTGCCATCATCAAAAAGACAGCCTTACTCGATCCATAGGTATCGTACGCAAAACCTGTGACGGAGAGAAAATACAATTTTATTTTTTCATTTAAAAGAGCAAATTAGTGGTCTGTTGTGTTTCATAATTGGCTCCCTAGAGTCATGTGACAATATTTTTCTCTTTAAATTATTGTAAAATGGCCATTGGCTTACCTTGAATATGCAATGTTGAAGTCCTAAAACATGCCATTTATATTATTGCCATTTCCTTGGGCAAAAAGCAGTGTTATTGCTTTACATTTTAACTGTACCCTCTAAAAATACTTCTTGGACTAGGATAGAAATTGGTCAACATTTTTTGGCGAAATTGTTACTCAATTTGGGTCAAATATAGCCTTATATATAGCTTAGGTTAGGTTAGGTTAGATGGTCCAGTTTCCAACCAATTGGTCCAAGTCGAGCCGACCACGGCCTTTTTCCAGTTATGGCTCATTGGCTTGTTTTTCCTACTCTATTGTTTATGCTGAGCACCAAGCACCTTGCAGTAGTTTCCGTTTTTAAAGTCTTCGGTATGACCCTGCCTGAACTCGAAGTCCATTCCTTCCGAATGCAAGCCTGATGCTCTAACCACTTGACCATGCAGCTTTATATCATGGGAGCCGTTTCCCGCAGTGCTACGGGGACGCGTCCCCACCAAAAATTTCAGAGGTGTGGATATGATACCATGTCCCCACCATCTTTTGAGTGAATTTTGGAAGTCCGACTATCCATGATATCCTGTCATACAGCGTTAGTCGTAAAGATCTCAAGTACCCAATAGGCGTTATCAAAATAAGCAACAAAACTAGACTGATGCTGCTCATCATACCTCTAGTTGACCCTGTTCGCCTTTCTCCGGTACAGTATTCCGTTTCATCTTCTTTGTTTATTTGTTGTTATTTGTTTGTCTGGGAGCTAATGCACAACCCAGCCGGTCGAACCAGGAGGGCATGCAGTACTCCGTGTTCAGTTTTGTTTGTGTATTATATTGTTGTTGTTGTTGTTGCGTCAACTTGCGTGTAGCTCACAGCACATATTTATGGGACCCCAAGCCCAACTGCGGTGCCCAAAGGGCGGTGAAGGAAGGTGAAGATGGACTGGTAATTTCTTGTTTTATATCTTGTTTTAATTATGATGTTTGTATTTGATAATTTTTTCAACAGTGACTCTTATTCTTGTATTTTTTTGTAATAATTTTTTTCATGAAACATTTAAAACCGTGAAATATTAAAATGAATGAACAACTTTTTATCATAATTGTGTCTGCCTTGCATGGGAAATGCCATTTCCGGCAATCTGTGGGTTCATTTGTCAAAAAATTTCTGGAACGCTCCGACCCCGCGAACTCATGGTCGGGCTGCGTTTAGATAGTCACGTCCCCACCAATTTTCAAAACAAAACGGCGCCCTTGCTTTATATATAGGAAAAATATTCATTCATGTTGTTTAAGCAGTATAGTTGTGTGACCATGAAATTCTCTCGTAATTCAAAGCTGATACACAGCATGAAGTAAATTCAAACACTTTTCTGTTTATCTTTCCCGAATATGTAGTAACTGACGGGTACATCGCTACCACGTAGGCCTACCTACAGTTCCTGTACTCCTATCCAGAAATGAGTGAAAGAAAGCTGGATTTTACTCGAAATTTTCCCCGACTTCAGATTTATTATTGTGCAAAGCAAAATGCCGGACGAGTTTAACATTAGGCTTGGTACGGTGATGTTGCTATGGTGATAGTTAGACATTTTTGACAGTAGGTTAATCTGGGTGAGCATGTGCGCCAATATCTACTGTAGCCCTACGCATAATCGTAATTTTATTCATTGTCATTCTAATACAAATATGTGGTTGTATATGTCTCACGTGGATCGTATGTTTAAATAATTTACATCAGGATGGTTAGGATATCACAGTTCGTTTAAGAGACTATCGAAACATCCACTCCTCGGTGGAGCTTTAAGTCCAGCCCTTAAGTCGCCATATTCTACACCCCTGTCCCTTGTTTGTTAGGAGTGTCAAATATTTTTTGCATTGACACTCTCCCTCACGCAATTGACATAAATTTCATAGATTTTGAGTTTCGTTTCCGTACGTTCACCTATGCTGTTGGGGCGCTTTAGATTTTACGAATCGGACTCTGCAACTAAATCATATCATTTGTAGCTGTGTCATTTCGAACGCAATGTGAAATACCGTTACACCAAGTTGTGCAATGACAGGAGGTGACGTCATCATGTTGCAGCTTTTGTCCGCGTCGTGAAATCTGAAGCTCACCACCATAAACTTGCTTTAACGCGACAGTTGGAGAACCTTTTCACACAACCCTGCGTCTCAATTCATACGAACATAATTTGACTCACTAATGCTCGATGGTAAGAGGGTGAGCCTAAAATTTAATAAGTGCATTATGTCTGCCAAGTACGCCAAGCGCAAAATTGCGTTTGTTCGACAAATATCCCTAAATTGTCATTCATCTCGACTATGACAATGTCATTTTAACACTTACCGCAAATACCGCCTCCTAGTTCGTTACCCAGAGCACAGAACATAAACAATATTGTCAAGGCTGCTTTGAAATCTTTCTTTGATGTCTTCAGAGCACAGACTCCAACAGTGGCCGCCCCAGCTGCACCGAATGATAACCCTGAAACAAATGTCGTTATTCCGGATACAAAAAACATATCGTCCGTAAAAATGATTACAATGAATGATGCACATTGCAGCAAAGCGGGAATACCGAAAAATAGGAAGGGGTTTTGAACATTGTAGAAAAATAAAAGTAAGCTCCACACCCGACCAATCAATGCCCCAAATCCGCCACAACTTGAGAGGAGGACGGCTCTAGACCTAGAGTATCCTAACTCTTCTCCTAGAGAAACGAGAAACAATGCCCATCCGATCATATTGAAGTAATGCAATAAGGACGTTGAACATAGAAACCAGATGTCGGGGTTCCTTACGAGAACCAACCAGTGATGATGCAAGAAATGTCGTAATTTCCATCTCTCCCTTGAATGATCATCAACATGCAGTGTATTTTCCTGTTCCTGGGGAATGTCGTTCCGATGAGGTCCCTTAATTCCATCACTGCGAATGGGTTGGGTCCTCAAAGATGCACCAGCTACCAGGATGTTTAAATTAAGTCCACCGAAGAGAAGAAAAACTCCTTGACTACCAAAGATGTTCTGGAATTTGTCAAAGACGACCGGCAATATCATGACACCGATGAAGCAGAACTGGTCCGTCAGCGTCTGCATAAAACCGAACCTGGCACCACCTCCGAATGTATCATTCAAGTGAACAGAACTAGCCACAATTGCGGTTCCATATCCGAACCCTGTGAATAAATATAGACAAGTCCGAATAGACCTTATGCATAAACGACACACTGACGTCATCCGTGGGGGCAAAACAATGGATCACGTGGCCGCACGCATAAGAATTCGCTCTGCACGTGTAGCAAGCTTTGAGTGTATTCTTTACTTGTTGACAAATCAGCTTTCTGCATTGGTTTTTTTTTGCCCTTAAAGGAGGGCGTACTTTCTTCTCTGTGACATCATATGCATAAGGTTTGTAGTCAAATGATGGTCTGATTTAGTGGGACATAACTGGGGTTCACCAGCTTTATTATTTCAAATTGTTTGCTTACCTGTGGCATGAATGGTTGTATGTTAAACTACCCCTTGATATCCTTAATTTCACTAAATATCACGACTTAGAATTGCATATAGACAATTAAATTAGGATGATTTAAAGCTGATGGACCCCACAAATGGCCGCCTTAACAAGCTCCTCGGATTTACTTGTAAAAAAGAAAAGACAAAACAAATGGTTAACGTATTGACTGCCTTCTTCTGTGTTACTTTCTAATATCCTGGAGATGGACGGCATGTTTAAACCTCCTTGATTGAAGACCGGGACACTAATGTTCCGAAATGATCTTTCGTGGAGTATTTCGATATGGCCCCTGTCCTCTTACTTAACCTCATTTCGAAAAAAACTGTCTCATTACGAAGGGTGTGTGTGTGTGTGGGGGGGGGGGGGGGCTTATAACAGTCCAAATGTTTTCGCATCAATTGTCTATGGAAACGTGTTTGTATTAAATTATGAGGTGAAATTTCAAAGATTTTAACTACCGGTAACCGCTCTAATTAAAATTTGCAAGGAAGTTATAAAGAACAAGTAGTAGGCCTACTAAGTCAAGTCATGAGACCTCCCTTAGCCTTGACGTCTGAAGCTGAATTTACCATGCTGTGAGTTCAAAGAAGGGTGTCAGTTCATATTTTGATATGTGGGAGGGAGAAATGGGGTAAAATTTATGTTCTCTTTATTGGATAAACGTGTTAGCAAATTCTGCACATTAATCGTTAAGTTCATTTTAAAAACATTAAAATTACATTTTTGCTCAAAAGAGCATGTTGATGCGGGGGTAATTAATGCTGAAAACAGCAATACCCGCTAATTAAACAAAAGATGACTTCGCTAAATGAGCGAAATCGGGCAAACGGTCAGGTTTCAGAGCACTGATTCTTCATTTTCCAGTTTTCACAGTTAAATACAAGTCATCATTGGAAACCAATAAAGAAATGTAAAAGGGCCTACACGGTCATTCCCTAGTGAAATATCTGAAGTATCTTCCCATACGGCTGTGGTCCGGTTCAGATTGAACCAAAAAGGATCAAAAGGGCACCTAATCGGAAAGCAGCGGTAGACATTTGACTTATCTTGGCTTAAAGGGCAGGAGCAGTCATCCCAAATTGTAGAAGTGTAGTAGACTGTCCAGTTTCATGATTGGCTGTTGGGAGTCATGTGACAATACTTTTTCTCTTCAAATGTGAAATTTACCAGCAACAACTACTTGGTTTACCTTGAATGTGAAATAGTAAAGTCATTAAATGTAATTACAAATACTTTGAAGAGAAATAAGATGAAAACTGAGTTATTTAGCTTTTCTTCAAAATAAGTTTTGGGGGACTGCTCTTTACCTTTAAAATTACCGATAACCCTTACGCTTCAAAATGTCACGTCAATTATATGACTGGATTTCGATTCAGTGTCTAATTTGAGGGACTCTGCTCAAGTTTTATCCGGGAGTTCTAGGCATACTCTCTAAAAAGATGCAGTGAACTTGATCACTGTCTAATATAGTGAGAAGGTGGATTTCACTCCATTTAAGTGATAATCCACACCAAACCTTAATTGAGTCACCTTGACGGTGCCTACAGTGATCACTCTTTAAGAGCAGTGGCGTAGCTCGGGTATTTTCCGGGGGGGGGGGGGGAAGCTCGAAAATTTCTCCAAAAATTTTCAGTTTCAGTATATTTTCAAGGTCAAGGTACATGTATTTCATACAAAATACGTAAATTTATGATAATAACAAAACTGTCATGACGTCATGTAATGTTATCTAAGTTAATACAAGGTCCTGCATGAAGCTGCCTACTATATACATAGGATTAAGACAATGTCATTATGGGCCCGTTGTCACCTCCATCCCCAGTGATTAATTAGATTTATTTTCCGAACAGATTAAATAGATTTATTTTCCAAACCAGTCCTTTTCAAAATAAGGTAAACATCAAACGTTTTTCCAGGTTTGCATGGTTATTATGTCTAGACAAGGGTAAAGGCCAGGTCACACTATAGCGATATCGGATCGGATTTTGCTCCGATTTTTGTGAGTTTTAATTAATATCAACTCCATCTTTGATCGAAAAGAAGCAAAAATTTACCAACCTGTGTAGATACCTGTGTGAATTGTGTCGTAGTACTACCCAATTCTAAGTTATATCAATTATTCCGTGTCGTCACCTCCGCAGACAGCTTTTATCGGATACGCGTTATTCGATAAAAGCTATTTGTCAATGTGACGTCACGAAATAAATAGTTTATGATTCTTTTCCGTGGTCCTCTCGTACCGATCATTCATTCACACGGGATCGCAAATTTTGGGTTCTTTCCGACAACGGATGGCGGAAATTTTAACTAAAACTCAAAAAATTGGACAGCAATCCGATCCGATATCGTTGTAGTGTGACCTGGGCTTTAGCTATTGTTTTTAGCTCCATCCACGGTTAAACACAGAGGCCACTAAATGCTTAAACTTAACCCATGGCGCTGTCAACCAATAGGTTTAAAACTGGGCTGTTAAACCTCGCCTAACCTAACCCAAGGCGTTGTCAACTTTAGTGACGGATGATACGCGGAACGCGATCATCGGTTCGCGCGGAGCGTCCTGCCAGGGGAAATTTCGCTAAAAACACCCCTAGACTGCAGAAAATGTCACTCCCTGTGCCTCATTACTGCATGCTTAGAATGCCATAGTTTTCTTGTCCTGAAAACTTTTAAGGAGACAATTTGTTCACAATATATATAAAACCAGAAAGCCAAAAGGCTTAGTGATTCCTTGCCTGTGAAATGTAAGGCCCTTTTTTCACATTGACATTGCTTTGCAATGTTTTTGAATTAACAGGGCTCCATAATATGCCCACAAAGTACACATGCAAGGCATCCAATCTTCCTACACTGAGATACCCCTTGCCCGTTGTGAACTCAAATGACGTTTGACCTCCACCAAAAACTTCTGGGACCATGTTTTCACTATGTGCCATCTACATGGCAAGTAACATGCCCTACAAGTGACCTTTCTTAAAAGACTGTGCCGGAAAGCTTGTCAGGCTTTGAAAATGCTGACTCCAAATGAACTTTGATCTTTGGGAAAATCAATAGGGACCATCTACTCAATATGACCAATTTACACACTACATATGAGCACAGTCACATGTACCGTTCTTGAGATATCGTGTTTACGAAGTTTTGACCTTTGACCTCTCGTGACCCCAAATGACCTTTGAATTCCACCAAAAACAATAGGGATCATCTCCCCAATATGGTCAACACACTCGCCAAATATGAGCACAGTCACATGTACCGTTCTTGAGATATCATGTTTACGAAGTTTTGACCTTCTGACCTCTCATGACCCCAAATGACCTTTGATCTCCACCAAAAACAACGGGAATCATTTACTCAATATGGCCAATGCACACACCAAATTTGAGATAAGTCACACTTACTGTTCTTGAGATACCGTGTTTACAAGGAATTTACCTATTGACTTCTCATGACCCCAAATGACCTTTGAACTCCACAAAAAACAATAGGGATCATCTTCTCAATATGGTCAACACACTCGCCAAATATGAGCATAGTCACATGTACCGTTCTTGAGATATCGTGTTTACGAAGTTTTGACCTTTTGACCTCTTGTGACCCCAAATGACCTATGATCTCTACCAAAAACAATAAGGATCATCTACTCAATATGGCCAATGCACACACCAAATATGAGATAAGTACACTTACTCTTCTTGAGATACCGTGTTTACAAGCAATTTCTAAGGAATTTACCTATTGACCTCTCGTGACCCCAAATGACATTTGACCTCCACGAAAATCAATAGGGATCATTTACTCAATATGACCAACCCACACACCAAATATGAGGTTAGTCACACTTACTCTTCTTGAGGTATCGTGTTTACAAGCCAAAGCGTCACATACACACACACACACACAACATACACACACACACACACATACACACGACATCACCATCGCATAGATTCCTTGCCTGCCTTCGGCAAGGAATCACAAAGGAAAAATTGGAAACTCTAAGGCCTACTGGTATGTATTGCTGAGAGCCTCAAATCGAGTATAAATCTAATGGTTGTGGAACGAAAACAAACGAAAATTGTGATAATTAAATGAGGGGATGTTTCGTTCACGTGGCTATGATTATGTTACTATTTTTAGCAACACATTATCCAATAGTGAATCAAGTTGATGAACATAGCATTAGCTCAACAATACGTAGGGAACTAGCTCGATGATGGTATCGTATGCTCCGGTCTTATAGGTTGTCAGTGGTGCGCGGTAAACGCTGAACTGATCAAAATACCCTGCATGTGTACCAGAGACCATTCACGCTCCTGCAGAGAAGGCACTTCTGCGGAACGCGAGTCAAGCGCGCTCCATCCTGCAGTGACACAGATGAGATCTGGGGAAATAAGTTACATGGAAATTCGAGTCATGCATGAGAAATATTTCACGGTTACTTATAGTGAGAGAACTTTAAAGAAATAGGAAAATGAAGTATTATTTCGTCAACTTGAAATTTCCCCAGATTCCACAAATTTCCCAAAAATATCTCCGGGGGGGGGGGGCAACTTGCCCCGCTGTTCCCCCGTTGGTTACGCCACTGTTTAAAGAGAGATCATTTTCATTCTTTTCAAAGTGAATTTTCCTATTCTTGGATTTCATGTAAATATTCTTGGCGTGAATTTACACGTTTCACCCTATTTAGTGACTAAGTTCACTCTTTTGCTTTTAGAGAGTAGAGAGCACCTCCGGTAATGTAAAAATCAACCGATGATGTAAAAAATTCCGATAATCCCAAACTGATAATGTAAAATTTTTTGCCGGTCTTGTAAAAATTTTTTGAACCGATAATGTAAAAGACATTTATCGATAATGTTAAAACTGTTCCGATAAGGGTTTCATGTGGTCTCTCCTTTACGTGTGTATGTGTGCGAGTTTATGTAGGTAGGAAGGTAAGCTGACAGGCGGCAGGCGAACTTGGCGGGAAAGAAAATATATTGGTGAGTTGGTACATGCGTATGTGCGCATGTACCTGGTGTGAATTTATTGCTATATATAATTGACTATGTTGTATCTGAATGTAGCCTTTATCACGAGAGTAGCCAGGACTTTTTATGGGGGATGCCAAACTACAGATCCTGATCACCCTCCGGGGGATTCATTCAATATTCAAGAACCCTAAGATGTAGGTTAATCTGGTGATAACATCATTTGCATCATTTAAACTTATTCTCCCTGTATACCGATACAACTTCTTTTATAAAGTCGATTGGGACATGTCCCCATGGCCTCCCTCTAGCTACGCCAATGGCCTATACGTAGTTTATGACTGAGTTTATGAATTCTCTTAATTTCCCTTGTCGCCCGAGACATGCCTGAAGAAACGTCATTAAATCAATGTCAGATCAGGAAGCAGCAAAACTGGTCTGGTAGGGCGGATTGCTCAGTATATGAGTGGCCAGGCTGTGCGCTGTAAAATATCATACTCACTTTGCCTGCCGGATTTAAACCAAAATGTTACCGAAGTCACCTATCACTCCTTACTTTGCCCCACTTGTCATTCACAGAAGGTTGACTGTGAAAAGAATAGTGTTGCGGGCAAACGTTTGCGGGCGCAGAGCGAATCTGAGCCCAAATAGCCTAAGGGTCCAGGGGGCAAAGCTCCGGAAAAGTTTGAGGTTTTAGAGTATTCTCTGGATGAAAAAGTAATTCTCATGAGATGTATATTGCTTATTTCTTCGGTTCACTCAACTCCTAACGACCCAATGGTTGGGGCAAGTGAGGGGGGAAGGACAAAATCTGGTGGGGCAAGTTCCCCCTCCTCCTCCACGTACCACCGCCACTGCTAGAGCGACAAGTTAATATAATTCATAAACCGACCCATAAACCACGTATAGGCCATTGGGCGTAGCTAGAGGGAGGCCAGGGGACCATGTACCAAATCGAATTTTGAAAAAAAATATTTTGTAATGGCACAGAAAGAATGACTTCAAATGATACAAATGGTGTTGCCACCAGGTTACATCTTAAGGTACTTAAAAAAATCCCCCGGACGAAGATCAGGCCCTGTAGTTGACCATCCATAATGAAGAGTCCTGCCTACTACCGTGATGAAGGCTACATTCAGACGCAACTTAGTCAATTATAAACACCAATAAATTCACACATGTTACAAGCCAAAGATTTTATAAACATATACAAACATATACCAAACTTAAAATGGCGCGGTGACTCCTCGTGGAGGCCCATTCGGAGGGACGAAGTGCTGATCACCAGTGGTGGAGCTGCCATATGGTCAGGGGGCGGTCGCCCCCCCCCCCCCTGACAGACCAAAGTCGTCTGTCGGCGCCCTTTCTAGGTTTTTAACATAGGCCTACTTTACTATTGCACCATTTTTGGCGACAGACATAATTTTTCTTCCTTTTTTTTAACAGACATAATGTAAAAGCGTTACGGTTGTTTTAAGGCCCAGATTACGAAATGCTCAAACAGCCACCAGCAACTATACTATCTGCGATTAATTCTGATGAAAAGTGTCACCGTCTGTAATATATATGCCGAAACGGATCTTCATGCTTTATACGCACTAATGAATGTTGTCGCTGTGCTAAGTTCATGCTTCCACACCAAGCGTGCTTATAAGCTTACAAATAGCGCGTTCGATTACTCGCCCGAGTTAACTCGTGTCTGGCACGCATGATGAAACGTCCCCTCTTACTTTTTGTTACATCCTTCATTTCTGCTTGATTAATCTTATCGCTTCAGGGAGGAAAAGAAGCTTACTACATGCCGACTTGATTAAGTCAAGTTTCATATCTGATTTATTGATTGACAGTAAAAGATGTGTTTCAATACACAACAAGTTACGTAACATTTGGGGTTAGCTAACAGTTCAGTCAGCATGTATTAATTGCTTTTCACGCAGTGTGAACACCATGAAAGCATAGCTCATTTGAGGTCACAGATCATGTAACAAACTCAGATATTAGTTACACCCCATACCGCCTTTGATGTACTGGGGTGTCTATGTTGCTTTTTCAAGAAGCGACGTCACAGCATGCGACTACGTTCAATTAGCTAATGACGTCAGTGTTCGCGCTTACTCGCGCCAGGCCCAAGTGAGCGACCCTTCGAGTCGGTTACTTAGGTAAATATCCCATCGTGCTTTGGGAAAACATGGCAGCTAAACGAACAACATGCATTCGTGAACAATTTCTGAGCATGTAAATACAGTGGGGTAAACATGAAACTTCTGACTTGTGAAAAGTGGTTGATGTCGGAATTAGCGAAGTCACTCAAGTGTTATTTCTCGAGAATTTTCTAAATGAGCATTGTTTCGAGCCTACGTTCATCGAACAAGCGAACCGCATGTAATACGTACGTACCAGAGTTCGCTCTGCCATCCAGCTACGGGCTCTGTCATTGGCTATTGTGAACCAACTTCTCCAATAATTACCGTAAAACGTTCGTTTATTTCACCCAACTGCGCATGACCATCGTAGCCCTAGCTCGAGGCTCGAGTAAGTCAAGGGAAGCAAATCGAACACAGACTGACATTAAAATAAGCCTGTAGTGTGTGTTCACTGCAAAGCTGATACATGCCACTGTCTCTGCGTTTGTGCAGAGCCGACCGAGTGGTGCAGATTTTATCTTAAAATAAACCTGTGGAGTGTGTTTACTGCAAAGCTGATATATGCCACTGTCTCTGCGTGTGTGCACAGCCGACCGAGTGGTGCAGATATATTTTATCTTAACCCTTTACCGTTGTGCTCCGATCGGGACATATTTGCTGGGCTCGTGAGTGGGCGGAAAAGCGGACGTAGCACGCCCCGCATCAGCTTCCGTAGGCCATCGACCCCGTGACCTTAAACTATTGTTTCTCCCAATGTTGTGGCCGAATTTTCGGGTAGCTACTCGCAGTTTCGGGCTCTGCGTGAAGCAGTAAAGATGGGTGACAGCCGAGCTCTCCGCATGGGTCCAAAAGGACCCAAACAACGGCAAAGGGTTAAAATAAGCCTGTGGAGTGTGATTACTGCAAAGCTGATTTATGCCACTGTCTCTGCGTGTGTGTACAGCCGACCGAGTGGTGCAGATATATTTTATCTTAACCCTTTACCGTTGAGCTCCGATCGGGACATATTTGCTGGGCTCGTGAGTGGGAGGAAAAGCGGACGTAGCACGCCCCGTATCAGCTTCCGTAGGCCATCGACCCCGTGACCTTAAACTATTGCTTCTCCCAATGTTGTGGCCGAATTTTCGGGTAGCTACTCGCAGTTTCGAGCTCCGCGTGAAGCAGTAAAGAAGGGTGCCAGCCGAGCCCTCCGCATGGGTCCAAAAGGACCCAAACAACGGCAAAGGGTTAAAATAAGCCTGTGGAGTGTGTTTACTGCAAAGCTGATTTATGCCACTGTCTCTGCGTGTGTGTACAGCCGACCGAGTGGTGCAGATATATTTTATCTTAACCCTTTACCGTTGAGCTCCGATCGGGACATATTTGCTGGGCTCGTGAGTGGGAGGAAAAGCGGACGTAGCACGCCCCGCATCAGCTTCCGTAGGCCATCGACCCCGTGACCTTAAACTATTGCTTCTCCCAATGTTGTGGCCGAATTTTCGGGTAGCTACTCGCAGTTTCGAGCTCCGCGTGAAGCAGTAAAGAAGGGTGCCAGCCGAGCTCTCCGCATGGGTCCAAAAGGACCCAAACAACGGCAAAGGGTTAAAATAAGCCTGTGGAGTGTGATTACTGCAAAGCTGATTTATGCCACTGTCTCTGCGTGTGTGTACAGCCGACCGAGTGGTGCAGATATATTTTATCTTAACCCTTTACCGTTGAGCTCCGATCGGGACATATTTGCTGGGCTCGTGAGTGGGAGGAAAAGCGGACGTAGCACGCCCCGCATCAGCTTCCGTAGGCCATCGACCCCGTGACCTTAAACTATTGCTTCTCCCAATGTTGTGGCCGAATTTTCGGGTAGCTACTCGCAGTTTCGAGCTCCGCGTGAAGCAGTAAAGAAGGGTGCCAGCCGAGCCCTCCGCATGGGTCCAAAAGGACCCAAACAACGGCAAAGGGTTAAAATAAGCCTGTGGAGTGTGTTTACTGCAAAGCTGATATATGCCACTGTCTCTGCGTGTGTGTACAGCCGACCGAGTGGTGCAGATATATTTTATCTTAACCCTTTACCGTTGAGCTCCGATCGGGACATATTTGCTGGGCTCGTGAGTGGGAGGAAAAGCGGACGTAGCACGCCCCGCATCAGCTTCCGTAGGCCATCGACCCCGTGACCTTAAACTATTGCTTCTCCCAATGTTGTGGCCGAATTTTCGGGTAGCTACTCGCAGTTTCGAGCTCCGCGTGAAGCAGTAAAGAAGGGTGCCAGCCGAGCCCTCCGCATGGGTCCAAAAGGACCCAAACAACGGCAAAGGGTTAAAATAAGCCTGTGGAGTGTGTTTACTGCAAAGCTGATATATGCCACTGTCTCTGCGTGTGTGTAGAGCCGACCAAGTGGTGCAGATATATTTTATCTTAAATTAACCTTCCCGGCCAATAAAAGATGTTGCAAAGGGCGCAACAATTTATTGTAGCGCGAATAGCCCTCTTGTTGTCGGGGATAATTGTCAACATAGACAATAAAAAGAGCTTATAAAGATACCAACATAGTTTCCACACCATTTTTCAAAATCATTTCAAGAGAAAATGAAGGTTTAAGTAAAATAAAACTGTTATCATAGTGGTAAAGGTTTAAGTGTTTTAATGAGTAGTTTCCATTTTGCTTTTCTTCAAGTGACCGTTCTCATGATCAATGGCTATTTCTGACACTGCACGATAAACCCATGAAAATGCTTATTTCTCTACTTCCGTGGGTTTCAAAATGCAGAAAATAGCATCAAATAAGCTTAAGTTCAGGCTACTTTTATTTACTATGAATTCGGTAATTAGGGAGCCAAGCAGGCCTCTTGTCCTGGCTATTTCTTTAAATTTACTTAACTAATGGCTATTTCAGAGTAGTCACATGACATAAATTACATCATTGTTTCTTCGTGCACTTGATTTCCAGATGCCAAATATGTATACTTAACGGTGGTTAATTTCCATAAAAATTTTTCCCTCTTGCTTGCTATTTAGTGCTATAGCAGGTTTAATTTTTATCTTCACAAAGTAGCCCATTATTACATTAAAATCTTATGACTTAATGAATATAATGACTGCCTTCAAACTAGAATGTGAAAGGGAGGAAACGAAACATGTGCTTCCGCATGGAGCGGCAAGGGGGGGGGGGGCTTGACTTCTACTGGAAAATAAAAACCTGAAAAAACGAAGAAAATATAAAGAAAAAGATAAAGAAAACTTAACATCAATTTTCCTTAACAGTTCACTAAGTGTTTCCTATTTATATGCGGTAAATAGGCTTTAGAAATGTCATTTCCAGTAAACTGGGAGGGATTTGGGGCCAAAATTTTCTTGCGCTCCGCGCCAACTCATGGTGGCGCGGAGCTTTTCCCTCCCCCAAAATTTGTCCTTTGTTGTTCTTTCGCGGAGGCCCATGGATAGAAAGTTTTAAGATGTTTTAATAGAAAAACTTGCTGATGAGAAATATCGGAATAAATTTACCAGGTGCGAAAAATCAAATGTAAAATCTGAAAAGCCGTGGCTACGATTGTGCTGAGGCTCAGGGTATTTACTACTTGGAAGCGCCCCTGCAGACCATTTTCGCCCCCTCTGACCGAAAACCCCAGCTCCGCCACTGCTGGTCACTGATCAGTCATTTTGGAAGCCAACAGGCAAATTGAAATCTTCGAGTCAGTGGAGTAAATACTTGTGATTTCAAAACATTTCAAATCTTACGGACCAGATTCTTTAATACATTTCATATGTATGGAACAGTTTCTTGCTTTTCGAGGCCTTCCACTGAAGAACACTTGAACATGAACGCACAACGACTGGTTTGAAGTTCATGGACTTGCTAATTGGTCAGTTTTGGGGTATCTTTACAAGCGCACACCTATATTCTAAGGCGCTAATAACGACAAATCAACTACTGCGTTCTTTTTTCCAAGCACGCAGAAGTGCGCGTCAATTACCCCGGATTTCACACGAAGAAATGCATTGTGCGCGTACAGAACTCGATTTAAAAATGTACGTACGATGACGTCTCGTCACAATGGAATTTTCTATTACGCATGAGCAACTGTGCACGCAGATAACCAAATAGAACTGTGCACATGTTAAATGAACACTTCCGCCCCTCCGACCTAGCCCCCGTGAAGAGTCACCGCGTCTAACAGTGTAGGGATAAGAGTTTGGTATCTACGTTTTTAATATCTTTGTTACATGAGCACGCACACGCACCCACCCACGAACCTACCTACAGCTGTATTTGCTTTCTCAGCCTGCCCGCCTGCCGCTTTTCAGTTTACCTGCCTACCTACATAAAACTCTCCCAAATTCACATCTAGGACCATATGAAACCCTCCTCAGAACAGTTTTTACACATTATCATCAATTATTTTTTTACATTCTACAGCAGTTCAAAGATTTTCTACATTATTGGTTATTTTTTCACTTTATCAGTTGGTTTTACATTAATCGGTTCATTTTAAATCTACCTGTTGTAACAGCACCCACATATACCTGTACCTACCTATACATGTACAGCAGAGAACCAGGACTATTGTATCTAAAGATAGACATCCAAGTCCTACGTAACCAAGTCCCACTTGTAAGCCTCCTAACATCACAGCTACACGTGGTCCGTAAGAGTTGAAGAGAAGGGAAGTGATCGGTGCTAAAATAGTAATGTCAAAGAATTAAAGAAATTATTCGAAACTCAGAGGTTAAACAGTTAAAGACCATTAATAAAATGGTCAAAAAGTAATTTGTTCGTGGGTGAGATAAATGATTTGTTAATGATCTTATCAAAGATGGTGATTTAAAGGCTCAATCCTCTCGCACCAAGCAGTTCCAATTCTCCTAACCCACTAGCTCGAACCCCTCCCAAAACTATTATAGATCATCCTCATCCAAACAATCTCAGTTTATTGCTTTAAGGTGAGTACACAAGTTCCCATGTTAAATTTAAACACTCTCAGAACAGTACACGCTGTGCTGATATGGGCTTCGGTCAGTGGCGTAGCTACGGGGGGGGGGGGTGCCATCTGGAGTCCCCACACTGAATCGCCCACCCCCCAGCAGCCCCAACGACGACCTGGCAAAAAAATATATTCGGCATGTTGGCCGATGATAATATACAATCCGGGCTACCCGGCTACTATGACATAGATACTGTACACTTGCGATAGATTCACGCAGCTGCAGTGCGTTCTGCAATTGTGCCACACTCTGAATTTCTGAATAATTCAGGAAGACTGTTACAAGCTTCATATCTTCGGAATCTTTTGACTTTTTACTCGTCGCCGTTGCCTAACACGTAGTCTATACGCATGTAAGGTGCGTACTGGTTGCACGAAACAGTTTAACGTCGGGTACACCACCATGTACAGACCTACTATTACTTTACTTCTATTTTCGTCCCATACAATGGCGAGCAAGAGGACTGAATTGGACTCGACACCGATTCATCCACCGAACCAAAAGGCTAATTTCTATTTTGGCAATATTTATGAAGAGGAGAATACAGTAGGCCTGAGTACAATTTGAAGGTGAAACTGAAAGCAACATGTCGTCAATCGATCAATTCGATCAGGTTCTTGATTCAGCTGTGCTGCTATCAAAGCTAATTTAGGGATGGATATTAAGCCGCTGGATATGAGCCCCTAAAGCAAGTAGAAGGCCAACAGCCCATAATTCCTCTTACCGAGTTAAGTATCCCGGCCACAAATCAGTCAGAACTTGTATCCGCGCGATTGTGAAGAAAGTTATGGTCAGCATTGTACCAGCTATAAGTGAAATTGTGGCCTCCGCTGTAAAATCAAGCACAACTTTCTTAGTTGAGTTGTTCTTGGAGCAGCAGGTAATGTTAGATACTAATCCTAGTATTATTAACTTAAAGACAGCTGTTCAATCACAAGGATGGAGCTTGATAAGCTAGAACAGTATGGAAGGAGAGACTTTCTCTATGAGGTGCCGTATCGGCCAATATTTTATAACATAAATATATTTAGGTTATGTTATAAACTCAAAATATATTTAGGTTATGATATAGAAAGTCCAATATATTTAGGTTATGATATAGAAATTGATATAAATGTGTTATATTATGAATCCAATATATATAGATTATATTACTACTCTATATAAATAGGTTATGACTAAACTGTCTTAGTTTACGAGTAATCCATTATAGTTTATAAAATTGCAATATATATAGGTTATGACTGGAAATGCAGCTCGAACAAACGAATGGCGTTACGTCACGAAGATAGGCGTGATCACAAACGGATAGGCGTGACAGTATGTACGAAGGCGGGATCATATTTTTGTTCTAGCATCTAAAAAAAGAAACTTGCTACAACAAGATTACCGAACTTAAGATTTCTGTGCCCTTGTGGAGACGCTATATAGCAAAGCCCGTGGCTGCCAAGAGAGTAACTAGACAAAATCGAGATATCCCTTGCAAAAATTCCCCACATGATTTCCTACAGGAAATTGGTATGTAGGAAATGTATAGGATTTTGGGCATCTTCTTGTAGGAAATCAAATTTCCTGTAGGAAATGCTTCCCACATAGGAAATGGCTTTCCTACATAGGAAATCACTTCCCACATGGGTCATTCCATTTATATTGTGGGGTTTCTTTAGCATCTTTGTTCATAAATAAACATTTGAGGCTATGAGCATCATGGTGCTGATTGCTGGGGACTTGTGCATAGGCAATAGTGCCATGGCCGTAGTTGCATGCATTTTCCAATTACTGAAACAGGTCACCAATCCTCTAAATTACTGCTCAATGCCTTTGCTCCGACTAAAAGGAACATAGCTAAATTATCTCCAAAACTTAAGTGAAATAGAAGGGAAAAAAGAACATGTTCCCTGTGTTTGTTATTGCCTTTTCAGACAGAGCAATTGCAGTGTAAAATAGGCCAGAACCAGGTTATTCACCCGTTGATATGTCCAGAACTGCAGTTACCCCAGCTTCTTATCCAAAAGAAATGTTCAATATCAAGAATCAAAATATGCCATGACCTGAACTAGTGCGTGGATATATCTGTACTGCACAGTCCTAAGCAAATATATTCCTCAGATTATCTATGAGTGTCCACCATGTAAGGAACAGTAATATTCTGAACATTATAATCACTGCTAGAACCACTTCACATTATTTGCTGCTTGAAGTCCTGAAGCCTGTTA
Organism: Holothuria scabra; assembly: GCA_037179385.1. Lineage (NCBI taxonomy): Eukaryota > Metazoa > Echinodermata > Holothuroidea > Aspidochirotida > Holothuriidae > Holothuria > Holothuria scabra. Next base: position 33,837,002 of record CM074193.1, read on the forward strand.
CTGCACTGAAGCAATACACTGTACTGCTATACTACAACATCAAGTCCATAGCTTTACACAGCACAAAACACATACAAAGGACAGGTTTGAAAAGCTCTTTGTTGTGACTCAGTAGGCTTTACTGACCAATGACAATGGACTTCCTTTCATGTGCCAATGAATGCAATGGTCAGTGTATTAGGAATAGACTCTCTAATTCCTACGTAGGAAAGTTGAAATTCCTGTAGGAATTCAACAATTCCTACAGGAAATGGTCTTTCCTATGAAGGAAATAGCAAATTCCCACATAGGAAAATTGAAATTCCTGTAGGAATCTTAAAATTCCTACTGGAAATGGCTAACTTCCTATAGGAAATGTGCTCTTCCTACAGGATTCCTACAGGAAATGTACTGGGAATTTTTGTAAGGGATGGACAGTTTGTACAAGACAGTTGGGCGACCCTCAAAATATGTGTCGTATACGGTTTAATAACTAAATAATTCCACGGCGATCCAGGGAGACCTTAGGACATCACCCCTATATTTCAAGAAAACGCCCATTGGATTTTAATTCCATACCGTAGCCTCCGTAGGCAGTAATTGAGTGAAAATGTGGTATTGTCCTACACTACTGAGAACAAGCCGCCAGCCTTTACCACCGAAAAAGGAGGACTCGCAACTTTTACTATTTGCAAGACAAATCAATATAGAACAGTAAACATCTTTCCATACTTACATTACTGTTACATTACTCAATGGATCATAAAGGGCCTAGGCCTAAATGATTTCGCGTGTGAAAGCTGTAAATATTATTTTACAACTACAATTAATCGTGAGCTTGTAGTTGGCGGTGTGGCTAGCGGGGATGTATGATACGCTTTTGCTTCGGTAACGCGAGTTCGGGTCCCACAGTGTATAAGTTATTTTCCTTTTTCCCCTTTTTCGTGTTAGGGCTTTCTCCTTTTTTCCTTTTGTCTTCCTTATCCTTTGTAACAATGCCAAACATTATATCTTCTTCGTTCCGCGACGATGTGCATGATGGATTAATAAAGAAACCCTTTTATCTTTTGTTTTGTATGTACAAGCATGTTCTCAGGCAGTCAGGACATAAATAACCCATAACCTTATAATCTAACCCATAACCCTAACCCGAGTCCCAAATCTCAATGAGTCGGGGAAAATGTGACCAGTGGCGCGTACTCACGATTTCGCTCTGAAGGAAGGGGGATGCAGTATGCTGAGGGATCGCTGGTCTGGTCAGGGTGTAAGGGGATGTCCGCTCCCCTTATACTTTTGGAAAATTTGGGTGTCCTTACATGTAATCTGGGGCTATGTTGGCCTGTGCTAACTTTTGCAGTTAAATCTGGAGTATCACAACATGTGCGCATTCCTTGGAACAAAAGAATTGGCATCAGCGAGGGTGCTTTGGGGAGACAACGCCCCCCACCCTTTGAAATTTTTTGGGAAATTGGGTGTCCCTTCATTCATTCTGGTGTCACATATGCTATTTGAAGTAAAATTTAAGTACTAACAAAATAATGTATTTTTAGGATAAAAAATAGCATCCGCCGGGAGGGGCCTGGCCCAATGCCTCCCATGCGTACGCCACTTAATGAGACTGAGTAATGAAAGGGATGGGGGACTAATGAGATGAGAGACTAATGAATGAGGCAGGGAGACTTATGATACGAGGAGCTGATGAGACGAGGACTAATGGGAGAGGGACAATTGAGATTTGGGTCTATACAATTATGTACAGAGTCGTGACTTTGTAAGAACTACTTCTAGGAAACCATGATCTTTGAGGTGGGACCCTGGATCCCCGACCTGGAGCCAGAAGCTCTCGCTTTGTGCTCAGTTTCGCACTGCAAGCGAAAATGTTCATCCCCAACATTTCCCTTTGCCCTTTGTTTGCTGCCCCCCCCCCTTCCCCCAAAATTGTCACTCAAGACAATATATATTCTTAGACTGCATTTGTGTTGCATGCGCATGCAGGTATCAGGTAGTCAGCTAGATGGGTGAGTTCCGCACTGCCGGACTCTGTCGGACTCGGATCCCGGCTGATTCGAACACAGCTTGTACTCGAGACCATCTGTACTGGGCTTGACTTGGACTTGGAACTTCTGGACTCGGATCCGGCTCAGGACTTGGGGCAGTTGGACGCGACTCCATCCCTGCAAAATAGAGAATGTTTAGGTTCTGCTATACAAGCCTGGGAATGGCATTTCCGGCTGTCTGAGAAATAGCAATTTTATGAACACTCCGTGCCAACTGCCGATAGCGTTCGGCTCACTATAGTCTTTCGGACAGCATTGAATTGTTCAGGCAAAGAATGTTCTGTCCCACCAAACTTAAATGGCCCATAACTCTTATAGCGGCCCATACTCTCTGATGGCGACATACACAAACTTAAAACTAGCGACGTAAGTCTTCAGTGAATAGCTTTGATCACCTGAGACATAAACAGGGGTGGCGCCAGCAGGATGGGGGGGGCGGGGCCATCCCCCCCCGTCGGGGAAGGTCGGCGATTTCGTCGGGGAGGACTTAAAAAATAGAAAAAAAAATAAAAAAAATCTAAAAGAACTGAAGTTACTGGGTTGGTGATTTTGAACATTTTTTTGTTTTGTAATTCTATTTCAAATCAGTCGTAAAATTACAACATATCCCCAGTATGAGCTTCAGATTGTTAAAAGTGGCAAAATTTTCCAGTTTCGATGGATACTCAGTACAACAAATAACGAAAGCCACCTGCACTGTTAATCACCCCGAGATTTTACCTAATTTTGCCCTTGAAAGGCATATCACTTAATAAAGAACCTAATTTTATAACCTTACAAAAAATTTCTGCAATATAATAAGCTCAAAATGTTCAAATCTTCGTTCAAAAAAGGGAAAAACTTTTCGGGCAAACTTCTAGTCTCGTCTGGAGACCTAAGTACGTAGGTCTAGAACGAATAAATGCATGAACGCAACAGAATTTCAGCTGTCGTGTATAAAACGTTTTTGATTTTACCCATAAAAAGGACAGATTCTTTGATAAACACCCGGCGTTTTAATGGTCTTTACAAAAGCCAAATTTCTTTCAAAAATTTTAATTTTTTTCTTCAAAATATACTCCAGATTTTGAAGTATTTGTTGAAAAGAAAGTCAGAAATTTCGGCGCGCTTGGCGCGCCTCAAATTTTGCCGATTCACTTCCCACTGGGACCCACTCAATGCCTTTGTCGGGGCCTTGAAATGCTGGCCCCCTGTCGGGGAGCTTGCCCCCCCCCCCGTCGGGAAAATCCTGGCGCCACCCCTGGACATAAACACATGGTAGACACCAGTTAGCATTTTTCGTTATAAAGCAAAAATTTTTCTAATATACGCTTTTATTTTCACAAGAGGTAAACGTTTTCGGGCGAAATTTGCAGTTTTTCAGAGCGCCTTAGTATACGTAAAGAAGGACTACAATAAAATGTGTAACGCTAAACGAATTTCAGTCGTCCATATAACTTTCTTGATTTTGCTCATATGATTGGTAGATTCTTCCATAAACACCCCAATTTTAATGAGCCATACTAAAAGCCAAATTAATTTCTCCCAAATACTTCAAACCAACTTCTAAACAAGTCGCTCGGGATTTTCAAGTATTTGTTACAAGAAAGCCAAAAAATTGAGAAGCTATGCGCGCCTCAAATTCTGCCTATCACATCCCACCGGCAACTCATCGACCGTTTTCGGGGCTTCCAAAACCTATGATGATTGGTCTTTTAAGCCACAGGCTTCCCAAATGTGTCGCAATTTTTAGCTGTTTAATTTTTCGTGACTATGTTACCCTTATTATGATACTTTTCTATTTTCGGTCAAATGCTTGAAAGAATTTGGATATTCGACCTTTTCGGGCATATTGTGTTGTGATAACCTGTGGCGTAAAACTCACGAATAACTGTACAGCTTTTTGCGCTGCCCGAAGGTGAAGCGAAATTTTGGAATCTTGTCCAATTTTCTTGAAAATTTTACTCCGACTGTATGACATTTCTTTCCATTTTTTCGGGCATATCTTTTTTAAGATTTCGGCCACATTCAGGCCCGTAGCCAGCCCATGTGGAGGGGTGGGTCTTTTTTCCATGATGTGGACCTTTTTCCAAATACGAAGACGGCTGGGGGTGCCATAAGCATGCAGTTGTTAGGGGTCCGGGGCATGCTTCCCCGGAAAAGTTTGAATTCTGCAGATCTCCTGCAATCTGGAGCATTTTAAACGACTTTTGAACACAACAGAAGTCCCTTTTCCCCACGTATTCCACACAGTACACCACTTTTTGAGAAAAAATCATACATGTAATCTGAAAGGTTTTATCTTCCTGCAAAAAGTGAACGGAAATTCGTCCTCAATATGTCAAGATAAAAAATACTTCATAGCTGACCCTTCAAACACCAGAACACAGGGCTGGAAAAATGTACCTCCCTCAAGTTGGGGAGGGTCGTTCGAACGCTCCGACTCCCTGGCTACGGGCCTGACATTTAGGAATTTTCTGAAAAACCATGCCATTTTTTCTTCAGAATTAAAGGACTGTCCGATTTTTTTGCCAAATTCCTGCCCGAATTTAGATTTTGGGGAAATTTGGGGACAGCCTCCCCCGCCCGTCTCGTACGCCACTGGGTATGTCCACTCCACCCAACAGCTAGGTGAGGTCCTGTAGTGGTAAGGTTGCGACCCTTGAGACTGCATTGACCCAACATGGGCTTGGTTGTTGCATTGGCCAATGACTGGCAACACTGGCTGTGAAAAGTGCAAATTCCTTCCAACCAAATTTGACTTAAATATTCTCCCCCCCCCCCCCCCCACACCAAGTATGGTTTTGAAACAAATTTGTGCATTCCCAGGAATTGAAAAAAATCCCTACAGGAGGAAGAAACAGGCCAGATGCTATAGGAGCCATGCTACACTGTTAAAAAATTTCTCTGTAAATTTACATAATTTTTATGGCAAATTTTTTTCCAACCAAATAATGTTTTTTTACAGCCAGACTGTAATCATGAAAAAACATTAAGGGTTTGTTTTTTCTTTACAGTTTTTGCATGTAAATTAGTTTACAAGAGTCTACTGTAAAATCGAATTACAGAATTTTTCTGTTTTGTTTACCTTAATTTTATGTGAATTTACAGCCTACTGTTTTCATTCCCGACGTTGTAATATTTATTATAATATCGCTTTTTTACCTTTCATATGTTATTATGTAACATACACTTCACCATTACGTAGATCAGGTATTTGCTTATCAACGTAATGTGTCGTTACGAAGTTGTTTTCAATCACTTTTTCTAAAGTCCTCCCGACCCTCTGGCAAAGGGCCGTTCGGCGAAACCAAACTTGATACTGCTTCCCGAAGAAGCTATTACGTCCACTGAAGGACAACACTTAACGACCAACCTCGCGGCCTTCAGACTATTTTCATCATTGGTCTGTCATGTATGGCTACATTCTTGACTGGATGAAAAGAACAGATACTACACATGATCTTAGCCAAAAGGCTGAGAAGCGATCAAAACTTTTTTTCTAAAAGTCCCCACGACTCTCTGGCGAAGAGCCAAGGGGCGAAAACCAAACGATTACTCCCGGAGGAGTTCTGCTCCCTCAAGGAGCTTAACGTCCCAAATGGACAAGTACGCCCTCCAAAGGGCAAACACTGAGTGGTCCTGCTCTAGACTGGCTGAATAGAACAGAAGCCACAACAGGGCGTGAAGAGCTTTCGACAAAACTTTAAAAGTTTAGGATAGACATATTGAGGATGCTTTGTTGTCATATTGCTGTCAAGTAGACTGCTATCTCTAGGAACTTTGTAATTGGAAAGTCACATTTTTTGTACAATATAATAATTGTTTTTAAAATAAATATGACAAAGAATGCAAATACATTGGTTGCAAACATTTCCAGACAAGGTAAACAATAAGTTTATCACTTCCTGATTAAAAAACGCCAAAGAAGATATTATTCAAAGCAACAGCAATCCTTTTGTTAGGAAAATGCCTACAAAATAGGCTCCACCCATTTATGCAAAATGAGAGTTACGTCATAAAGTGGTAAATTTACAGACTCTTTCAAGTAAATTTGTGAAACGTTTTTAATTTGCTCCGATCAAGTGCATGAGCGCCTGTGGCGATGAGTTGACATCAGTATACCAATTGTCAGTGCTCTGAAATTAGGGCCTTACAATTTCTTTTTACTTAAAAATGTGTGACAAAACACCAGTTGTATGATATTAATAACTAAGAACGTAATAACTAAGTATGCTTTTATAATAAATGTAAGTTAATTTTCAAATAGGGCCATAAATTTGCCAAAAATGTTTTTTTTTTTTTTTTAAACTGAAACTTCGCAGAACGATGCATGTTATATATTGAAAATTTTCTGGCTATTTCTTATTTGTTTGTTTGGGCTTATTTTTGTTTCTTTTTCAGCTTAAAAACAAAATGAATGTTTGTTAAATGACAGTATATTTATGTGAAATCAGAAAAATACAAAATACTGTTAAAATTTCTGTAAATTTACAGAAAAAGTTTTACAAAGCAGTAAAATTTGGTTAAAAAAGCAGACAGAAATGGTTTTTCAAATAAACAGAAAATACATGTTATACAACCTTTTTTATTGTAGCAATACAAAGTGTCTGTAAAGATACAGAAAATCTCTATTAAAAGTAAAATACAAAAAGTTTAAGTTAAAAAAAGTCTGTAAATTTACAGAAATTTTTAACAGTGTAGGAGCACGCTTTTGCAGGACTGGACATAATTCACACTATGGTATCCGATTTCAGCCACTCCAAATCTGCTAGAAAATTATCCATCCAGAAACCCGACGAATAAAAAGTCAAGAGATTCCAAAGATATGAAGTTTGTTACAGTCTACCTGAGTTTTTTCCGACATCCAGAGTGGATCCATCGCAAGGGCATATATCTTTGTCATGGTAGCGGCTGGGTAGCCCGGATTGAATATCATCATCGGCCAGCAATAATATCATTTTTGCCAGGTCGCCATTGGGTGGGGGGATGGGCGATTCAGTGGGGGATGGAGCCCCAAGCCCCTTCCCCCCACCCGTATCTGTGTCACTGTTTTTATATTTTTTCCAAAAAATTATTTTTCCCTTGAAGGAAGGTTTTAGGACTATCTCATTTACATCTTGTGTACATTTATTTTACTTTTTTCTTTTGAATTTCTTTTGAAGAAAAACTTCCTTTCCGCCTTCGATATCTCAAATGTTCGTACAATGGTAGGAGATTTTTTTTTTCTTGAAGATATTTTAATCTGTCTTCCTCTTTTCTAAAGTAGGAAGAAATTTATTTCATTATGGCAGGAGAATTTTTTTTTTTTGAAGGAACGCTTTATTTCAACCTTCAAATACATATAAGCAAACGAGTATTTACAGAATTTTTTTTTTTTTTTTTTTTTTCCTTGAAGGAAAAACTTTATTAAAACTCCAAGCAGAATATATACAAGGTGAAAAGATATTTACAATTATTTACATATTGGATCAACTAATTACAACACTATTTACAGAATTTTAAGAAATAAGGAGAATTATAAGTTGATCTGAAAATTTACAGCACACACAAAAAAAAGCTACCCGGACCCCACGAGGCGAAAATCGATCTCGGATCCTAGGGAATCCCAAACGTATTTCAAACCACTACACCAACAGCTCGCTGATGACGTCATGCGGTTAATTATATTTTTATACTTGCAACATGTTTTTTAACATAAAGGAAAGTTCTAATGTAAATTTAATTATTTGTGCCTTTGGAAGTGTCTGGGTTACTCAAGAACATCTTGGCTTTCATTTTGCAAATATGTATACCTTCCCTGAATGGTGGACGCAAGAATCTAGTATGCCTAAGCCTGCTTAGACTGGCTAGACAGAAAATTTGCCCTGCATACGAAGGCCTACGACCATGCCTACGACCTAAACTCTCCTGGCCACGTACGTGCTGGTCTTTCCACAATTTCTTCTTCATTAAAATTCATTTTCGGTAATTTTATTATACGAACGTTAGTCAGCCTAGTTGTAGCAAGTTACCGTTTGTAAAACTTACAAGTTCCACGCAGTGCTAGCATATGTCGAATGTGGGCAGCTTCGAGAAGCCAACCGTGATCCGATCCCGCCTTCGTACATACTGTCACGCCCATCCGTTTGTGATCACGCCTATCTTCGTGACGTAACGCCATTCGTTTGTTCGAGCTGCATTTCCAGTCATAACCTATATAAATTGCAATTTTATAAACTATAATGGATTACTCGTAAACTAAGACAGTTTACTCATAACCTATTTATATAGAGTAGTAATATAATCTATATATATTGGATTCATAATATAACACATTTATATCAATTTCTATATCATAACCTAAATATATTGGACTTTCTATATCATAACCTAAATATATTGGAACTATAATCAATATATTTTGAGTTTATAACATAACCTAAATATATTTATGTTATAAAATATTGGCCGATACGGCACCTCATACTGATGTCAGTGTTTTTACATCGTGTTGGACGCCGTCAAAACCCGAGTCGTGGTCTCAAGCTCTAAGAGAAAGAGATATACTTCAAACTTCGGGCTTATGGATGGATAATTTTCTAACAGATTTAGAGTGGCAGGCTAAAACTGCCTTCCATTTGACTATGATGTGTTTTCAAGGGCAAGAGCCTGGCAGCCTCATCCCAAATTGAAGAAGTGTAGCAGACTGTCCAATTTCATGATTGGCTGTGTTGGGAGTCACGTGACAATATTTTTTCTCTTCAAATGTAAGATTTAATAGAAATAACTGCTTGGTAAACCTTGAATATGCAATAATACAGTCATAAATTGTAATGAAAGACACTTTGAAGATAAATAAGAGGAAAATTGTGTCATCTAGCCTTTTCTTCAAAATAAATTTGGGGACTGCTCTTTATCTTTAAAGCCCGCTCCTAGCATCTGGCCTGTTTCTATCTCCTGTGGGGATTTTTTTCATTTCCTGGGCTCGTAAAAATTTGTTCCAAAATTATACTTGGTGAAGTGGGTAGAATATTTGAGTCCAATATGGTTGAAAGGAATTGCACTTTGCACGGCCATTGCTGCCAGTCATTGGCCGGTGCAACAACCAAACCCATGTTGGGTCAATGCAGTCTCAAGGGTCGCAACCTTTCCACTGGCCTATTTCCTCACAGGACCTAACTAAACTCTTGGGTGGAGTGGACATTCTCAGTGGCTTAAGAGACGGGGCAGCGGAGGACTGTCCCAAATTTCTGCAAAATCTAAATTCGGGCAGGAATTTGGGGAAAATTGGGGGAGGATTTTGGAAAAAAATCGGTCAGCCCTTACATTTTGAAAAAAATGGGGTGGTTCTCCGGAAAATACCTATTTGTGACCGAAATCTTACAGAGTTAAGCCCGAAAAAAATGAAAGAAACGTCGTATAGTCGAAAATTTTTTTTTTTATGAAAAACCAAGTCAAGGTTCGAAAAATTCGCTACACCTTCGGGCAGCGCAAAAAGGTATTATTCGTGAATTTTACTTCAGAATGACCGAAATTGTCGAATATACAAATTCTTCCAAGCATTTGCCCGAAAATGAAAAAGTATCATAGTAAGGGTGAGATAGTTACGACAAATCAAACAGATAAAAAATCGCAACACATTTTGGAAGCCTGTGACTTAAAACTAAAAGAAACAATCATTCTTGAGCCTGTTTTAAAATCTTGTGTAACACAATACCCGAAATGGCCGAAGATTTAAATAGCTTCAAATGTTTGCCGAAAAACAGAAAACGTTATATTTAAAGTAAATTTTCATGGAAAATAACAAAGACCTGCGACCCGTTTGGGTAGAATGTAAAAAAGGTTTTCATCGTCCCTAGTTCATACCGTTGTCTTGAAAAAAATGTCCGAAATGGTCAAATATTCGGGCAAAGGTTAAGAAACTACTGGGACGTTTTCAATTGCCAATCTAATTCAACGGACAGACAGGAAGGTGTTCAAGTGCCCAAAAGCTTGCCATCTATCCTGCTCTATATGAGCCAAATACTGGCAATGGTTTTGAAAATCGAGTAATTTGTTTTTCGATACTTGAATGATGCAGTGTGAAAATGTCTTCTCATAATTCTGCTGAAAATTCATTTAAACACACCCTTCAATGTTACATTTTTCCAAAAGTAGAATCATATATAGTGTGAAGTCCGGACAGTCACACAATTTTATCAATGAATTGAATTTAGTCAAGATTCCCAATAGAGTAAAATTCATTAGCTTATTTTCAATACCGTTTTATGTTTTTCCCCGAAAATATGAGGGACCATTTCATCGATTGGTAGTGATAAGTTTTATCTCGTAATTCTCTGATATCCCCCTATAAGCTTGGGAAATGTCAGTTTCGACTGTCTCAGGGGTCCGATTTTTTAAAGTTTTCTGTTCGCCTCGCGCCGGCAGATGATGGCGTTCCTCGTAGATAGTCTTCCAAACAGAATTTTAGTTTCAGGTGAACAGTTTTTGAAAAGGGAATCTCAAAAATAGCGACTGTTTAGACCCTCTATAAACATAGGATATGACATTTTTCATTTTACTGTCTGAAGGGTCAGACTTTTTAAAATTTCCTGCACGTTTCGGACCGTGGCGGTGCCCCACTTAGACCACTTCATAGCAGAATTTGAGTTTTAAGTGAACCTTTTTTGCAAAAGGAAACTAAAGATAGCGACTGCTTAGATCCCCTGTAATCCCTAGAAATGCCGTTTTCAACTGTCTGGGGGTCGGATGTTTTTCAAAATTTTCTGTACACTTGACGATTGCGCCAACCAATGGTGGCGGTCCTATGAGTCTTTCTGGCTGATTTTTAGTTTGGAGTGAACGTTTATCTGCAATTGAAAAGTTACGAAGCGACTACTTGCATGGATCCCCTTTATAAGCATGGGAAATACCATTTTCGACTGTCTGGTAGGTACAAATTTTCAAATTTTCTGGACGCTCCGCGCTCACCAGTGGTGGCACTGCGCTTGACTGTCTTACGGGCAGAATTAAATATTTCCTGTAAAAACCTTTTGCTACCAAACTGAGCCCATGGAAATACCTTGCTCAGGGGTGCACTGGGCCGGATCGATACAGCTGCTGGCAACATACAGCAGAATTCTTCCGAATTTGCAGTCTTAGGATTCACCGTCCAGCGGAGTAACAAACTGAGCTAATCAGTTTTTCAAAAGTGTGTTTGAATCTTAACAAAATCACAAATTTTTCTCACTAGAATTAAGGACAATTTATCCTGGCAAATGCCATTTCCAGAAATCTGGTAGGTGTTAAAATCCAAAATTTCCTTTGTACGCTTCGGGCGGACTGATGATGGCGCTACGCTTAGATAGAAAACTCCAGCCCCCTACAAAAGTGCCCATCTCCCCACACCCCCAACGAAAAATAAAACCTACAGTAGCTACGCCACTAGCTTCGGTACTATGCATTTTTTTTTTACTTGTTGTCAATCAAAGAGCTGTGCCAAGTAAGAATTGGATGAGAGGATTAGGCCACTAATCAAAAAATCGGTCTCGGAAATGTCATTTCCGGTGATCGGGGAGGTATGGCGACAAAATCCGTCTGATGCCCTCCGCACCAATTGAATTGATTTAGGGTTAGGTCAGGTTAGATAAAGTTTAACGACCCCGGTTCTAACCAACTTGCTTTACTTGTGGGGCCAATGGATACAGGGCACTTCACTTGGGTTAGCACATGCCATACATATTTGGCAATATTGGAGTCCTATTGGTTAGGCCAAGTTGCGGCACCCCTGAGTATATCTGCGGAAAGCCTTATCTGATAATTTTTTATCATTTTCCAATTTGCTCATGTTTATTGAACAAAATTTATGCAAACTAAAACCCAAACTAACGATGAATTTGATTCTTCTTATACAAGCCTGGAAAATACCATTTCGTTGGAAAAGCAAGAGGTGAACCTCACAGTGCTAAATATATATTTTTACCTGAAAAGTAAGCAATGCTGCGCTGAAGAGGGAGAATTAATCCCATTACCATAAATGAGATTTGGGCGTCAACCGTCATCTCCTGGATAAGTACACCGTAAGCTTTGAGTGACCCATACTCAAAGAATGACACGCTAGCTCTGGTCATGAAAGCGGCTACTTTGTTGAAAGTGACTTTCCCATCTATTTGTGACATCATCTATTTCCTGGATAGAAGAACAGGGAAAAGTGATTTAAGTTTGCAGTTCTTTATTTCCGCTCCAAATATTCTGATACAAAATATAAAAACATCACATAAATTACATATATACAAGATGAAGTGGAGAAGACCCTGCAGAAGCAAAGCTTATCGAGGCTGGTCCACCTTATACAAAGAAAAAAGACAAACATCAATTAACACTTAAGCTATCACTATAAGCGATGAACAAAGAGGTCGTACGCAAATAAGAGTAAGCAAGGAGGACAAAAAAAAGAAAGAGAGAGATGGAGGGAGAAAGGGACTGAGGACAGAGTTAAAAGTACAAAGCTTAGTACTAAGCCGGGCAGGGTTGTAATCGAGACCGACACATCCGAGACCGAGACCAGAGGGTGTCGAGACCGAGACCGAGGCCAGGGGTAAAATTCGAGACCCAGACCGGCAAGGTCCGAGACCGAGACCAAATGTACATGTTGCATAGGAAAATAAGCTGTCCAAAATTTTGAATACCTGCTGTACCTACTGTAACCTTAGTTACTTTATGCTCTAAAATGACATGTGACACCAAAAGTGCATCATCATTGATTTTGTACATTTTATAATATGCATGAATGTATGCGAGGGGAGGCCGGTGGCCGTGACCCCCAATTGGCCAAGACCTTGCTTGCTGAATCGGGCAGACTTCATTGCCTCAGTGGGGAAGAAATTATTCCCTTGTTGGGGATCTGGAAAAGTGCAAAAGGTCACCGCCCTTGAGAAAAAGATTCCCTTCTGGTTATGGTCAAATACCAAAACAGGGAGCTTCCAATTGCCTGACCAAACATATAGAATAAATAACTTTTAAACACTAATCCAAGTTTTTTTTCTAATGTGGCCATCATTGCCCTACAGAACTCTTTCTCACAGGTGGAGGTGACTTTTCTCGAATCCAGGTGCCAAACCAGAGCATAATCTCTGCCCCACGTAGGGGCCAAAGCCCGCCCGATTACAGAAGGTAATGACCATTTGTGGGGTTGCAAATGACTTGCGTGAGGTACTGGGTACGTTCCAGGTGGGCCTGCTCATCAAATCAGAGCCAGTGAGTGCTACAGGTCTTAAATCACAGAGTAAAGATACCTGTAAACGACCGGTCTTCTCACCCAAACTACAACTATCATAGTAGTCTACACTTGCCTATTGGCCCAGTTCTTTGATTGGCAGCTAGTTCAAACAATGCAGAGTATTAAAGCTTATATTACACAAAATGAACTGTAATGTGAGTGTTTTGATTTATACACATTGCTCTTTTATAGTCACCGAAAGCAATGAACTGAGATTAAGAAGACTGGAAGAGGATGAATTTAAGACAATTGTGGGAGGGGCATCAATAAGAAGTTTAGGAGAATTGGTGAGAGATTTGGGGCCTTTAAGCTCTTATAGATGGAGTGTGTGGCCTCATTACATGAATATTTTTTCCTCAATGATCAGCACGGGAGCATGTCGCTTTTTTATTTTTATGCACGAAAAAGGTAATTCTGCCATAAATACAACACTGTCTAAGTTGAGGGCCACCATTAGTTGGTGTGGAGAGAAAAGAAAATTTTGAAAAATCCCATACTCCTCAGATGGCTGAAAATTGCGTCATCATGCTTTTAAAAGTCTATGTAATTAGTCTTTATTTTTAGCTTTCTTTTGCAATAATAAAAAGCCAGCAACTTGCTTAGAGATCAGAAATTTATCACAAGATGTACCATAACGTTAGATGAAATGGTATTTAACCTTCAGGGGGAATTAAACTACAAGGAATTGAAAATATGTTAATGTTTCCCTATTGCAAGTCAGAATAATACGAAAGAATTGTACATACGTACTAACCAGCTGAGTGAAGTCAAGATAATTGGATATATATGTAGTTTCTTTTCCAACGAAAGGCCAAGGTGCAGACTCAAGATATGGAAAGTTCTCAGTAATCGTGATTTTTCAAGTATTAAAATGGTACATTAACGAGAAAGAAGGATATTTTTCGAGCTATTCGACTGTCTACGTATCATCTCTTGGAACACACAAGGTCAGTAAAAGGCAAACCAAGCAGGCTAATACATAAAGTACGCAAACCCGTTCAGCTTTGCTTCGGTCCTCAAGAAAAATCAACATGGACAAGCCAATTATAGTTGGTGAGGCGCAAGACCTCGTGAAAGAAATCTTTACCGAAATGCTTGGTAACCCAGACTTTACAAAATTGCTGACAGAAAGTGTAGAAAAAGTCATGCTAAAGAAAATGAAGAAATTTTCAGACGAGCAAGAGAGGCAGGAAGCAAAAATTTTTGACTTAGAGCAAGCCCTTGATAAGAAAGAAAAGGAAATTGATGACATGAAAGGCTCTCTTGAAGAGCTCGCCTCTTCCGCTGAAACTTTAAAGGATAACTTAAACTCTCTGGAACAATATTCTAGGAGAAATTGTCTGCGGTTTTTTGGTTTGACAGAAAAGTCAAATGAAGACACAACAAAACTTGTCTGCATGGGCGTCCGCAGAAAAAAAGTCGGGGGGGGGGGGCAAATTTCTAGGGAGGGGCAAAACCTCCAAGTCACCATGAATTGACACAAAGCATGCGAAAACTTCAGCCCAAAATGCCTCCCAGATCGGGGGAAATGGCATTTCTAAAGCCTATTTTTCGCATAGAAACTTGGAAAACGCGTTTTGTTTGGGTTTTTGCTTTGATTGTTATACGTTTTTTCAATTTTTTGATTTTCCGGGGGGGGGGGCAAGTGCCCCCCCCCCCTTGCCCATACCTGCGGACGCCCATGCTTGTCTGTTACTAGCCAAGGAAAAGCTCGGAGTTGAAATAGGGCAACAAGATATCGATCGGTCCCACAGGGTTGGACCAGTGTCCACGGAAGGTAAAGCTAGGGGCATAATTGTCAAGTTCACTTCATACCGAACAAGGGACCTCGTAATTCGACAACGGAGAAAACTTAAAGGTTCGGGATCGTAATCAAGGAGGATCTCACCAGAGAAACCAGAAACTACTGCTGGCAACTCTAGATCTACCCAGCGTAAGCAATGCTTGGACCAAAGACGGTAATATTTTCGCTCTCATAAAAAAGACGAGCATGATATTGAAAAGAAAATATCGAGGGAGGACGACTTGAAGTTATTATGAAGCAACTCAAAATGGCGGAATTTTACTGCTCTGTGTCTGTCTTCGACCATCCAAGTAACCATGGATGATACATACCAATATTCACTATTCAATGGAAATCCCATTTATTCGTGTTGCTGGGTATGTTTTCTTCCATCTAAAGTTAACACAGATGATACATACCAAAGCACTCACCGCTCATGGTAATCTCATTCAGCTCACCCGACCACTAGTCGTCGAATCTATTCAGATATCAGGCTTTCTCGCCTCCAAAGGTTCTACTTTTTTTCTTAAGTGTCTAACTGTTGCTCGTTCTTTTGGGTCTTTTTGTGAGTTTTTTCTATGACTTCTAATTTGTGGTCTATTTGTAATGGGGGTCTTTGTAGCGGTAACAGCTCTACTTTGTATAATCCAGGAAGGAATGGCAGCGATCACTTGTAATCACGAGAAAGATCCAGTTTTTCCATTTCATAGCATTTCTGATAGGTCTGCTTTTATAGATACAGTGACTAGTACGTCTAATTTAAATGAAACTTCACCTCACTATAGACGACTTCTTGATCAATTTAATGAAAACGAGAATTCCAATTACTGTAATATCGATTGTTTCAAAATTCTCTCTAGTGGTAATTTTAGTATATTTCATCTTAATAGTCGCAGTCTCACTATAGTACCTTTGATTGCATTACTAATTATCTTTCTCTGCTTAACCACGAATTTTTGCTATGGGATTCACTGAAACTTGGTTCAACGACAATATATCTCCTCTCATTAAAATTGATGGGTATAGCTTGGTCGTCACAGGAGAAATAAAAGAGGAGGTGGTGTTTGTTTATTTATTCGTGATTGTGTTATTTTCGGTCGTCTAGGATATTTTTGTATTCAATGATCAAATTGAAAGTGTATTTATTGAGATTCATGTTCCTGACTTGTGTCACAGTATTATTTTAGGGGTTGTGTACCGTCCTCCGAACGGTAACTTGTCACTATTCAATGATTACATGTACAACGCTGCAGATAAAATTTCGTACGAAATGAAATATTCTTTTATAATGGGGATTTTAATGTTGATCTTTGCAAGCCAGATTCAATTGATTTTATTTCTAACTTATCTTCGTGTGGCTTTGTTCCTGTCATTTATAAGTTAACTAGAATTACCAACACAAGTATGTCTTTAATTGATAATATTTTTACTAATGTTAACACAATTGATGGAGGAGTCAAAATTGAATCGACTGGTATACTTATATGTGATATAAGTGATCATCTACCTATATTTGTGAATTCTTCTTTTACGACAAGACCTAATGATGGGTATACTTCGAGCTTCTATGCTAGAAATTACTGCAATAATAATGTTGAGTCGTTTGTTTCACGCATTTCAAATGTAGACTGGAGTCAGGTTTATCAAACAAATGATGCAAATATTTCTTTCAATACCTTCAGTGATATATTTAATCAAATTTGTTGCGATGGTTTTCCTTTTGGTCAGGTGAATCAAAGGAAGAAGAAAAAACAAGGCGGTTGCCAATAAAAGGACATACCGTCAGTATCGGAATAACCTAACCACATAATGCGTATAGCTAAGAAGAAGCATTATTTTGATATTTTTTAACGATTCTAAACATGATTCAAAACTTATCTGGAATAGTATAAATGACATTCTTCACAAAGGTAGCAAAACATCTAGCTATCCTGATGTTTTTACTGAGAATGACACTGAAGTAAGCGATCCTCAAAATATTGCCAATTCTTTCAATAACTTTTTTGTAAATCTTGGGCATTCTCTTGCAAAGAATATTCCTGATTGTACATCTAATAGTAATAATGACTCTTTATATCTGCAAACTGTGAATTCCGTATACCTTTCGCCAATTAATATAAATGATTTTTTTAAAGTTGCTCTTGAATGTCTTAACCCCAAGAAAGCTGCTGGTTATGATGGTCTGAGACCAGCGATTGTCCGTCGTGTTATTCCCTTCATACAGTAGCTGAACCTCTCACTTTTGTATTTAATATTTCCCTGTTTCATGGAGTTTTTCCTGATAAATTGAAGGTAGCAAAGGTAATTCCTATTTACAAAAAAGGTGACAAGAATAAGTTTATTAACTAACGACCTATATCTATTCTTCCGTGCACATGCTTGTCAAAGATCCTAGAAAGAATAATGTATCACAGAATTCATTGTTTCCTACAAAAGCACAAAATTTTATCTAATTGTCAAAACGGCTTTCGTCCTGGACGCTCGAGTCCACCGAACTTGCCCTAGTAGGTGCTATGGAAACTCTTAGCAGTGCCCCCTTATAAAGGAAACTTCTATCGGCATTTTTCTTGACTTGTCTAAAGCGTTCGATACTATTGATCGTAACATTCTCCTTACCAAATTATCACATTATGGTTTTCGAGGGGTCCCAGCTAAGAAAAGTAAAATGCGGTGTCCCGCAAGGGTCCATTCTTGGGCCTCTCCTCTTAATAATTTATGTTAATGATCTACCTCATGTTTCTAAGAACTCCTCACTTGTCCGGTTTGCTGATGACACAAATATCTTTTTCAGCGACTCTAATCCACAACGTCTGGAACAGCTAATGTGTCTCAAACTCAAGCTTTATTTTAAGTGGTTTGCTGTAAACAAGCTCTCATTAAATGCTGAGAAAACTAATTATATGGTCTTCAATAACAGCAATAACAGGGAAAACTATGATTTTAATGTTTCTATTGATGGAAGATGTTTGCAGCTAGTAAATTGTGTTAAATTCTTAGGAGTGTACATCGATTCGAAGCTCACTTGGAGCGATCATATATGTAATATCTCATCCCAAATTTCCAAAGTATGTGGTATACTCGGACGACTGAAGTATGTACTCCCCAGAAATATTCTTCGAATTATCTATCTTACTTTAATCTATCCAAACCTTAGCTATTGTTCTGTTATTTGGTCTGCTGCCAGTCGTTCCCAACTGAACAAGTTAAATGTTTTACAAAAACGAGCTATTAGGCATATCACCAGTTCCAAACCACGTGATCACACAAACGATTTATTCAAGTCACTAAACCTTCTGTAACTCTGTGACGTAATAAACGTGAGCATTGCTACGTTTACTTACCGCTCTCTTATAGACATCATACCCGATCACTTTCTAAACTTCTTTACACACAACTCTTCAATCAATGATCACAATACCTGTCAATCTACATTCCTGCATCAAGACACTATTCAGACTCCTTCACAAAAAAGTTCTCTCCGTAACCGTGCCATCAAGCTGTGGAATTCTCTTCCACATGCTGTTACAGATAAGCCTAGTATTGAATCTTTTAGAAGTAACTGCTCCCGATATTTAATTGAAACCTATTAAGTTGACCTATTTTAATTGTAATGCTTCATCTTTTGCTGCACTGGACTGAAACCGTGTTATTCCGCTGTTACCCAGGTGGGTTGGGGGAGGGTTAGTCGGAGGTGGGGTATGATGTTTTCTTTCGTCACCCTCTTTGTTTTAGTGTTTTAGGTTTCTCCGAGGGTTGGTTTTTTTTTTTCTATGTCTCATCTCGTTAATTTTTTGTTACTGCTTTTGTACGTTGCTTTGTTTTTTTTTGTTATGCTAGGGAGTCCATATTCCAAGCCCAACAGGGTTTTTCGTGTACTTCCCTTCACGCCATGCATATGCCTCTATTTAGTTTCATCTAATGTTTGTGATTATTTTCTTTTATGTATGATGTGATAAATCAAATAAAATGAAACGAAAAGAAAAGTCTTGGCTAAATTCAAGATTCGCAGAATTGATGCAATTGTGCATGTAACTGTCCGATCTCCCAACTATGAAAGGTTTTACTCCTAACACCTGTTTCATGATAAATGTAAAACTATTGCTCACCGCAGCTGAGGACCCTCCACTCCCCTGTCCCTTTCTCGTACCTCTTTACCGGCTGGGGAACAAGTTTACGGGGTGACCCTTGTCCTTTGGAAAGTTGGTGTCCTTACATGCAGTCTGGTGCCTAATATGCTACCTTCAATGAGGAAGGGTGTGGGGTGGCATGGCCCAGTGCCCCTCCCTGGGTACTTCAATGGGGTAGGGTAAGATAAAATTTATTGATGTCCATCATAAAATAACAATGGACAAAAGCACTCACTTAAAATTGAAGTTAACATATCTATGCTTCTTACAATGTACGTAACACTTCAGTTTTTTTATTTTTAGACATTATTTATCTTATTTAAAACAAAAAATAAAACAAAAAACTTTCGGCCGGTCTCCAAGCGAGACCAGGACACAATTTCCGAGACCGCAAGGGTCCGAGACCGAGATCACAGGGTGTCGAGGCCTAGACCGAGACCAGGAAAAACCGGTCTCGAGACCGGTCTCGTTCACTACAACACTGAAGCCGGAATATGTAATCTGTTACGTAGAAAATTCACATTTTTCTTAAACCTTGACAGAGACTTAGACAAAACAACTTCTGACTCGAGGGAATTCCAAAATCTAGGGCCATAATACCGAACAGTAGATGGAGCTCTGGAGAAGTGGGTGCAGGATACATAGATTGATAGATTATTTCGCGTAGAATGCAAGTGGATATGTCTAGCACAGGTAAATAGATTGGCAAAGTTGGAAGGTAGTTAATTCTTAAACCATTTAAACAAACAAAAAAAACAAAGAAACATCCTAATTGGATCTTTTGAATTTCAAACTTTGTGAACAGTTTTAACTAGTTAAATAAAGGTGCTGTAAGCTGGAAATGAGCAGCATCATTACACACAATTCTGACAGCGATTTTTTGAAGCAATTGAAGGCAGTTAAGTAAAATGCATTGAGACATTACCACATAAAATAACACACTAATGAAGATGTGGTAGAACAAGGGTTTTATACATTGAAAGCAAGACATTTTGGGGGACAAAAGACTTAATTCTACATTACACCGATAATCTTAGAAACTGTGGTTATAACTTTCTGAATATGAGAGTTCCATTTAATATTTTTATCAATCATTACACCAAGGAACTTAGTAGTACTAACAGAGGAAATATTCTTGTCATCTTTATAAAGCTCAATATTACAAATTGCTCTCTGATAGGGGTGGAAAATCATAAATATGTCTTTTCAATATTTAATGATAGCTTTTTAGCCCCGAACCATGTAGAAACTTTTTTTAATTCCTTGTTGACTATTTCAGCAGCACTCTGCAGTATAGAATGACGGAAGAAAATACTAGTGTCATCAGCAAATAAAATGAAAGACACAATACTGTAAGTTTTTCTGATATCATTTATAAAGTACGAACAGGAGCAGTCCTACTACACATCATTGTTGAACATCACATGTAATTTTTCTTAAACTTGAATTACGTGATTTAGAGCACACAAATTGCTGTCGGTTCTGTAAATAGCTTTTAAACCATTACAAAGCAAACCCCTAATTTCATAATAATAGGCCTAGAGCTTTGGACAAAACTCCTTGGGACACCCCCGCTCCCCTTCGCAATGTTGACCACAGTTAGCCTATTCACGGTATACAGTCACTCTTTCAGCGCAACATTGAAAGGGGAGCGGGGGAGGGGAATTCAAGTAAGCCTTTCAACTGAAATTCAAGAATATTATGGCAAAGTGTCCCAACAGTTTTGTTCAAGATTGTAGACCGTAGGCCTACTGTTTATTGCTAAAAGCATCTGCAACTCTATCAATTAGATCTAGAATAGCAAACTGAGTAGGAAAACTTGGAAGAAAGCCGCATAGACTTTCCCTTCAAATGGTATTTTTTGAAAGGTAAGAATACAAACGATTAAATACCAGTTTCTCAAGTATTTTTGACAGAAAGGGCAAAACTGAAATCGGCCGATAATATAAAGTGAAGTTCGCAGTACCTGTTTTATAAAGAGGGATAACTTTTGCGACTTTAAGACAGAGGGATGTTGTTGATACCTCTCCTTCTATTCCAAATTTAGTGATAACAGGGAGTTGCTAGAGACTCTCTGATGATAGTAAAGACAAGTTCTGTCAAAATTCTATAATCTCGCCAAAATGCAGTGTATATGCAGGAACTACATGAGATCGGAGCTCCGCACCTCGGACTAGAGTCTCATCTTGTCTTCTGACTTCGTTGGTGTAGGCTCCTCATCCGTTAAGCATTTGTATGGGTCTTTTGTATAAAATTTAGTTCGAGAGCAGTGAGGCGAGTAATTGCTTTAGCCTCGTCCTTGCCAAAGCCTTATAGCGTCAAACTGCTGTCACTGAACAGGAATAGATCCTGTTAGTGCTCAGAGGTTAATACAACTAGCCTACACTTTAATTAGTAGAGGTGACGGGCCTTAGAATAAGGAGTATACACAACTGTTAATGTTGAATGTAACTGACCCATCTAATTGTGACACCATCTTCCATGGAGAGAAGAACATGGAAAAGTGCTAAAGACAGGGGAAAGTTACTTTTATATATTTTCCTTTTTAAAAGTAGTGATAGTAAGCAAAAATCCTGACAAAATTAGGCTATTCCAAACAAAAAATGGCTTGGTTCATATAATTCTTGGGTGTGCTTTCACGTCTGTTGAGATTTACTCACATCTTGGTGGTCACAAATGGTCAAACTAAGAGATTCTGTACATCTGACCTACTGAAATGGCAGTGATAGAATAATTAATGATGAAACGGCATGAATACTCTCCTAAAACTTGAGAGAAACTGTCAAATTTCTCAATGTTCCTCGCGTTTCTCTTTAAATTATTTTTCATAATATTTTAGTACTTAATAATAAAATACAATACACTGTTCTTATAGCGCAAACCACAGTTAATTTCCATTACGCTTAGAAGAAGAAAGTCAAAAGAAGAAGAATTACAGGCTGGAGAAGAGATACTGGTCTTGAGTAGTATCTGGAAATGAAGTGTTCCAGTTTTTTTTTACTTTAGGTGGTAGGGTTTTTCAGCGACATGCAGCAAAATAAATATTGCATATTCAACGTATAGGCCAAGCAGTTACTCCGTGTAAATTTCACATTGGAGGATACTTTTGAGGAGAAAAACTATTTTCACATTACTCTCAAGAGCCAATCATGAAAACGGACAGTGTGCTAAACAACTTTAAGTTGCAAGGGAGGTGGCTGCGTATCATCTTTAGAATCATTTTATTACAAATTTGTGACGACGGAGGCACTATTATTATGTACCATTGGTATCAACTTCAGGCTGCTCACAGAATCAACTCAAATTGCTCACTTTTTGGTGACTTTAAACAGTGATATTTGGGTAATGTGGTTTATTAGATACATCTTCAAGCTATAGAGTGGCGGCACCAGGATAAAAAAGTGGGGGGGGGGAGGGCAATGGAATGCAGGGGGCAAAAAAAATTCTCGCGAAGCGCGGAATCGAACGCGAAGCGCGAGCTGTAACGGGTGGGGTCCAAGGGCCCTAATATAAAGCTCCGAGATTTTAGCATATCTTTATAGGGATAAAATAAGTCTCGGGGTAGATATACTTTGGTTCATCATGCACAATCCAATGCAAAAATTACAAATGATTTTAATGTATTAGGCTATTCCTCTAAAAACACAACATGAAAATTTAGACAAAACTCTTAAAAACAGATTTTTTTCTTAATTAGAAAGTGTGCAATATGTACATAAACAGGAAATGTATATCTGTTACACTTAATGTTATAAAGAGGGCAATATTGGTAAAATCAGGCAATGCGTTCGGTATTCAAAGAATTTGTTCAAAACTACAGCATGAACACTTTCATTTAATCATTACACTTCCTTAAACATTGTTTATGATTTCAAATATTTCTCTTTTAATATCAGGAAAAATACAGCAAACAGCATTTCTGATGTATGAAGGACAATGATTATTGAAAACAGGATAAAAGAAACCTAGCCTCGCAATCAGTCAAACAAATTTTATCGATGTATTGGTTTCCAATTACACGTACATAGGCCTAGCTACTCACTGACAACATCGGCAGGCTTTCGTATACTGTCATACCGATATGCTACTCTTCCAGCAGCCTGAAAATAAAAGTGAATGCTGATACAATACTGCATGAATACATATTTGTAACTTTAGGTGGGGTAACTAAATTTAGGTGGTGAGATTACTTGAGTGTAATTCTTGTGTTCGGCATTTTATGATGAACTTGTCAACTACCTCTTCCAAGTCAATTGCAAGTAGTCTTTCCCTGTGAACACTAATGACTGTGAGGCTTTTTAACCTTTGATTTGACATTGTGGTTCTCACATGATTCTTGATCAGATGTATGATTATTGATCAGCTTGAGTCAAATATACACTTCTTAACAGTGGCATAGCTACTGGGGGAGGGGGGTGCTTAGGGGACTGGAGCCCTCACTGAATCGCCCAGTCCCCCCCCCCAGCAGCCCCCAGTGGCGACCTGGGCAAAAAAGTTATATTCATGCTGGCCAATGATAATATATTCAATCCGGGCCACTCGGCTACTATGACATAGATATACTTGTGATAGATCCACGCAGTTGAAGGGTGTTCTGCAATTGCGCTGCACTCTGAATTTCAGAATAAACTCGGGTAGACTGTGGCAAACTTCATATCTTCGCAATCTCTTGACTTTTTTACTCGTCGGGTTTCTGGATGGATAATTTTCGAGCAGATTTAGAGTGGCTGAAATTTACTACCTTGGTTTTGTTTAGAGTCCGCTTCTAGCATCTGGTCTGTTTCTTTTTCCTGTAGGGATTTTTTTTAATTCCTGGGGATGCACAAATTTGTTCCAAAATTATACTTGGTGTGGTGGGTAGAATATTTGAGCAAAATATGGTTGGAAGGAACTTGATTTGCACTTTGCACGGCCATTGCAGTCAGTCATTGGCCAGTGCAACAACCAAACCCATGTTGGGTCAATGCGGTCTCAAGGGTGGCAACCTTACCACTATTACCTCACAGGACCTCACTTAGCTTTTGGGAGGAGTGGACATTCTCAGTGGCGTACGAGACGGGGCAGGGGAAGACTGCCCAGATTCCCGCAAAATCTAAATTCGGGCAGGAATTTGGGAAAAATTCGGGGAGGAGTTTTGAAAAAATTCGGGGAGGAGTTTTGAAAAAATTCGGACAGCCCTTAAATTTTGAAAAAATGGGGTGGTTTTTCAGAAAATTCCTACATGTAGCCGAAATCTCTAAAAAGATATGCCCTAAAAAGGGAAAGAAACGACATATAGTCGTAGGTTTTCATCATCTCCACAGTCTCACTGTAGTCTTGCAAAAATTGCCCGAAATGGTCAAATATTCGGGCAAAGGTAAAAAAAAATGCTGGGACGTTTTCAATTGTCAAATTAATTCCACGGACAGACAGGAGGGTGTTCAGGTGCCCCAAAACTTGCCATCTATCCTGCTCTAGAGCCAAACATGGACAATGTTTATGAAAATCAATTAATTTGTTTTTCGATATTTTAATGATGCAGTGTGAGAATGTCTTCCCACTAGTCTGCTTGAAAATTCATTTAAACACACCTTGAGTAGCAATAGAGTAAAATTCATTAGCATGTTTTCAATTCCGTTTTATGGTTTTCCCCGAAAATATGAGGGACCATTTCATTGATTGGTAGTGATACATTTAACCTCGTAATTTTCTGATCAAATAGCGACTGCTTCGAAACCCCTATAAGCCTGGTAAATGTCAGTTTCGACTGTCTCAGGGATCCGATTTTTCAAATTTTTCTGTTCGCTCCTCGCCAACCAGTGGTGGCACTCTGCTTAGATAGTCGTTTCAGTAGAATTTTAGTTTCAAGTGAACAGTTTTTGAAAAAGGAACCTCGAAATAGCGACTGCTTAGACCCTCTATAAGCATTGGAAAAGACATTTTCGACTGTCTGAAGGGTCAGATTTTTCAAAATTTCCTGTACGTTTCGCCTCAACTCATGGTGGTGCACCACTTAGACCGCTTCATAGAAGAATTTCAGTTTTTAGTGACCTTTTTTGCAAGAGGAAACTGAAAATAGCGACTGCTTAGATCCTCCTATAATTCCGGGAAATGCCATTTTCAACTGTCTGAGGGGTCGGATATTTCGAAATTTTCTGTACGCTTCGCGCCAACCAATGGTGGCGCTCCGCTTAGTCTTTATGGATGAATTTTAGTTTGGAGTGAACGTTTATCTTCAATTGAAACTTAAAATAGAGACTGCTTGGATCCTCTTCATAAGCCTGGGAAATGTCATTTTCGACTATCTGAGAGGTACGGTTTTTCAAATTTTCTGAACGCTCCGCGCCAACCAGTGGTGACACTCCGCTTTGACTGTCTTACGGGGAGAATTACATATTTCGTGCAAAAATCTTCTGCCATCAAACTTAAATGCTCCCCTACGCCTATGGAAATAGCTTGCTCAGGCGTGCACTGGAACAGCTGCTTGCAACATACAGCAGAATTCCGGATTTGCAATCGGATACACAGTCTAGTGGAGTAATGAGCTGAGCTAATCAGTTTCTCAAAAGCGTGTTTGAATCATAGAAAAATCACAAATTTTTCTCACCAAAATTAAGGACAATTAAATCTGGCAAAAGCCATTTCCAGCCATCTGGGAGGTGTTAAAATCCAAAATTTTCATTGTACCCTCAGCGCCAACTGATGGTGGGACTACGCTTGGATAGTAATCTCCAGCCCCCTACAAAAATGTCCACCCCCCCGTCCCCCCCCCCCCCCCGTTATAGTCCCAACGAAAAAAATCGTAGCAACGCCACTCCTTCTTAATAAAGAATATTTGAAATTTCGAAAACAATTTAGATCTTTCTAGTATAAGAACATTCCAGAAAATTCCCAAAGGATCAAGAAGTTATCAGTGTGAAACAACTATATAGTTCTTATTCTACATCCTTCCGGAGACTATGAGCAAATTCGAGAACTTCCTGCATGATTCCTGTTTACTAGTTTATGCATTGAAATCTAGTTCTCGCAATTTCTAGATCTTACACTGGACCTGTGTAATTTGTCTGCTTGCAGAGGCTGCTTTCTTCTTCTCTACCGGAAAAAAGGTCGTGGCCGGCTCGACTTGAACCAATAGATTGAAAAATGGGCCCTAAAACTCCATCTTACCCAACCTCTACTTCTCTACTCCACCAAATAACTCGGTCCATGTCGTTCTCCCAAACCTAAAGATTTTCTGGTCCTGTTTGTGTCATTCCGAACAGAGATAGACACTCTTGTTAGGCTACTATTATTCCGGAGCTGACTGGGGGAAACTGGGGGGGGGGGGGAAGGTTCTGACTGGGGAGGCAAATGATTTCAAACGGTTCAGATTTAGTACGCAAAAATAGTCAAATCAACTCCGTCAATGAGTATACTCTTAGAACAGTTGAGCGAAAATGCTCAATTTTGAAGAAACATACTAAAGCATACATGTAGGCCTACGGTAAATTTTTTTAGCAAAGTTCGCTAAATTTATTGGGCAATATTTATGCAACAGTTGGGAAAATCATGATGATTTGCCCAAACTTTATCAATTTTCTTCCTCACTTTTTAGGATGTGCTATGTTTGCTCATCTTCAAGAAAACACAAAAGCCTGCACTCCGCAACCCTATGAAAAATTATCTATGTGCTGATTAAGTTTTACAACTTTTTTGCTTTCTTTGAATTTTCTTCCCAAGTAGGAGTTAGCCGGATTATCCAATCTTCTTGTCGTACAACTTAAATTTCCCATCATGAAGATTTACAAAGTTTTAAACTTATTTCTTTGATACTAAGAGCATGCCGGTAACTTCTGAGAACTCGACAAAGTCAGCAATATGTCAACACACACAGATCTACTGAATTTTTTGACGTATACATTTCTGAGGCATACCCTGTCCTTACCTAGAGCGGTTATCCTTGATGTCCAAGTTATGGGCGAATCCGAAAACTTAATGAAGGCGCCATAAGTGGGATCCTTCAGCCTTAGCTCGTTTTAATTTTATTGTCTACATGCAATGCAAAACTCTCATATTCAGTGAAATTGGGGAATCGAGATGCCTTAGTGTAAAATCATCCATGATACATTTAAGCAAAGAATTGGCAAGATTGCAGCTGACGGACCCAAGCTACGGCCGACTTAATCAGAATATCACTAAACTGATCGGATCAAGTACAAAATTCCGGTCGATTCACACATAATACAAAATGCCGGTAGTAGTACACATTGAGCCAAAATGCCCTTTCTCCCCCAACATGGTGTCACATGATTATGAAAGTACAGTAGCGTGAAACTAATAATCCAGTGGGGTTTCGCTTGCACTGAAGTGAAAAGAGTAAAAGAATTGAAAAACTGCGTCCTTTTTAAAAGAATGGTTTAAGGTCAAATCAACTTTTAATATGTTAGAGGGGTACTAATTCTAGGCATTTCGGTAAAATTTGCATTGACAGTAGTAATCAAGATATGATGAGGTAGATCCTTCACATTTGCAAAAAAGTGAACTTGAAACAAACACATATGACATCATATCCTCATATTAATTGGGAGTCATTTGCTTTAAAACTTTTCTCCGCAATTAAAAACCCATATTAGCAGAATGTGATTGCATTAGTGACATGAGAACTTTACAGACTTTGCATTCCCCATGCACGGGAAGTCCCGGCTATTCCTATTAATAAAGTTTAGGCTACTTTTATTTCCTATGAATTTGGTATCTAGAGAGCCAAGCAGACCTTTTGTCTTGGGTATTACTTGCCATGTACTTAATTAATGAGTGATCACGTTATGTAAATTACGTCAATTAATGTTTCTTCGTGTACTTATCTTGCTTTCCAGATGCCAAAAATGTACACCTAAAGGTGATTTATTTCCAACCCCCCCCCCCCCCCAATAAGATTGCTTGCTATTGGGCTCTTGCACATTTAATCCTCTTCTTCACAAAGTAGTCCATTATGACATTAAATTGTTAAATCTAGACATGACAATATCGCAAAATATAATGGCCACCTTCAGAGTGGTATGTAAAAGAGAGGGATAAAAACATAGGCGTGTGCAGGTAGGGGCAAGAGGGACTTTCCTTCCCCTGGAAAGTAAAAAAAACTTGAAAAAAAACCGAAATCAATGAAGAAAAAGACGAAGAAAAAAATAACATCAACATTTCCTTAACAGTTCACTCAGTGTTTTCCCTACTTATATGTTGCAAATAGTGTCATTCTTGGGGATCTTGGCGGCATTCCAGGCCAAATTTTCTTGCGTTCGGGGCCAACTCATGGTGGAGTGGAGCTTTTTCCTTTAAAAATATTTTGCACTCCTGAATTTCATTCTGCGGACGCCCATGGATAGATAATTTAAATATGCTTTAATAGAAAAACTTGCTCAGGAGAAATGGCAAAGTAGTCTACCAGATGGGGAAAACCCAAATGAAAAATCTGAAAAGCCATGACTTAGATCGTAATAAGACTCAGGGTATATACTCCTTCGAAGCGCCCCTGCAGACCATTTCGCCCCCTCCGACCGAAATCCCTAGCTCTGCCACTGCACACACACACCCACCCACACACACGCATACGCGTAATTATGACTGCATAGCTTTCTCTTTCATCGAAACCAAAAATGCCCTTAATAGCAGTATCATTAAGATTAACAGTATCCGGGAAAACGTTTATACAGTGCGTTTTCTTTTCAGTTTCAACACCCACAAGGAAAGCACAATGTAAAACTATGTTTACACATTTTTTCAATCATTTTGTTTTGTTTTGTTCGGTGCTTTATTTTTAATTCTATGCCAGACAAGGGCACAGATATCGCTTTCCTCACCAGATAAAAAAAACTTAAGGTGTATCTCAAGTCAAAAAATTAGAATATATATTCAACTTAACAGAATGGAAATGGAATTATAACAGTCTAATTCCCATCTTTAAAGACCATTCTTGAGTCGAGATATAAAATGTTGAAGTTGATTCACTCAAATTACAATGGCACATTGCGCAATAATTTGTGATGTCATTGTTGTAATACTAAAATTACAGTCTTTGTATTTCTTTGTTTTTCGTAAAGTTACTGCACCTCGTATCAAGATGTGATAGCACTCCCACTCTTATGGGCAGATGGGAGTGGTGTAATTAATTAAGCCCTTTCTGTGCAACATGGTATGCATGCAAACAGCCAGTGTTCAAAGTCATAAAGGCATTTTTTTATTTTAAAGGGAAACAAAGCAGGCAATGTGAGTTTTGCAATAAGAAAGTCACAAATTATTGCGCAATGGAACAACTCGTTTTAAGTGAATAAATTTCAACATTTTTTTACTAAGCCCAAGAATGTCCCATGGAGATGGAAGTTGGACTGTAAGAATTCATTTTTCATGCTGTTTAATATGTATTTTTCATTTTATTACTTGAGGTACACTTTGATGATACCAAATTTAAAGGGGAAGTTTAAACAAAAACTTGATTTTCATATGTGAAAGAGGAACAAAATCTACACAGTGAAAATCCCATTCAAATGTATTTCTTGAGATATCAGTAAATTAATCAGTAGATTTGTGTTCAAAAGTGAAGTTGAGGGCAGCAGAGCTTATATCACTTCCTCACATTGACAAGGAATGCTTTGTTTCCCTTTGTTTTATCAGAATGTTGTGTTGACCTTGAAGTTATTAGGAGTATGACCTCCCCGTGGGGGATGCAAAGTTTGTAAAATTCTCATACCACTTATGCAATCACATTTCAATAATATGGAATTGTTGAGGAGAAACTCCAGTATCAAGTTTAAAGAAAAACAAAAGACTGCCCATTAATGTGGGGATGTGATGTCATAATTATGTGCTTGCTTCAAGTACACCTTTTGTTGAAAATGTATAAACTTTACCTATTCGTATCTTGAGAACCACACATCGGATTTCAATGCAAATTTCACCAAAATGCTTAGAATAAGCATCTCTCTAGCATACCAAATCCTGTTGTGACCTTAAGCCCTTCTTTTAAATACCTGTCTCTATGACACATACCTTTATGTGGGGATTGTATTTTCACCAATCTACATATAATGGTAATATATATTTGTATTAATTTCTGTTTTCAATGTAATTTCAGTTTATATGTCTTATAATTTGAATAAGAGCACCAGCTTCCCGGAAAGCGTAAGTCGCAAACCAATCAAGAGATTTTATAGAACAGCCAAAGGCTTAGGTTCTTAGCCTTCATTTCATCTCCGGACCACTTAGATTGTTCCAAATATTTTGAAGGAAATAATCCACCATTTCAGATACGTCACTTTTACAAGATCTGTTGTCGCTTGGGTGTGTTACATGTACCTTCAAGAGGACCGATAAAACAGGGGTTCAAATCTTGTGGTTTTTAAGATTGAGGTGCTTAGCCCTAAATTTCTCACTATCAATTCCCCAGTTTGAGAGCAAATCTGGAATAAGGATTAAAAAAACATATTATATTTTTAGATATAACGTCATCATCAAGAACCAAATTTATTTTTCATATGTTAAAGAGAGAAACAGGCATTCTGGTGAAAATTGTACTCATTCCCCAAGTGTGGTTCTCGAGATATTATCAATTGAACGTGGCAAGTTTTTTACATAAAATTAAATTGAATCAAATAGGTGTGATGTCATGGAATCTTATTGTAGGTCAATGTTGTGTTTTTATTTATAACTTACCACCAATTTTATGCAAATTAACGTTGATATACTGATTCGATACGTGCATCTTTAGCAATGTAATTTTAAACACTTTATATGCCTATTTGTCCCTAAGGCATGGAATCACATAGTGAAAAAAACATTGTCCTACAATGTGAATCCATTACATCACATCTGTTTGCTTCAATTTTACTTTTATAGAAAATATGTCAACTTCAATTTTTTTATCTCGAAATTCAAACACAGGAAATTAATAAAGCTCTCACCAGAATGCTTAGAATATGTTCCTCTCTAACATATGAGGAATATTTTTTTTGGCTCTTAACTATACTTTTAATTAAGGGCAACGAAAATTTTGGTAAAACGTGGGTTTCTGTTTTTGTTCTCTGTCTCTCTCTTTTAAGATGTTCAGTACTTTACTAAACGCAATCATCTCAATTTCCAATATATTTCCATATCAGAGAGGTTCAGAAATATGGGCGTTCGAAAGTGGGGGCAAGGGGGGCACCAAGGGGAGCACTTACCCCCCCCTGGAAAATCAAATTTGTGAAAACATTAATTAAAAATTGAAACAAAAAAAAATAAAAATAAATCATCAAAATATCTTCACTCACAGCGTCAGTTTCTACTCGTGAAATAATGGGGACATTTTGACCAGGAATAGCAAAGGAGAAGATGGTATGCTGAATAGTGAAATCGTTGCGAGTTTTGAGGGTTAAAACGTAAATTGACCCATCTAAGGCCTAAAAAGCCTGCACTTTGGTTTGGTGTAAACACTTTATACGTGTGAAACGTTTGTAGTTTGAAAAATCTAACTAAAATATTGTTTGTTGAACGATAATTACAAATTTGTTTTCTATAGATTTGAAATTTGCGCTATTTTAATGAAAGGTATATCTCTCTTTACTTTGTAGGTACCAGTACATTTCTCTGTTGCAAATTCACAAATTGTCAATTTATCAATCACATGCTTGCTGGATGTATAGTTATGATATCTTGTGCATAATCAGAAATTTTAATTTTCAATTTTACATTAACCCTAAGTAGTTTAAAAAGTTTATTGTTTTCCCAAGGCTGACGGTGGAACCGCAATTGGTATACATTGTTTTTATTAAATTAAAATTTTAAAACGGGTCTTTACTCCCATATCCGTGACGATTATACCAACATAATAGACCAGTCTTTTAGAAGAGTGTTGTCTATTTGGAGATGAAAAGGTTACAAACAATTGGCCTATTTTACACGTAAAAGTATGTTCGAAAGGACAAATTCATCTGTCTACTCTAACCGAACGCCAGTCCATTTGTCCGTCCGAAGGCCCCCTTTTTGGGAGCTGTCCACACATATTGGTACCAATGCTTTTACAAAGCCCTACCTCGGAGGGATTTGATGTTCCTCTTAAACACCATGCTCGATAGGACCGTTCAAATTTTGACCACCCGAAAAGGCTAACACGTGCACGTGCAGCACAATTTAAACATGTAACAGTTTAAGAGTAAAAGTTTGGTTTCGCCTAACGGCCCTTTTGGCAGAGGGTCTGGAGGACTTTAGAAAAAGTGTTGGGAATGTAGCACAACATTTACAAAACAATTCGTTGAGAAAGAACGATTATTACACAATGGATCATTGGGATGTAAAGGCCTAATCGTCTCAACCCAAACTTAGTCTTTAGTAGCCCAAAGAAATTCTCAAAAGACACAGCTCTTTGTGAACAAAAAGTTCAAAAAATGCATAGCACTGTAACTATAAACTGCTTGGTACTGTACTCGGGATGTTGTGTACTCACCATGAAGTAAGTATCATCGCCTTATCCCTGGCACTTTTGTGGACTTTTTACCCCAGTCTCTGTATTGCAAAATTAAGTACAATTTCAAAAGAGAGGCTTCGTATACATAATAACACTTACAACCGACAACATAAAGCCATCAAAGATAGGCTTTAGACATCATTCTCATGATCTGTCTAAATTGTTTATCCCATCGAGGTGGTGACACATGGTGTCACATGGTACCCCGTGTGATATAGGTTCCCTCCTATCAAATTCCTTGATAAGGGCCCATTGTTTGTCCAGATACCATTACATCTGAAACAAATCGCCACCCTTGGATCTTGATCATCATTTGCCAATATTTTTCCTCCTCAATAATTGTGAAATTTACTAGGAGAAACTATTTGATCTACCTTTATCATAATAAATGCAATATTTAAGACCTGAATTAGTATGAAAATATGTAGAAGAACAGCACACGTAGAGAATTGTAAGATTTATTCGCGTTTCGTAACAATTTCTTGCTGACTCTTAAGTTGGCGCGTAGCGAAGGGGGTGTGATGCGGGAAGCCGCGCCTCCCCCCGCCCCTTGGCATACATGTATTGGTTTGGATTGAAGAAAAACATATGCATTCATGATGGCGTGTGTGTGTAGGTATGTATGTATGTAGGTGTGTGTATATAGGTGTGTGTGTTTGTGTGTGTTACACATTGCTCGTTAACACAATATCTCAAGAAGGGAAGAACATACACAAACTTGGTACATGGATGCCCCATAGTGAGAGAAAGAACCCTATTGTTCTGGTGGGGTCAAAGGTCATTTGGGGTCACCACAAGTCAAACTCTGAAAACCTTGTTAAAACACGATATCTTGAGTTAGAGTTAGATAGAGTTTTACGTCCCAGTTTCCAACCAATTGGTTCAAGTCGAGACGGCCACGACCTATTTTCCGTCCAGTTGTGGCTCACTGGCTTGTTTTCTCTACTCCATTGCTTATGCGGAGCATCACGCACAACGGTTCCATTTTTAGAGTCTTTGGTATGACTCGACCTGGGAATCGAACCCGGGGCTTCTAAGTGAGAGGCGGATGCTCTTACCGTTATACCAAACACGATATCTTGAGGTAGAAAGCTTGGATGAGTGTGATACTTGATATGCAGATGCATTATTGTGAGAGAAAGAACCCTACTGTTTTTGGTGGGGGTCTAAGGTCGTTTGGTGTCACCAGGGGTCAGACCCCGAAAACTTCGTTAACACGATATCTTGAGCTATGAAACTTTTATGAATGTCATATGTGGTATGGAAATGCGTTATTGCCAGAGAAAGAACTCTTTTGTTTTTGGTGGGGGCCAAAGGTCATTTGGGATCACCAGGGGTCAGACCCCGAAAACGTCGTTGACACGAGATAGGAAACTTGGATGAATGTCCTAGTTGGTATGCGGATGTTTAATTGTCAGAGAAAGAACCCTTTCGCTTTTGGTGGTGTCAAAGGTCATTTGGGGTCACTAGGGATCAGACCCCGACAACATCGTTATCACTATACCTTGAGGTAGGAAACTGAGATGAATGTCATACTTAGTATGTAGATGAATTATTGTCAAGGAAAGAACCGTTTAATTTTTGGTATGGGTCGAAGATCGTTTGGGGTCACCAGGGGTCAAAATCCGAAAACCTATTTATGACCACATTTTGTGACAGGAACCTTAGTTGTATGCCATTCTTAGGTTAGCATTTTCTCTACGAGTTATTTTGTCCGGGCGCGTCGCCCGGATAAAATCTGAAGAGCTGAATTAACGCCGGCCTTTAATTAACCACCTCACGAAAACATCGGCCGACCGCACAAAAATTCTGTTGGCACTATAAGCCTAACGATATTATTAGCAGATTACGCACATATGAACGGCGTAAGATTTGAGCAGATTCACGCTAAAACATAACCCTCTTGACGGAAGTATTTTGCACACTACTTGTGACTGCCTTAGTATTTTGCACTACGTAATAACAAAGAAGCTCACATTCAAAACCTGCCAAGAAGACAAGGTGGCAACAGGAAATCTTCTGTTAAAAACCTTATGATGATGAAAAATTTTTATAGGCCGGAGGAAGGACACCCCTCCAGTTACACTCCACCTCCAAGATGGCGAGCAGAGGATGCCACGCAGACAAAATCTGGACCTGTGGAGAACACTGACTTAGTATGTAGAGGCATTATTGTCAAGGGAAGAACCCTCTAAATTTTGGTTGCTGTCAAAGGTTATGGAGGGTTGCTACGGGTCAAAACCTAAAAACCTCCTGAACAGTATATCTTGAGACAGGAAACTTGGAAGAATGTCATGCTTAGTTTATCAAGAAGACAAGCATATTGTTTTGGTGGGGGTCAAAGTTCATTCAGGGTCACCATCGGTCAAACCCTAAAAACCTCAACTTACTCGATATCTCGAGGACAGGAAACTTGAATGAATCACTTAGTAAGTAGATGCATTATTGTCAGGAAAAGAACCTGATTATGTTTGGTGGGGGTCAAAGGTCATGTGGGTCACCAGGGGTCTAACCATGGAAATCTTTCCAACATATCCTGAGAAAGGAAGTCTGGATTGATATCATACTTACTAAGTAGATGCGTCTTGTTCATAGTAAGAACCATATTGTGCTTGGTGGAGATCAAAGGTCATCTGGGGTCACCAGGGGCTAAACGCAGAAAAAACTTGTTAGGCAATATTTTAAAGCGACAGGAAGCTGGACGAATGTCACCAGGGGCTAAACGCAGAAAAACTTGTTTAAGCAATATTTTAAAGCGACAGGAAGCTGATACAGCAGCATGAAGCAGATACATGATGGCTTCCCATCTTCAAATGGGAACACAAACTGTATTTTTCCAATGCAATAATATATATTAATTGACCAGTGACAGAAAAAATGAGATAACATGACATTATTAGAATCATCGAAACATCAATGCATCTTAATTGCATTATGGTTTTCGTATGTGAAAGAGGAACTAAATCTACATAAATTTGGTGAAACTTCCATTTAAGAAGATATGTATTTCTCTAGAAACCAACCACTGAGGTCACTAAGTTTATGGTTCAAAGTCACCTAGCTTGAAGTTAGCTCATGTGACATCATATTCTGAAATTAATGAAGTCTTTTGTTTGTGTTTGTTTAACCTTTCCTATAAATGCTTTTCCTCATCAATCTTATATTGTCAAAATACAATTTCGTGAGGAGAATCAAGTCTCTACAACATTTGCATTCCGTACGAGGAGGTCCCTTTTAAACTAACTTAAAGACAACAGATTAAAGAAAGGAACATTGCATTCTATAGAAACTGTGGTAAAACCTCTGCTGTCCCCAAGTTGAGTTTGGGACACAAATCAATTTACTTGCTGATATCAAGTCCAATTTGAATGAAAGGTTCACCAAAATTATGTAAATACAGTTACTCATTTTCTTATGGGTTCCCATTCGAATGCTTTTCAACTCTATTCCATCATTCTATAATTGAAAGCTTCATTGCTGTGCACCAGGGACATCGATCCTGGGGGCACTTGCCATCCCTTGAAAATAGTGGAGGGAAAACATTTCGTTTTCACCCCAATAATTCAGGCAGATTCAAAAACAACAGGCAGAATAAACAAAATATAACAATGTGGTATAAAGATGGCTTCAGGTCTTCCAGAAAACGTCAATGTGCATGTCTCTGTGAGTGAGTATGCATGTTTTTCTGTGCTTGTATACGGGTCGCGTTTTATAAGTAGATTGCTTACAGACGATTCCGGTCTTCCATACGATCCAGGGTTCGACCGGGTGGAAAATTGTCATTGCCCCTAATACACAAACCAGATGAACGCCCTTGCTATGCATAAGTGGAGAGTACGTGAGGGTCATATTGGATTTGGTAACTAAAGATATGAACTTACCTACTTTCTTCTCAACAGCTCACTGTTACTACCTCGAAAACCACAATAACTGTGTGTTAACAAACTCCAAAGTAAGTTGATGTTATGGCTGCAGGCTTTGCTGCCCCTACCCTTTTATTAAACGAAATCGGCACTATCTCTGTTGAATATTAATAACGTTGTTCCAATGTTGTGCTGGTAGTTTTTAGGTGTTGCAGCTCGCAGGTAAATAATTTACCTACTGCACACTACTAATGTTTCAAAAACACTCATTGTAAAAAAACGTCTGTAAATTTTCAGACCAAAATACAAAGGGATATATAAAGATAAACCAAAAAGGTGCTGACAACTAAGTTTCAAAAGTAGACAACTGTCTTTTGTAAGCGCTATTTATCTCTTTGTTATTTGTTTTTAAAGACACTTTTTGACTGTGTATGAATATAAGCCGAATATCAGTAAGCAAAAATGCAGTCTAATGGTTGTTATGCAGTGATCTACAACGCATCATAGTCTCCTATTCCTAATGTGACTTTAAAAATACTACCATTGCATGGATTGACAATTTGCCCAGCCAATTTTTCTAATGCACTTACATTCAATGTTACCGGCTTTGGTGGACGTTTATATTATAAGCCTCTTAGCCACTGAAGTTTCGTTCTGATACACTCCCATTTGAAACCGCTATCGACATCCGTTTTAACCACACCTCTACAAACATCTCCCTTTTAAAAGTACCGCAAGTATGGACTTTTATTTGGGTATGAATAATAAAATATGAAATTGATGATAACATAATTTTGAATTCTGAAAACCTAGCACCTGCTTTAAAATACTTTGGAATTGGATCGATTTAAGAAGTTTCACCAAAGACATTTTACGGGTAGACTGTGCTTTTTCCTTCATTCGTGCCCCCTTCAGGCTAGGGTTTGTAGAATATGGCCATGGTATTTCCCGCCTGTTGTAAGAGGCCACTAAAGGGATACCCGAAACCAGACTTGCATTTGAACCATACACTGTTAAAAATTTCTGTAAATTTACAGACTTTTTTTAACTTAAACTTTTTGTATTTTACTTTTAATAGAGATTTTCTGTATCTTTACAGACACTTTGTATTGCTACAACAAAAAAAGGTTGTTTAACATGTATTTTCTGTTTATTTGAAAAACCATTTCTGTCTACCTTTTTAACCATATTTTACTGCTTTGTAAAACTTTTTCTGTAAATTTACAGAAATTTTAACAGTATTTTGTATTTTTCTGATTTCACATAAATATACTGTCATTTAACAGACATTCATTTTGTTTTTAAGCTGAAAAAGAAACAAAAATAAGCCCAAACAAACAAATAAGAAATAGCCAGAAAATTTTCAATATATAACATGCATCGTTCTGCGAAGTTTCAGTTTAAAAAAAAAAAACATTTTTGGCAAATTTATGGCCCTATTTGAAAATTAACTTACATTTATTATAAAAGCATACTTAGTTATTACGTTCTTAGTTATTAATATCATACAACTGGTGTTTTGTCATACATTTTTAAGTAAAAAGAAATAATTGTAAGGCCCTAATTTCAGAGCACTGACAATTGGTATACTGATGTCAACTCATCGCCACAGGCGCTCATGCACTTGATCGGAGCAAATTAAAAACGTTTCACAAATTTACTTGAAAGAGTCTGTAAATTTACCACTTTATGACGTAAATCTCATTTTGCATAAATG
The DNA here is from genome assembly GCA_037179385.1 of Holothuria scabra. NCBI lineage: Eukaryota > Metazoa > Echinodermata > Holothuroidea > Aspidochirotida > Holothuriidae > Holothuria > Holothuria scabra. The sequence continues at coordinate 33,875,199 of CM074193.1, forward strand.
GGTGGAGCTTATTTTGTAGGCATTTTCCTAACAAAAGGATTGCTGTTGCTTTGAATAATATCTTCTTTGGCGTTTTTTAATCAGGAAGTGATAAACTTATTGTTTACCTTGTCTGGAAATGTTTGCAACCAATGTATTTCCATTCTTTGTCATATTTATTTTAAAAACAATTATTATATTGTACAAAAAATGTGACTTTCCAATTACAAAGTTCCTATAGATAGCAGTCTACTTGACAACAATATGACAACAAATCATCCTCAATGTGTTGTCCTGGGCATGACGTTAAACTGCATCCAGGTTGTGGCTTCTGTTCTTTTCAGCCAGTCTAGAGCAGGACCACTCAGTGTTTGCCCTTTTGAGGGCGTACTTGTCCATTTGGGACGTTAAGCTCCTTAAGGGAGCAGAACTCCTCCGGGAGTAATCGTTTGGTTTTCGCCCCTTGGCTCTTCGCCAGAGAGTCGTGGGGACTTTTAGAAAAAAGTTTTGATTGAAAACAACTTCGTAACGACACATTACGTTGATAAGCAAATACCTGATCTACGTAATGGTGAAGTGTATGTTACGTAATAACATATGAATGGTAAAGAAGCGATATTATAATAAATATTAAAACGTCGGGAATGAAAACAGTAGGCTGTAAATTCACATAAAATTAAGGTAAACAAAACAGAACAATTCTGTAATTCGATTTTACAGTAGACTTTTGTTAACTAATTTACATGCAAAAACTGTAAAGAAAAAACAAACCCTTAATGTTTTTTCATGATAACAGTCTGGCTGTAAAAAAAACATTATTTGGTTGGAAAAAAATTTGCCATAAAAATTATGTAAATTTACAGAGAAATTTTTTAACAGTGTAGTTGAAAAAAAAACATAAGCTTTGAACTTTTTATCGAGTTGACTGACACTTTATAACACATTCATGTTGGTGTATCATCTCACTACACTAACTAACTAACTAACTAACTGACCAACTAACTGATTAACTAACTGACCAAATAACTGATTAACTAACTGATTAACTAACTGATTAACTAACTGATTAACTAACTGATTAACTAACCGATTAACTAACTGATTAACTAACTGATTAACTAACTGATTAACTAACTGACCGACCGACCGACCGACCGACCGACCGACCGGGGGCCGGCCGGACGGACGGACGGACGGACGGACGGACGGACGGACGGACGGACGGACGGATGGACGGATGGACGGCTGGACGGATGGACGGATGGACGGATGGATGGATGGATGGATGGATGGATGGATGGATGGATGGATGGATGGATGGATGGTTGACTCTGGCTGGCTGGCTGGCTGGCTGGCTGGCTGGCTGACTGGCCGACTGACTGACTGACTGACCGACTGACTGACTGACCTTTCATATGTGAAATATTCTTACTCCCTTCCAGCAATGATGCTATTGTAATGGGCAATGATCTTTTCATTGAAAGACTATTCCTCCCACCCCAAACTAAAAAACCGATTCTAAAGACACAGGAAAATACAAATTTTGAAATGGGGAAGCAAAATGTCATAATTTATAGCCAAATATGGCTAACTCTAGGTTCATATTTTAACAAATTGGAAATTTGCAGTATGATCCGCATTTTAAAGTGATTACATAGCCACTACAGACGAATCCGAACAAACAACTGATGGTCTGATTTATTCGAGCATAAATGATGTCTACATTGTCTTTTTGGTGCATGAATTACATTTTAATTTGCCGTAAAGTAGGACAGAGAGCTTAGGTTCGGATAATCGAGATCCCCAGCCTAGTTTCGTTCGAGATAGCTGTGCACTTAGACAGTGTTGTATGCATGTTCTGACGAAAACAAGGAACGCTGTACGCTGCGTGATGAGCTTCGGTTTTATATCCCGCTCTGTGGCCCAAAATTCCATGCGGCAACAAATCACCGAACTAGCTTATTACATGGCAGTAGCCTTGAAACTGAAAGTTGTTTTGAGCATAGTACTGCCCTAATTCAGAGAACTATTCACATTCTAAATGAATTCTTATAAAATGAAAATCTTGAATTTAATAATGATATCGTATATCGGTGTTGGTTATATCCATGTAATAATTCTAATGAATCTGTAGTTACTATTAATATTACTTTATTCACTTTGGTATGGACTATAGTGGTTTCAAAGACTGCTGTTGACATCCGCCTCTGTAATTTTATCCATCCGTCCGTCTCTCCCTCATTCCGTCCGTCCGTCCGTCCGTCCGTCCGTCCGTCCGTCCGTCCGTCCGTCCGTCCGTCCGTCCGTCCGTCCGTCTCTTATTCCGTCCATTCATCCATTTATGGAAGGTCTCCCATAGTCTTCTTAACGTCTTAAAAACGAAGCTTAAAAAATAATAATAATTTTGTATGTGAAAGAAGGACCAAATTTATACCGTGTGGTGAAAGTTCCATTTCAATCGGACATGTATTTTCCGAGATATCAGTAAATAAAGTCACTCAGTAGAATTGTGTTCCAAAGTGATGTTAAGGGCAGCAGAGCTTTTATCCCTGTTATATCGCTTTCTCACATTGACAAGGAATGTTTTGTCCGCCTTTGCTTTATCAAACTGTTGTGTTGACCTTGAAGTTAATAGGAATAACACCTCCCTGTGGTGGATGAGAAGTTTGTAAAAAGCTTAAGCCACTAATGCAATCACATTTTAATAATGTGAAATAGTTGAGGAGAAAATCGACTCTAAAATTTAAAGAAAAATAAATTAGCACTAGTATATTTGGGGATTTAATGTCATACAGGCATGTATGCTTGCTCTGAGTTCACTCTTTGTCGAAAATGTGAATAAAATATTAGGGGCTCATAATAATTAATTTTACCAAAATGCTTAGAATAAGTACCCCTCTAACATGTAAAATGCTTTTGTGACCTTAAACCCTTCTTTTAGTGATTGCCGTCCCTCAGTGCCAACGATAACCAGGAATTGCTTCATTACTGGCCCAAGTCTTAAACATTCATGGGAACCGACCGCCACTAGGCAAGAGATGTATACGGTCCGTTGAAATAACAATTGGAAAGGATTAAGTTTTTACTTCTAATGTAATCTTTAATTCTACCTTTTTAATTTCTAAGTCAGAGTAGGCTACTTCTTTTAGGAAATTCTACATCAGATATTGAATCAAACCTATTACCCTTGTACAGCTGAAAACGTCTGATTTCATCTAGTCAAGAAGAGGCGCAGTGTATTGACGATTTTCCTGCAGCCGGGGTGCTAACTCACTTATGGACCATAGGTGTTTGATCTGAACCTGATGCGTATCCCACGTGACGTAATTTTTGAGGGCGGAGTCAACTGTTCTTGGATTTAAACTTTATTCTCCTCGATCTACAGAGTTGCAAAAATATCCATGCTTCCATGAGCTCAATTCAATACAAAAAATATTTCAAAATGTAACTGAAGGTTATTTGAATATCATCGGTTAATCTGAAATTGAAATTGGAAAGTGCTTGTGATCAAGTGATTATGTGTATGATTGTGTGAACTCATCTACCAAGAAGCAGTTCAGAGAAAATTAGCTGCTGAGTCAACCTTCATAAAAGAACAAGATGAGCAGACGTCTAAACTCTCATTTGAAACAACAGCCAGGTTCCATAGATTTTTTTTTCGCTTTCAAATATCTTTCATCTCACATCAGAACTTCAACATTACATATTCAAGGTAAACCAATGACTTGTTCTCCTAAATTTCATGATTTAGAGAAAAAATATTGTCACATGACTCTCAAGAGCCAACCATGAGGCCCGGCAGACTACTACAGTAATCCAACTGAAGGCTGCTCTTGCCCTTTGATCCATTTCCCTTCACCTGAAGTGTAAAATTGTTTTGAAGTAAGCATATGCTGTTTGAGCGCGAAGTTGTTTGGGACAAAATGCCTATCATAATTGTAAATGTAGTGTATGTTTAATACGCGAGCACGGTAATTCGTTGCCGCATGGCAATGCGGTGTCCTGGGCATGACGTTAAACTGCATCCAGGTTGTGGCTTCTGTTCTATTCAGCCAGTCTAAAGCAGGACCACTCAGTGTTTGCCCTTTGGAGGGCGTACTTGTCCATTTGGTACGTTAAGCTCCTTAAGGGAGCAGAACTCCTCAGGGAGTAATCGCTTGGTTTTCGCCCCTTGGCTCTTCGCCAGAGAGTCGTGGGGACTTTTAGAAAAAAGGCAATGCGGTGTCCTTTAGTGGACGTTTGTTTCGCCGAGCGGCACTTTAATTGTCAGAGAGTCGGGAGGACTTTAGTTAAGTGTTGTGGGAAACAGCTTGGATGAACAAACCAAGCTCCGCACATGGCGTGCAACTTTCTCTTGTTTTCGTCAGTGCGTGCATATAAAACTCAGGGTCAAGCCAACTCGAACTAAAATGGGGTCTCATCCCTACTTTACGGCAGATTGAAATGTATTTTTTACACTAAAAAGACAAGTTAGACTCAATCGACTGTACTAAACTACACTTGAGATCCCTTCTTATATTAAGGATAGATTGAAAAAGAATCATTTCAAGAAATATTAATGTAAACTCAAATTTTGGATACGTGTTGTTCGAGCGGGTTTGGTTTCTTTACTTCGACGATTCGAAGGATACGTGCATTCGCGTAGCCACCCAGACGAATTGCGGTATTAACTTATTTAGATCTTATTTTGAGACATTTGAAAGAATGTTACATTCTCCAATTTATGGGAACTCTTGTACTGTAAGTGTGATTATGGCAAGTCATTTTATCAGTCACATCGCAATTCGACATGTATTAATTGAACTTTAGAACTAAATTTTACAAATCCGAGTTCGCTTAAGGTTGAAAAGAAATACTGCGTTTGTTTTACAAAAAGTTAACATATTTCCAACCAATATCTGGCACAGAAAAACATATAATTCAAATTCAGGCAGTGCGGTATGACCATCTTAGAGAAGAGTAGATCTAGAAAGAATTTCACCTACAGCAGACTTGACTTTCATGTTAGTGACTTTATATGCGAAATTCCCCTTTAATGTTAAAGGTTTTGAACGAACTCTACTTCATAGGATATTAAATTGAATGGGAAACGTAGTCACCTCAACCTGAAGTGGTGTAGTCGTCATATTGCAATTTAAACGACATGTGCGCTAGGAGAACGCTAGTATTGCTGAAAATTGCAAATCACTGTCGTGTGTGAAGTTTAATCTACATATGATCAGACATATAAAACACATCAGGAGAATTGGCAATATTTCTTAATAAAGCAGAATTTTTATTCTTCCGGAATTTTAAACCAGGTCATGAAAAATGTTTAAAATGCCTTATTCAAAACTTTGAATCCTTGATTAAAACTGTCCCGATACTTTTCACTGACGTTTTTTTGTTCATGAGGAATCGCTCTTTCGAGAAAAGGGGTAACTTCCCCTTTCATTAAAAATAAATACTAACGTTTGGGAAGCCATGATACACAAATTATTTTTATTATTTTCAGCTCTTTTTTTTTGCAATTTTTATGACAATACTCACATTTACGAGACAATTCAGTAATCATGGCAATGTTTGCTTTCCTCATAAATGTGGAATGTCCTTTAAAAACTTCACACGGACATATTTTATTGCAATTCTCATGACAATACTTACTTTAACAAAACAATTCAGTAATCATGGCAATGCTTGACTTCGTTATAAATGTGGAATGTGCTTTTAAAACATCACACAAACATTTTGGTTAAAATGTTCTGTTAAAAGTAAAAGGCCAAAAACTTAAAACCAGAAATCTGTTCAATAGGTAAACTGATATTTGTGGCAGTATTCAAAGCTATTCCCATCTACACTGAAAATAAGCTCAATATGCATTCAGGGGATTTCCCAATCGTTCAGGGCAGGTTTATTGCTGTAAACTGTGGATAAATTGGAAAAAATGCAGGTTGTAAAAGAATAGCTAATGATAAATTTGTTGGAACAAATTTTCTCCCACCTGAAAACTATTTTAAGCAGAAGGCAATAATCAATTTTTGCAACAAACAGCTCAAAGGGACCAAACTTCTAACGTATTTAACAAAAAAGCTGGTCGATTTAGTATTACTTCCATGTGTCATGTATCTTCCAGTTATTTTTTTAACGTTCCTGAACTCATCGTGGTTGTAAACGTTTTCTTATTTTGGAAAATGGGGGGCGCTTCAAAAATGACCAAACCGAGCCACATCGGAAGCTAAACGATGTCTCACATAGAATGCAAACTATTACACAAACTGAAAAACATACAGGCAGGGGTTTGAGAATTTCCATGTGCAGAAGAATAATGCATCCCCAGCCTAGGCCTAAAGTCATGTCTAGGAGGATTAGATAGCATTGCAATTTTGATAATGTTAAGTTTTCACTAGTCCACGTCGCCACAGTAAGCATGAAGTGCAATATACTTACCTTCGCAATGTCCACTTAGTCGATCTTTTCTTCTTTACTTCAACTAATGCAAAACTGCCAATATATCTAGGTATATTTCTCAAAAGGCACCATCAACTGAACACCCAGTGGATCCGTTATCATTTGCGAGACAAAACAGAGTGACAAAATCACACGGTAAACGATCAGTTTCAAAACTGGAACTTTTTGTAAAGTTTTCCTGATCCTCTGGCACAGGGGTTCGGCAAAACCTAACATTCAACTGCTTCCAGAAGAAGCTATTACGTCCACTGAAGGGCAGCACGTGACCAACCTCACCGCCCTCAGACCATTTTCATTATTGGTCTGTCATGTATGGCTCCATTCTTGACTGGATAAAAAGAACAGATACTGCACATGATCTTGGGAAAAAGGCCGAGAATCTTATCGGTACTCAATCCAAAAGGTCTTAGCAGTAGTCTAAATGAATTAAACATATCTTACGTACATAAAGGATACCAGACTTTGAGTGCTTGAATCAAAGTACGGTGAACGACGGTGATGTTGTCCACCGCCAAAAGCATTCCTTCATGCTATTGTAAAAAATCTTCTCTTCATGTCACTTTTCTAACTTGTGATGTAAATTATTTGCATTAGCCATGAAAAATATAACCTCTTTTTGCTAGGTGCAAATAGAAGGTACGTAAAGTCTTATATGTGCAATCCTAAATACTAGTAAATTTATAATAAATAAATAATGGTAAAATTTAAAATCTAAATGTGTGTGATAAAGTGATATGTTGCTAGCTTTCGTCATTGTACATCCGGGATCTCGTAGAATTCAAACAACAAACCTATGGCACTTTGAAAGTCATTTGTAAGGTCGAAATGACCATTTTTAAAACTTGAATGTGCCTCTTCGAAAGAACTCACATAAAAAATGTAAGTTTTGAAGCAGGAAAAGCTAAGGTTGCTTTCTCCTTAAAAGTAATTTTAAACGAAAATGCACACTCCGTTCATACAATTTATGACCATCATTTTACCTTTTACACTCTGTGAAAGTTCAATAAAGCGTTTCATAAGGTATCAGTTGATGTTACTTAGTTGGTTAGTAAGATGGAGTTTCAAGGCCCAGTTTCCAACCTATTGGTTCAAATCGAGTCGGCCACAGCCTTTTTTCCAGTTGTGGCTCACTATCTTGTTTTCCCGACTCCATTGCCTATGCGACGCATCACTCACAACGGAATTAGGTTCAATTTTTAGAGACTGGTATGACACGACCTGGGAATCGAACCCGAGCCTTCCGCGTCAGTGAGAGGCGGATTCTCTCACCGCTAGACCAAACATGCGATCTATTACTAGATGTTGATTGTCTCCTTATTTCCTACCTCCCTGGAAGAAATTTTCATAACAACGCCATGCCAAGTATGCAAACCTTTGGTCGCGGTAGTCTTCGTGTAAATACTTGGGGTGGGCAAGTTGGTCGTTTTGCGTTCTAAGGTCGTGAGCCCGCCCCCTCCCAAAAAAGAGAAGTCAAATAGAGAAAGACATCCCCTTTACCTTACTTGGACCTACTCTCATTCCCAAAGAGGACTTCAGGTAACGTCAAGTCACGATACAAGTCAGAGTGGTTTACACTGTCAGACAACTTGGGCGTAGTCTATGTACCAGTAATCGTCACATTAGCCTTTATTTGCTCTAAGTTTCAAATCTCACTCCTACTGAAAAAGAGCCTCTCGCTTTTCGAATCTTCCCGCCAATGGATGTAGAAGACCCCAAAATTGGTTTTTGACACGATTTGATGAATAATTCAGTTGGGTCATAGCATGTTATATGGACACATTCTACTTTGATTTAAATGTATATCAGGGCCAAAATGACTTAAGAGTCAAAATGTCTAAAGAGAGTTAAAAATATCATTTGAATAAATAAGAAAAGTTTCTCAAACTACAAGCTTGAACGTACATTGTGTACATTTTATTCACGTTTTCCCACATCTATATATGTTTCCTTGCTTCTTATCCTTCAAGATACTTTACATTAAATACTTACCTGGTGTAAAATATATTATAACTCTCTAACCATATCTCTCCTGGTCCACTTATCTAAACATTTGTAATTAGACACCTTTGTGTTATTGTCACGGTGTCTTCAACAATCAGCAGCCACAAGAGTGTAAAAGCATGAATGAGTAAAAGGGCGAAGATAAAATGAAATGTAAAAGTGTAAAATTAAGTTTAAACGTATAAAAGTAAAGGCAGAATATATCAGTACAAAAGCGTTTAGAGTTTCAAAGTTAAAAAACAAAACTGTTTAATGGTAGATGTGTAAAAGTATAAAAAAGGAAAGTGTGAAAATTTAGGTATAACAATTATTAAGTTTAAAATTAATGAAAGGATAAAGGTAAAAAAAGAATTAAAGTATAAAATCATTAACGTATCAAAGAAAAAGTTTAAAACTTTAAATACCAGACTCCAACTCACCTTCAAACTCAAATTTCGATTCTAGAAACCATGAGTTTAACTGATAAGCAACAGACAGAAAAGGTATTGCCGCGGACAAAAGATATTGAAACAGGGGCTGTTAGAGTGAATCTAAAGATGACTAAACAAGATCTTAAGACACACGGACAAAAGACGGAGTATCGATGTAACCGACGACATTTACAGAAAAACAAAAGAAATGTACACGGACGGAGATGAAACCAATAATGCAGTTACAATCACATATACGGACGTACAAACAACATCAACTTGACGGACAAGCGCAAGTTAAGAAACATTTTCAGACCAACGACTCCGCTATGTGGAAACGGGAAGCTAGACAAAACGTTACAAAAATATTTTAGTTGTGAAAAGAGTATGATGTTTGTTGAAGTCAGTGTATGACCATGTTGATGTAATAATTTAGGAGTTGTGTTAAATACAACAGAAACACATTGTTTTTATGGACGGTATACATATTGCAATTCATTTGTTTTTCAAATATCAATACATATAGGGAAAGCTTAATATTTTATAGTTAAAAACGTGTGATGTAAGATGTTGTGGTATCTATGTAAACCCCCTTCTTTACATACTTTCCTTCCTAGTCTTACATGAATACACCCTGCTGTTGTAATCTGAATTCCTCCTTGGTCAAAATTATACTCCTATTAATAAACTATTTAAATCTTCCTGTCCATTGCGTTTCTTAAAGCTGAGACATATATGTAGCTGACTGTTGTTCTATACGGTATGTTATAATAAACCAAGAGTGACAAGGATCTCCGAAGACAACACTGAAACAATTAGAATCTTAATAGTAGTTATTTGATCCCTTTGAATCTTTTATTCATCTTGCGTCACAGTTGATTTTGTTTTCTTGCTTCCTTGGGACAGAGTGCGCCCTTTCACTTTAAAATCAGGCGATGCTTATACCATGTACAGTAGATGGTGTACATGGTGGAAGACTATTTCCAGTAATTACACAAATACTGTGATATGCTATAAACGTGGTAGAATTCATAAATTATGGAAAAAACTACAAATCATTCGCTAAACTCTAACCCAGTACCTAAGAATAACCCTAAAAAAATAATTTTGTATAGGTACTCGAATAAGAATCCCTGAAGTAGTGAGACGTAATAATTGTAGTAATAATGATAAGCGTGGACTTGCATACCTTAGGGCAATAGTTGCATTGACTTACACACTAAAAATTAATATTTTCTAACCCTAAACCTAAGTGTCCCTAACCCTACCCTTAACCCCAATTTGGCGGGGATATATTTTAGACCACGAAGAATAATTTAAGCCTATTTTTGACGGTAAAAATATTCTTCCAAATGGCACATAAACTTTAAGCCGACAGTTACATGTCGCCTTAAATTCAACTGTCAACGTAATGTTTATTTTTCCGCACGAGGTGTCGCACTAAGGTGTAATCCATGCCAGTAGTAGAAACTATTTTCGTGTAAACTTCTCATCCGTATCTGGCCATTATTGCGCAGACAAGTAATTACTGCACGAGCTATTGCGTATACTAAGAAACTATGATACACATACCATAATTACGGTAAACCTCAACTTAGATAGCATTTTCTGTATTCAGTGCCCAAGCCTGAAGGATGTTTTCAAATAAATAATTAAAATTGGGTATAGTGCAGGTAAGAATAAAGACAGCAATTCATCTTACTTTTTGGCATATAAATTACTCCCGCATCGCCATCATGTTCACAATTGTGGTATCCTACTTCACCAGTTGAGGGCAAAGGTGTCAAGATTATTTTCAGCCATGACACTTTATGAGCCTATAATGAAAGTCTGCAGAAACTCCCTAAACTCCTTCAGATCCCCTTACCCCCCGCCCCCATCCCCTTCTGACAATGAAACGTAAGGGCAATTGAATTTCATTTTCTTGAAGGTGGCAAATGAAATTTAAAAAAAAAAGCCTATGTTTTGTAAAATAGGGGTAGGGGCTCTCCCCTCTGACCAAATCTACTCTCCAAGGCCAGTCTGCCAGAAAAATGATGGTCGGTTTGCCTGAATTTACTCAAATGATGACACATCTACAAGTTCTAATAAAACGACGAAAATGAGATGGACAAATGCTTGGATAAATTTCATTTAACAATACGCTACTGACATAAACTACATTCTTTTCGCAAGGGCAGAGGATTTCCTGCGATAAATATGAAACCCTTCTTCAAATGAGTGGCTAGACTAGAGGTCAAAAAGAGTAATCGTGTGTTAACATGATGTGTACATGCCTTGAACTTTGTTCTGCTCTGGTTTCTAACAAAAGAGGAGCAAGAGACCTATTTAAATGTGACTTCCTAGTTTTTTACCAGAAATTTTCAACAAGTATAAAGCCTTTGCCTTAGTTTATTGGAATCAGGGGAACAGAAAGTATGTGCAATTAATCTTGAAGACATAAATTTTTCCCGCTCCTGTGACTTATTTCCACAAGTCGGTGCCATGCATTGATCTCGACCCCGTCTCGGTACAAATAATTTCTAACAGTGCCTACATTATTCTTATACAATTTGGAATTATCTCTCGAATGCTATCAAACATCATCCTTCACCGTATTCATTCATGTTTAAAGAGTTTTTGTTAAAAGTACTTAAGTGTGTTTTAAATGGTTGCACAACGTTTTTTCCGCTTTTAACTTGTATTCTATTAATGCCTTTTTTCTTTTCTTAATTATTATTTCTCCTTTTTTTGAGGGAGTGGATCATGTTGCTAATCCTTTAGGGCCTTTTAGACTACTTCCTTTCTCTTTTGTTCATTGTAAAGAATCTTATTTGTGATACTTTGTTTTTTTTCTTATATGAGAAAAGGGGAAAACAAGTAAACGAAACGTATCGTCATTATGCATGCTCGCAATAGTGATGTCCCTTGTGTTCAATTGAATTTTTAGCGAGGGTTTACAAAAGGATGAAGAAAGTTTAAGTGGGCTGTTTGCCACCTTTTCGTTACAGCAGTCAGTTCTCACCCAAACTACAATTTTTGTAGTTGACTGAAACAGAAATTCTCAATTGGCACAGCCCTTTGATTGACATCGAAAATGCATAGACCTATAGTTCATATTACACAGCAACACAGCTACTACTAAGCAATTAACTGAAAATGTGTATGGATGAGAATGAGTTCTAGAAGGGGCTTACGGTAGTAGGTTACGAGAATTATGTCTGTCTGGGGTGAGAGGAGTTTGACCTTTAAACATACAACTGCCAAAAGCCGGGCGCAAAAAAGGTCAAAAAGTTAAATGTTTGGAGGAAAACTACATGGGTACACGAATACTCTCGTACATCTTTTCTGCTACAGGCAGTGACAGGTTTTTCTGTTTACGAATTTTTTATACTCATACGTCACCCGTCACTAAGGGCTCGAGGGCTTTTGGAAGAGGGCGTTGAGAGGGAGAATGCGCATTCTTTTTTCGCTATTGCCGGGAAAGAAAACATTCCCTTTGCAAGAACTGCTGTACATAACAAGGCCGAATACCGTAGGGGCTTCGTCAGGGGCGAAGACGAGACCCGCCCCTTGGTATTGCAAAAAACGTTGAAAGTGAAGGAAAGGAGTATCCAACTCAAGCTTAATTCCCCTATCAAAATTTCCTGGTGCGCCCTGCCGATGCCCAGTACACCACAAGGACAGTGATAAGGAGCAGAATTGCCCCTATGTAAACCAAGTTGTTTGTTAACTTTGCGGCTGCGTGCTTCTCATCAACGACTGTTCCGGGTGGGGATCAGGCTGTTGTGACCCTTTGGTGGAAGGATATCAGTAACGATTAGTAATGATTATGTTTCAGTTTTACCAGGTTGCGTTTTAAGATGAGTAAAAACAAAACTTATATTAGTACAGGAATAATCTCCATCTGCTATGCGGATGTTTATTGCAGTATTCTCGGCTTTAGGTTTCATTGCAAATATCAGGTATAAATTTGTACTTCATACACTCAAAGTGGTATATCTTGTTTTCGTGAGGAAAAGCAAAATAAAGTAACCAATTTGTATGGGCTTGAATCGCCTGCCTTTTATAGATTTTTCTTAAGTACAAGATTGGGGCAAATGTTAGTGTTCCTTTTAAAGTGAACCTACAATATATTGCGACTTTAGCCGGTGTGTTTGCCTGGTTCTAAAAAAGAGTTATCTTAGTTTCACGTGTGGTAGTAAAAGTCTTCAATATAAAACTTAATCTCACCTGTTTCATAGTTGAGACATTTCACAGTGACTAACTGGGATTCACAAGTACTGAAGTACCGTCCAATGGGGCAGTCATCGAGGTATCTCTCTTCTCCTGAACATTGAAAATAATGCTTCCATATTTTAGTTGACTTAAGCACGGATAAAAGGTTATCATCGACAGTACCTGCCGAATCAAAACCTAATTGTCTGCAAACTACGTCAGCGTTTTGTGCATTCCATTTTTCATCATTGCAGAGTGCTTCCCATTCACCGTTGATGTTTACTTCAAGAATGCCTTCTCCAGAGCTACTTCCACCACTAAGTGCAATTTTATCCTCGTCAACTGAGGATAGATTGAAAAGAAAGCAAGTTTTATGATGAAAGCGGAAGACGCTTCCACCTGAAAACTATATTTCGCATAACTTGAAAGAAACTACATACTGTTCATGAAGAAATGAATACCACATATTTTGCGCAGTCAATGACGAATCAAATTTGTTAATAAGCGAGAATTGAATATCATTGTATTCATCTTCAAAATCTAAGTAAATATCATCCTTACTTTCTGTCAAGCAGACGACACCTGCCGTCTCGTCTTTATTGCAGTCATGGGAGCCGAGTTCGTCGCTTTTACATTGAAGAATTGTGTCTTCCACTCCCTCACATTCCACGTTATCTAGCCAAATTGGACCTCTTCCACTCCCAAAGAAGGAATCTGTGCGTGCTTCAATTGCGGACTCAAATCCGAGTTGTTTGCAAACAACTACGGCATCGTATATGTCCCATTCATCGTCACAAATTGTCCCCCACTGTCCCTGCACACGGATCTCAACCCTTCCTTCTACTAAAGATGAACCCCCTGACAGACGCATCATTTCAATCGATGTCGGAGGACCTACAATGTGTTTGATAAGGATAAATTCATTTATGATTTATAAAGCAACAATATACCATTGAACAAAGTCAAGGAAAGAAGTGCAACTCCTTTTACCTCAAAGAGCTTACACACAAGACAAGGTACAAGAGAAAGAAGACTCAAATTCCAGAAAGAAATAAATACTTTGGCCGTCAACTGGCGACTAGATCTTTATGGAAATTACAACATACAAGAAATAGTACAACGTAGGGCAAGCTAGCAAAATGATCCAAGTATGAAAAACACCAGCTATCCCCAAAGAAAGCTAGCTGGGTAAGATAAAAGAAAAACAACAACAAAGGAAAAAACAACAGTCTTAGCAGATCAATTCCTTTTCAAACGAACAGTGAGGTTCCAGGATTAGGTCCCATCATCCTAGTTAAACCCCCTACATGCAAGTGTATCCCATCGATAAATCCATTCTCTTTCGTATAGGCGTAGCAGCGTAGTAAGGCTAAACGATCGCCGATTCCACTTTTATTAGCCTTGCGCTACAAGCTCAAGCTGCCTCTACTACTAAAGCGACCCCCCCCCCTCCCTAATGGCGTGAGATCCAGGACCTGCCTTTGAAGCTCTTTGTAGGTCCAGGGGCAAAGCACTAGTGGGGGACCAAAAGGCGAAGTCCCCTAAAGAGCTGGAAATATGACGTTACTTTGAGCATCAGAAATGCACAATAGTGGTAAGTGTAAATGGCCCTGAATTCCTATGAAAAAAAAACAAAGAAAATTGCAGTTTTCCAAAGTTTTGTACACACACACACATAGGTTTATGATGCAGCCAACTTGTGGGTTAGTAGTTGCATGCTAGGGAGCAGTGCAAAAATAAACTTTTGTAGGGAAGTGGTGTAAGTCCAGAAGACTATTTAAGCGGGCGCCACTATCGGTTAGGGAGGAGCGTACACAAAATTTGGAAAAATCGTAAACACAGACAGCCGGAAATGCCAGGCAGTTCCACGATTGTAAGTAGAATTGAAGCTATCATTATTTTGAGCATTTGTGTGCAATATAATTTTCATTACAATAAAGAATGGAAAATTATAGGAAAACTTGGTCTACTAAATAAAATGGTAAGGTAAAGTAAGCTAATCATTGGGAAACAAATTTGGTTTTGTGATAAATTAACACCAAGTACTGATCTTTCTTTTCTTTCTTTCAAAGGTGAGATTGGCTGGATGGGGCTGATCATTGGTTCCTGCCAGGCGATTATTTTTTGTTGAGAATGCATCTCGCTTGCTGGAAATGGCTTTTTTGGAGCCTTTAGTATTACTGCATGCCGAGATTTGCCATTTTGAGATGTTTCATGCTCCTGTACTTTCAAAGAACCATTCCAATGCCTAGTATGTATTGCTGGATGCCTAAAATTGAGTATAAATGCTTTTTGATAATGGTGGTTGGATAGTTAAGACAGATAAGAGAAGTAATGAATTCGTCTTACTTTTGGGAAGACAAATTACTCCCGCGTCATCGTCATGCTCACAATCATGGTATCCCACGTCATCAATTGTACAGTTAGAGATGGATGACTCATTTCCACCACATTGGACGTCATCTAACCAAATAGGTCCAGTTCCTTGCCCAAAGTACGCGTTAGTAGTAGCTTCTGCTGCTAAACCAAATCCGAGTTCCCTGCAGACAATATCTGCGTCATAAATGTCCCAGTCATCGTCACATATGGTACCCCACTCTCCTTCGATTAATACTTCAACCCTTCCTTCTAAATCAGCATTTCCTCCAGCTAGTCGAATGTCTTCAATTGAAGACGGGCTGACTGATAGATTGTAAAGAATTTCGTTAACAATAAAGTAAAATATATCTTCAATACTACGATTTTTAAGTTATCTATTATACCGCAATCTTCAATGAGCACAAATGACTCCACTCTGGTCGGTACATGTTTTCTATGGATGTTAATGACGAGAGTACGTTTAAAAAACAAGTGGTGAGAAGAGTTTTCGACATGACCCCACCACCACTTTCTGCGTCTAGAATAGAAAGTCTGGGGAAATCTCCGTAATAAAAAGAAAAAGAAAAAAGAAATCGAAATGAAACATTATTAAGCTCCTTTGAAGTTAACATGGGGAGATGACACTTTATATGTTGACTTCGTTCCTTCCATCATTTACTGGAACAACTTTGAAAGCACAGCTTGTAAAAATTGTTCTCTACTTATTGAGTCTCTTTTTTAAAATAATTCTCTTCCAAACTCTACTGCCACATTCGCAGGGTTAATCACCTTGAGGTGCTGTAGTCAGCTATCATCTTTATTTTGGATGAAATGTTATCTTCAATAGATGACTTCCTTCTTGCTTTTTGAAATAGATGGTACGACATGAATCAACTTTTGATTTTTTGATATGATAAAGGGGATAAAGTATCACATGAAAGTGCTTACGATTAGCATAATAAGTCAAGTTTTATAAACAATAATTACCGAAAAGTGACAAATATTGACTTTTGTCGTGTCTTGACTCGTGGCAGTCTTTCTCATTAATTTGAAAAAGTGTATGGTCACGGATTTTTGAAACCGAATTAAACCGTTAAGTACTCACACATGAAACAGTTATTTGTGTAAGTATGTAGGATTTGGGGGTTGTCTAACTCTGACCATTTGTTTTTCGTATGTGAAGACAACTTAACAGGTTTTGAAAAGTTTGTTGAATTTCACGTGTCAACTCAAAAAGCCACTTTAATGAATGAAAGACGTCTGTTTGAAGTCATGTGTGACCAGTTTACCGCAAAATTATTTGACATTAAAATTATATAGGTATTTCGCTTCCCTTCTTCATAATTACCACTAGTCCGACTGCACATGGCCTTATCAACCTCATTTGCCCATAACGTACTCGTTCAATGTACTTTTTCCGATATGCAAATGCAATATTGCCAGCTGGGTTGGAAGCACCAAGAATAGTTTGCGTGCTCATCAGACATTTTTCGAATACCAAGGTCAGGCCCCTGAGCTGGGTTTAATACCTACTCAAGAGCAATCGCTTTCCGTTTGCTAAATTATGTAATGAAAAAAAAGAAAACGCTAGTCTACATGTAACAGATTTTTTTCCTTCCGTACGTTGTGATATTAAAATTACTTACGTTCATGACATATGACGCCAACGTCTTGGTTGTGATTGCAGTAATTAATACCGATACCGTTGTGAGAACAGAACGCTAGAGATGACTCGTTCCCGTAACAACCAACCTCATCTAACCAGATGGGACCACTTCCTCTTCCAAACATTACGGATACCACCGAATCTTGGTCTGCAGCAGTATATCCCAATTCTCTGCAAACAACGTCTGCAGCGTTCAAGTCCCACGAATTATCACAGATGGTACCCCACTGTCCGCCAACTAAAATTTCTACTCGGCCCTCTGATTCCTTCGTGCCTCCAGCTAGCCGTATGTCTGTGTAGGTTTCTAACAAAACGAAAAAACAGTAATACCTTTAGTGCTGACTATTGCTGTGATATTCCACAATTAAGATTTAAATTAGTGAAACGTTTTTATGACATTTTACATTTTGATTATGTAAAGACTTTCGTGAAGAGTTATTAAATACTTGTCTGTAATAGAAAAGCTCAAGTGGGTAATCCTTACCTGTTTAACACAGGGCGTCATTACAGATTGGTTGTGAAAACACTTTAAAACAAGTTAACTATTGACATGAAATTCTTACAATTTTCTTGTATTTGTCGTGCAACTGCACCAGGGATGTGCAACGTAATACCCATCTGATAGATGAAGTCTGATCGGATTCATTGTTAAGTGTATAGTCAACAATGAAATTAAGCAAAAATTGGAGAACTTTAAACTTACACTGAATTTAAAAGTTTTTGTATCATATGATATGTAAAGATTTCATTTCTCTGAACACCTTATGCCTTTAACATTTTCAACTTATGAAACTAGGTTGGGCTGATTACACTGTGCAGGATGTTGTTAGGAAACAACTCCCTGCAATGTGTAAAACGATATTTTCTGTCTAGCTAATGATCATTCGTAACCCTACCAAAATTACATCCATACACTACGATCACAACATCTTTGTATAAGATCGCAAATTAGCTGAGTCTCTTTGTGAGATTCATCAATGAAATGCACTATAATATTTAAGTAAAACATTTTGATTATACGTCCACCGTTCATAACAAACAGAATAACTCATTGAGGTGAGTAGTTGAAAAGGTCGCAACGTGAAATTGTGATGCCCTCAATGGTTACAGAGGAACATCTAGCACTTTCAGCACAAGAACAAGAAGGTGTAGAAAAACTTAACCTCATTTTGTGGTTCTTATTATCAGTCGATTCAAATAATGTATACTGACCCAGAATTCCGATGCAAACATGTGCATTCGAAAGGAGGTTTGAAGGTGTACTGTTCAGCATCCGTACTTAAGTGTTCCTATCTCTCCTTGCTGTGTGTATGGGCGTTTGGGCTGGTAAAAAGATTATATATGACAGATTGTACCTTATGCTACATGGTTCGTCCAATGTAATTATCTGTGATTTTTTTTATTTTGTATTTTTGTGTACTTTTTAATCTTATTCCTTTTCGTCTGTATTTACTTGGGTAATTGAATGTGTATTGTATGACTCTTATACCTCTTTGGCGATAACATAGTCATAAACTGAAACTGAAAAATGAAGCAGTCAGAGGAGGTTATCGTTCCGTGTTCATTATTTTCAAATTTTGAATCACACATAAACACTTTTGTAAAATATCTTATTTTTGCTTGTTACTGCAGTACCTGTATATAAATACAACTAACCTGCGTCTTCACATATAACTCCAACATCCTCGGAATGGGTACAGTCATGTTCAAATATATCACTATGAGAACATGACGCAAGAGACATCTCGTTTCCTTGGCAACGAACATTTTCCCACCATATTGGGCCACTCCCTTCTCCAAACCATGCATCCTGAGAATCAGATTTTGCAGCAGGATATCCAAGTTCTCTACACAGCACGTTTGCTGCATTTATGTTCCATTGGTCATTACATATAGTTCCCCATTGTCCATTAAGCAGAAATTCAACTCGGCCCTCCAATCTCCTGCTGCCTCCAGTAAGTCGTATATCTGTGTAGGTTGCTATCAAAACAATGAAATCGAAGAAATTGTTATTAAGCCACGGTCACACTGCAGCGAATTCTGATCGGAATCCGATCAAATTTTCTCGGGTTTGTCAAAATATTCTCCATCTCTTTTCGGAAAGAGCAAAAAATGTCACCCAGTGTAAAATTATGATTTGGAGAATGTCAACTGATTTTCCATGACGTCACAAAGACATACATTTTTTATCGGATAGCATAATCCAATAAAATCTGTCTAGCTACATGATCTCACGAAAAATTACAATTCATTTCATTTTCATAGTTCTGTGGTTCAATTTATTTACACCGGCTGGCAAACTTTTAGCTCTTTCTGACCAAAGATGGATAAGACTGTAACAAAATTCTTACAAAAATCGGATGGGAATCCGATCCGAAATCGTTGTAGTGCTTTAGCATAATTAAACTCTTTATCATCGAAGTAAGATGTAGTAACGCAAAAATGTGACATCTTCCCAGTAATTCAATACGGTAAAGTGAAGTTATAAGCTATGCCTTTATGGCTAGCAATCGGTATCAAATCATGAGGAATCGACACAAACCCATTTAACTTCGAAAAATACCAATTTAACTGACACATACCAATTTAAATCTACTCATACCAAATTATATAGACACATACCATATAAAATCGACACCAGTACCAATTTACCTCATTTACATATTTGATATCTCGATTTCGCAACCACCGCAAAACACATGCTCTTTGCAATCCGCCACGGCCTAACCTCTTTGTACGCATTTAGCCACGGTTAAATGCCGACTGCTGCCTTTCTCTCTCAGTGGCGTAGCCAGGATGGGAATTTTTGGGGGGCCTAGGTAACAAGTGGGGGGGGGGCCTGGTACCTCCGAGGGTCAGGCACGGCAAGACTATCTAAGCGTAGCGCCACCATCGGTTGGCGCGGAGCTTACAAGAAAATTTTGGGCTTTAAACCCCTCCAGATGGCCGGAAACGGCACTTCCCATGTGTTTTAAGCTGGATGTACCCAGCCTTGAAATACGAATCTCATGTCTGCGATGTCTCAATAATGAGAATAAAAAATCAATCTATGAAAAATGGCAATACATACACTTTTTAGGGACCTCAAAACTGGGCACTTCTGATCTGTGGCCTGGGGGATGAGACTAAAGGGAGCCGGTATCTCCCTTTCCCTTGGGAAAATTGTGAACTTCAGAAGCACGTAGATCGCAAATGCGGCAATATTTGAATCTAAGCGGAGCGCCACTATCAGTTGGCGCGGAGCGTACAAGAAAATTTTGGGCTTTAAAACCCCTCCAGATGGCCGGAAACGGCACTTCCCACCTGTTTTAAACTGGATGTACCCAGCCGCAAATGCGGCAATATTTGAATGGATTTCAGCTTACCTAAGGCAGCACCTCACCCTTTAACAGGAAAACCAAAGGTAGTTGTGTCCCCCTCTGAGAAACTTTCTTTGCGTTAGATTTCCTAGATGCAAAATGGTGCTATGTTTGGCAAAACTTTGAACTGATTATAGGCCTGAGTTTTAGGATTTTCCCTCTTTGGGGAGCATGAAAAATATAAAAATATTTTTAGTTTTTGTAGAGATTTTACAAAAGACATACATACTACCAAAGAAACAATGTGCAAAAAAATGGTGCAGTATTTGTTCATCGTTACATTACGTAGTCAAAATTAAAATACTACGAATAAATCCCTCAAAATAATTGAACCTCAAAGCAGAAGTATGGATCATGTGGGAAACACATGAAATCCGGACCTTGTGGACATTTTGCAAATCCTCCGGACGCCAGTGCCAACTACTAAAAAGAGGACTTGTCGAAAAAAATCGTCCTACAGTGGCACTTGTCATGGGAAGGAGCGAGGCACGACATAGGCCTACTTGTTAAGGATGGAAGGGAAGAATTATCCGAAGGCAGTACCTTACCCTTATCTGCTTATGGCATATTTTTTGCATAATAAAGTATAGGAATGGTCATGTAAGAGTGGTCTCCAGTGTACGATTGCCTTATTTTCAGTAAATCAATCAGCCATCCGAAAGGCAGAAAGGGTCTTAACCTAACAAAGTCACATTAAAGTTTGTCGTCGAGACTTTCGTTTCATCTTCGAAGTGAAAGGCAATAAACGACAGTGCAGATCACAAACGGTAGGCCTATCTAATTTAGTGAAAGCAGGCATTTTAAAGTTATTGCTTGATTTCATACGTGCGGACAAAATGTGGTTTACACACATTTATCCATGATTTTTTTTTTTTTTTTAAATTTTTGCACATTTTTTTATTTTTATTTTTTTCAATTACTCTATCAGGACGCAAAAAATCTGGGGGGCCTGGAGAAAATCTGGGGGGGGGGCCTAGGCCCCCAGGCCCCCGTGGCTACGCCACTGTTCTCTCTTGAGTATGGTAAGTTGCACTCAATGAGCGTCCATGTCAGTAAGCCTAAGTTTGTTAGACGATGTTGTTGTACATATCGGTTTTTAACCAATCTGTTTAAATCGGGTCGACCTTTTGTCCAGTTGGTAGCTCCCTGGCTTGTTTTCAGTACTCCATTGTCAATGCTAAGCACAACCACAGAAGATTCCATTTATTATCTCTTTCATTTGAAGTCATTTAGGTGATGAGGCCTTAGCGGATTGCAAAGAGTATGTGCTTTGCGGCGGTTGCAAAATCGGATTTCAAATATGTTAATGAGGTGAATGGTTAAGTTCCGATTTAAACTGGTATGTGTCGATTTAAACTGGTATAATTATGTCAGATTAAATTGGTATGTGTCAGTTTGAATTTGGTATGTGTCGATTTAAATTGGTATGTGTCGATTTAAAGTGGTATGTGTCGATTTAAATTGGTATGTGTCGATTTAAATTGGTATGTGTCAATTCCCCATGATTTGATACCAATTGCTCGCCATATGCCGTAGCAGTCAGTCCCCTAGGCTCAATGAGCGGCTAAAAGCAGAAACCATGAAGCTGTTATTTGGATGGAGATACAACGCTTTGAAATGTGGTTTGCGTCTCCAAGATCGCACAGTAACCTGTCTCAGGTCTCAGGCAAGAAGCCCACACATTTGTCGTCTGCTACGGTAACAGTATAGGTTTTCTGCTCTGCCAATGGATTGCCAGTCGTCACAGTGAGGCTCCATGGTCATCAAGGAGTCACAGTAATTTTCAGTTATCCGTTGCTCTGGGAAGATTATGAAAAATATTATGTTAACTTCTAGTCTGATTATCAAATAATTAGACTTCTGCCTCTATCGCTTAACGTGCCTTGTTATGAGAGGGGCTAAATGAATTAATTTATTTCAGCTACACAGTTGTTTTGAGTTTGAATTTTGAGTTGATAACATCTGTCCTACTTATGGCAAATTATTACTCTGCATAAGCCACCTGTCTAGTGATCAGTTGACTTGGATGAAATGGTGTTCTAGGAATAACATTGAACCATTGTCAAGATTAAAAAAAGGAATACCTTTGAGGCAACTGCATATCTTTTGTTAATTCCTTTTGGTAGGTCCCAAAGTGTTAGCATAAATTGAAATTCCCGTCGCGCAATATACAGCTCCCTGCATGAACGAGGAAACAAACTGTCAAAAAATCACTCAAAAGAAGCTATACGTCTTATGGGGGACTAGCAGACTTCAACCTTTCATTCTCTTGACCTTGCGACATCCACTCCATGGTTCTCTTGGCCCTAATCTAACTATCAGACCAGGTAAAGGATGGATACAACACATGATTTCAATGCGAAGAATAAGAAGCGATCAGTTCTCGTTACCTAGATAACACACAGTCAAATTCTTGTTTTCACACCGAGGTACTTACCCAGAAAAGTATACATGGATGATAGAAATCATTGATAATAAAAGTGAAAGGTGAAAAGCATAAGGTCGTTGATTGGGAATAAAAAGTGTGCACACGTTGTGGATCTGCATCTGTAAAGCTATAGACCGCAATAGCTGATGATAATTTCTACAGTTGAGTTTTACGGCACGAAAATTGTAGCAATAGTGGATGTTTTTGTTGAACTACTCTTCATATTATACATGACATACCTTCAGAAAGACATCTCACTGCGGCATCTTCGTGGTGGCTACAGTTATGACCTCCGACTCCACCATGATGCCGACAGTCTGCTAGGGAAACCTCGTTACCGTTGCAATGGAAATTGTTTAACAAGATGTCACCCTCTCCTTCTCCAAACACATGCGTTTCTGGGACTTCTGTGGCTGCAAGGTACCCTAGCGCACGACATACCACGTGACCATCCTCTAAACCCCAGTCATCATCACATAATGTCCCCCATTGTCCGTCGATCATAACCTCTACACGACCTTCGAAGATGGTATTCCCGTCTGCTAAATGTATATCCTCGATAGTAACTGCAATTAAACGGTTTTTGAAGTAATGACATGTGATCCCTAACAGTTCTCGCAAAGTAAGCATGGCAACCTTTTTTTTCTTCCACTGGGCTAAATATATCTTAATTTTATCCACCTTTTGTAGCCTACTGAAGAAGTCAAAAGATTAATTGTGAATTATAATCAATGGCTAAAAGTCATCGGACTTATAATAAATGTAGACGTTTTATAAAATGTCTGCTACCAAGGATCATTTCCTTAAATTTTAGTCCCAAGTACTCTAAATACCCAGAATCGAATAACACATTTCTTTAACCTTGTTATCCTTGAACCTTTCCTGAGATATCTTAGATCTCATAAAATTGGTCAAGCACCACCACTTAAATGAATATCTTCCAGGTAGTTATGATAACGTGTTTTTATTTTTTGTCATGGGGTAAATAATCTATAAAGTTAGTACTTTCACCTACGGCACAAGCTAGCCCGCCTGCTTTGACCGGCCAAATCTAGCGTGGTACGCATTAAGTGTAGCTAGCTGAGAGGCAGCTGACGACCAACGAAAGACTGTTACATTAAACACTGTTGATCTTTGTCCCGCATTAGGCGTGGTTTTACAGCTGCGACGAATGTGACGAAATGTGAAAGCACCATATAAAAATTATGCTCTTGAGGTGTGTAGTGGCAAAAGAACTGAGGCAGGTATGAACGTATAATTTCAAGCCGAAAAAACAGCGCGACGAACGCGCAAATTTACCTCAAGTATGTTATTGCCAAAACCCAACCAGAGATTTGTAAGTTTGTACTAAATGGTTTAATGCAGCATACCTTTCATTTAACAGTAACTGACTCTATTTAAACCAATTGGTTGGGAACTGGACCGTAAAAATCCATCTAAAAAACTAAACGATCTACTCATAAAAAAGTTTTGCTACTATTTTGGATGCGAGGGTTTGATACTTTTCAAGAAGCAATGCCATACCACCAAAACATTGGAACAATTAGAAAATAGTTTACGGATGGACTCATACTGATAAATCCTATGTAAAGCCATTCTTTCTAATAACTTTTTGGCCTGTAGTTAAAGTGTACCTCAAGTCAAAAAGTTCAAAAATATATTAAAAAGCATGGAAAATAAATTCGACTAATCCAACTTCCGTCTTCGTAGGATATTCCCAAGCTGAGATATGAAAGGTTGAAGTTTATTCATTCAAATTAAAATGGTTGCGCAATAATTTGTGATGTCATTGTTGTTTTGTTAAAATTACACTCCTTGTAGTTCTTTGTTTTGTTTTGTTTTTTGTTTTTTTTTTCTGAAGTTACTGCACCTTATTCCAAGGTGTGATATCACTTTTACTCTTCTGAGGTGATGTAATTAATTAAACCCTCTCTGTACAACAAACTTTGCAAACAAACAGGAAGTTTCTGAGGTGACTTTTTTTTTTTTTTGAATTTTAAATGGGAAACACGAGGTTTTTTTTTTTTTTTTTTTGAATTTTAAATGGGAAACAAAGAAGATCGTGTGAGTTGTACAACAAGAAAGTCACAAATTATTGCGCAATAGCCGATTTTTTTTAAGTGAATAAACTTATCATTTTATATCTCAGAACAGGAATGTGTTATTTAGATGAGAATTCAACTGTAAGATCTCATTTTTCATGCCCTTAAATATGTATTTTTGAACTTTCTTGACTTGAAGTATACTTTTTAGTAAAATTGTGATATTGCTTTGGGTAAAGAGTTGAAAGATTGTTAAACTTGTCAATTCTGAACATATGATGGCAAGTTGAAATAAGAGTGTAACGGATTGGTAAATTTTAGCCAACTATATCATGGCAAAATTTGTAAATCTTTAGGTATTAATTTGAATTACATTTTCACTTTGACAGTGCTTAACGCTCGTTAAGGGCAATTGAATGTTTACGTACCTTATCCTATTCATAAGCTTCTCGTTACAAAAGGTGCAACCACGAATTTCTTTAATAAATTAAGAACGAACATTCTAAAAACATATAGTCAAGGGGGAAAGAACCGGAATCTTGTCAAGTACTTTGTAAGATTTGTTTTAGAATTGAATAAAAGTGGCTTCAAAATTTGATTATTCGTTTTATTTATGAGTCGAATCTAGTCAAAATTTTGGCAAGATTCCGGTTCGTGTCCCAATTGCTTAGATTCTGTTCAAATTTGACTAGGACGTTTTAGAGTGTGTATTTACGTGTGAAGGAAATCAGAGACTTAACCTTTCTCCTATTCAAGAAGTACCTTCGTACTCATGGGCGTAGGATGGGGTGCGGGTGTCCGGACGCCCCAGTTCCGCTTAAAATGGAACAAAAATAGGCAAAAAAAGCTCAACAAGACAACCGTGCATGCGCTACGCAGGCTGCCGTGCATGTTACTACCTCACCGCCGTTTCTACCTAACACATCAGTCTTGTGCCTATAAGAGGACACTTACATAAACTTTCATGACAGCTTTCGTATACGCCTCGTTACACTTGTATCAGAAGTGAATAGGCGATCATGTTTATAGGAGGAATATAGGTGCATACAGACCTGTTTGTAAGTGTTATGCACCCTTCGGCTGCAACGTTTCTACAGCTTTCTGTGCATTCATTGGCAAATATCCGTACGATCAAAGTATAAGGTTAGGTGGTGGACAATCTGACGTCATATAGGCCTACGGAAGCGCACCGAGGATGTTGAGCCAGGGAGGTGTAACTAGATGGAGATCCATCGAAACGAATCGCCACCAACAGTTGGCACGAAGTATTCTAGAAAACGTCTGGATGAAAATGCCCCATAGATCGCCGGAAATCGCTTAGGTATTGCAATTTGCTGCGCGTGAGGCGCGCGAAAAATTGTGTATTTTGAAACAACTTACGAGGAATATGGAGCTCGTAATGGAGAGAATTTGAAATTTCAGAATTTCATGAGTTGTCAAAACCACATTGTAGACCGGTTTCACAAATTGCAAATTTCCGAATTCTTCATTTCTTCAGAGCCGCCTGCCCCCTGTAGCTACGCCACTGGGTGTCTGGGAAAAGGGGACCCAGATGTAAAATGGTGCTATATTTTTCAATATTTTGAGTTACTAGGAAACTCCAAAATTTTCAAAACACGGTCTTGAAAGTATGGGTAATTACTTGAACTAACTACACGCTCAATGTGAATTTAAATACCGGGTATACTCTGTAAGTTAATAGAATCACAACGACAATATAGTCTGCGAGGGGTTTGTACAAACGTTCTAATAGTAAGGAACCATTTTTGATGAAAAAGAGTAAAATCCATTAACTGATCAAAGCACACATCAAACTACTTCAGGGAATTTCGCTCTTTCGGAGTGAATTTCTGATCTTTTCGAGTTAACTTTACAACTCACACTTTATTAAGAGTGA
This sequence comes from Holothuria scabra, assembly GCA_037179385.1. Classification (NCBI taxonomy): domain Eukaryota; kingdom Metazoa; phylum Echinodermata; class Holothuroidea; order Aspidochirotida; family Holothuriidae; genus Holothuria; species Holothuria scabra. The sequence goes on from CM074193.1 coordinate 33,901,983, forward strand.
ATTGTTCACTTAGTTTAAGCCAAGTGTGCCATCACAGCGATTACGAGGCCTGCTCTACGGTGAGAGAAACTTACCTTTACCAGTACAAATCACAGAGGCATCCTTTGTGTGAGGACACCTATTTCGACTGTCATGAACGCAGTTTGATAATTTCTCTTCGAAACCAATGCACTCAGTATTTGTCATACCTACGGTGACTCCAACAAAAGGGATTATCTGGAACTGTGCTGTTATGTGTAAGTAGTTGCCGACAAAGAAGTGCAATACACCATCTCGGCATTTCAAACGACTGGCTATTGCTAATGATCACAATGATCCTGGATATAGACCAATTCTGATGATTTATGCAAATGAGCAAAGGAGGAATAAGACTAAACATTGCTATCGGATTTTCATCAAAACTCGCATTCGCTCGCATGGTCGGAATGGCACACCCAAATAGAGTAAAATACAGAGTACAAGACAAGTAGGTTGTAATCCGCGTCCAAACGCGTCCAAATCGTCAAATTAATTTTCTTCCTTGAGCGAGTGGCAATATTAAGGCAAGGGACAAATTCCCGATCTGCTTTTCGACACCTAGCAGACGACTTCCCAGTCTTGAAAATCTGCTAATACTTCAGTGTTAAGCCTATTGGGCCATAAAGAACAAGAATTTCGGTTGCATATATAGGCCTCTGAGCCTAAATGCGTTCTTCGGCCGTGGATAAACGTGACGTATGAATTGCTTCAGAAACTATCAAGCATGGTGAAGAAAACCGACACCACAGAAACCGTTTCAAACTGTTACAATGGGTCAAAAGCAATGGTTCAACAACGAGGCTAAGAATAATTATTAATCATACAGGCTTTGATTAAGAGCTAAATCCAAGCAATGCAGTGTACCAAAGCTTATATTACACAGCATGTACTGTACTGAGAGTGTTTTGATTATACAAATTAAGCTTTTCTGTACTCCCCTGAAGCAATAAAATGAGACTGAGCCTGGATGATGGTGAATTTCACACAATTGTGGAAGGGGCTTAAGTTAGGAGGTTAGGAGAATTGGTACTGTTCGGGTGAGAGAAATGGGCCTTTATGCCTACCAGGGTTGACACATGCCACGCCGGCATCTTCAGCGTGACTACACAGATTGGTATTTCTGGTACTATCACAGTCAAAGAGTGATTCCTCGTTTCCTTCACAGTCAACATGGGTTAAATGTATTGGCCCACTTCCGGCACCAAACGCAGCCAGGGTATTAGCACTCAGGGCAGGAACAAATCCGAGCTGACGACAAACCACGAGTGCATCCTTGATATCCCAGTTGTCATCACAGACGGTTCCCCATCCTCTGTTTTCTACTAAAATTTCTACTCTACCTTGGTATTCGGATCGGCCTCCAACTAACCGTATATCCATTACTGTAAAAGGCGGAAAATGTCGTTAGTCAAATAATATTAACATAAGTTATTAGTTGAGTATCACTTTGTACTCTGATAATGCGATCGCTGAATAAATATTATTTTTTCACATACCGAATAACTGTATTTCCGAATTGATACATTTTAACTGCATCGATTAAGCCTTTACGATGCAAATGCAATTTATATCTCCACATGAATTTCTGTTGAAGATTTTTTTGTTTCTATCAGACCTGTATTATGAAACGTTTACTTAATTTGAACTTTACATCAGTAAACAACTTGGAACAATTAAGCTCGGAACAAACGATTTTTATCGGGCTATGCGTTTCCGATAACAGCTGTCTGTCAATTTAACGTTACGAAATACCGCTTCAATATACTGGAAAAAGTTATTTACACAGGTTCTTCAAATTTTGGCTGCCTCTTTCCGAAAAAAGATGGAGAGGATTTTTTAAAAAAAACTCACAAGTGTCGGATCGTGTTATGATGTATTGTCAGTTGTATAGATGTACATTTCTATTAAGAAAAAATGTCATGAACAGAAAACTTATTCCAGTATAAGGTTCTTCTTTAAGGCTTCTTCATGACAATAGATTTCGTTTAATAGACCTTATGTCATAACAGAAAACACACCTTATTTGGCAACAATCGCAAACAGCTAATTGGTCAATGCCCGTTAGTACCCTACATATGTGGAACCCAGCGCTGCTTGTTATAAGTTGTACCGAAATTTCAGTTTTACGACCACGTGTTTTAAGTTATTGTTATTCCTCCAAAATGACATTCAGTGTGTTGTCAATAACTTGGAATAATATAACGGTAAGGCCACGCCTTCTTCATTTAACTTAAAATAGTTGCAACACCACCATAAAAATTCCAACCATGTCAAATTTCAAAACATAATTACTTCATTCACTTTTTAACACATTTGTCTCCTTTTACATTGTTAATTATGTTTTGACTACGCGTCGCTAAATTCACCACAACTGAAAAAAAGACCGTGGCCGGCTCGATTTGAACCCATAGGTTGGAAACTGGGCCGTGAAACTATAACTAACTTACTAACTAACTAACGTCGCTAAATTCATGTTAGTGTTTATACGTTTATCTTAAAGGTCATGAGCAGTCCTTTCAATTTTATTTTAAAGTAACGACTTAATCTCACAATTATTTTCTTTCTTCTAAAATTATTTTTCATCATACTTTACGACTTAAGTATTGCAATTTTAGGTAAACCAAGCAGCTACTCGTAGTAAATTTCCCATTTGAGGAGAAATCAAGATTGTCACTAATGACTTTGAACAGCCAATCATGAAACAGGACAGTCTCCTACACTATTTCAAGCTGAGACGAATGCTCATGCCCTTTAAAACTGTATTTGATTTTAAGACTTGTTAGTCCATGACATGGTTAGTCGATGGCTCCAAATAATGATGGTTTCACCTTAAGAACTTAAATCGCGATTAACTACTTACTGCGTTGTGCTAATGCACTCTGCCAGCCTATGATGACAATGAACAGGAATATTTGCATGTCTCTAGTTCCTTGAATGTTATCCTTTTTATGATTCACAGGAAAATACTTGAAAAGTGTTTACAAAGATTGGCCCACTGTTTTAAAAATATCGGGCAACTTTGCACTTTTCGTTTTAAGACCAGTTAAAAAACCGCTTCTGCGCAACTTTAAGTGACTTGACATGCCAATGCTTAACACACGTACACCTCGACTGAATACGCAGATGCTACACAGTTTTGGCAATCACGTCCCTTTAGGGAAGTAATATAACTATTAGCTGTAAGGACAAACTTGGCATTTGGGGGGATCATATAAACAAAAATACAATTTTGGTTCTTGTCAGAAGGGTAATTAGAGTAGAAAGGCTGCTGTCTCTCTCTCTTGGTAGATTCCATTTTCTCTAATTGACCATCGGTTCTCCATCACATATGCCAAAACAGTCCCCCCAAACGTATTTTGTAGAAATAGCTAAATAACTCAATTTCCATCTTATTTCTCTTCAAAATATCTTTAATTACATTTTATGACTTTACTACTGCATATTTAAGGTAAACAAAGCAGTTATTTTTGGTAAATTTCACATTTGAAGAGAAAAAACAATGCCACATGACTCCCAACAGCTAATCATGAAACTGGACAGTCTACTACACTTCTTCAATTTGGGATGACTGCTCCTGCCCTTTAAGCAGCAATTCCTCAAAGACATTTCATGAATACAGCAAGACCGCCAACTGAACATACATCGCTCACGCTCAAAGGCTTGAGTGTGGGCGACAGGTGTCAACTATACGCCTGTCTCAAGCCCTTGCCCCTATCTTTATGGTACATGTTTTCGAGCAGCCTCAGCCTAGCTCAGCATTGGTATGGAGTAGGAAAACCAGGGAAGTAACCAGTGGGGTAGCGTGGGGAAGCTTGCCCCCCCCCCCGGACGTCCCCGAACCAAGAAGGGACAAAAAACATCGGGAAGGGATACGAGGCAGTAAAACGAAAAAGAAGGGCAAACTGGTAAAAAATCTGAAACCCATTGAGTCTTGCCTCTCAGAAGGACAGGACTGGTTACGCCCCTGATGGAATCAAGTCAGTCAGTCACAACTGGAAAATTTCAAGTTGTGGCCAGCGCGACTTACTGATCCTTAAACTTTATTTAACTAATTAACTGGGCAGTAGCTGAGTGTTACTTGGAAGAGTATATCAATCGAAATATCGCAATATCGATGTACCTAGCGTACAATTCATAGTTTAATATACCGGTATGTTATGGAGAAATTCGTTACAATAATAACCTATTCTAAATAACGTACGGTAGTTCAGGCTCAAAGCATTGGGAAATCTGCAGGGGGGAGGGGGCTACGTACACTCTAAAAATAAAAAAAAATGATTTTTCACTCGATGGAAGAGTGAAGGCTACAAAGTTTCTCTCTGAAAGAGCCGGCGAAGTGTCACTCTAAGTTAATGGAAAGCCCTCAGGGACCACTCTTTAAACAGGGAGATCTATGCAGGCATTCTATTAAGAGTGTAATTTCTCTCTTCCTGGAATGAATTCTACCCTTCCTAGAGTGAATTTCACCAATCTTGGAGTGAATAATGAAGTGAATTAATACTTTTCAAAGTATTAAACAGTGATCAAGTTCACTCTATTGTTTTCGAGTTTAAGTGCCACATACCACCATAATACAGTAACCACCAAATTGAAAAGTTGTTTTCCAAACAGAATTATTCACTTTCTTGCTTTCTTTGAATGACAGGTAAGGAAGGAAACAACTGAATGCAGTACAGTGCTGCTGTCAAGAACGCATACGTCACATATAAAAATAATGGAAGAAAATACTGCGCGTTGTCTTTATATCAAACACCGTTGGATGAAAGGGAGTGAGTGGCAGGATCGCATATTCTTCTTTAATCATTTGAACTTCTTCATATGGAAGAGTCAAACTCGGGCTCGGACTCGGGCAAGTAAATCGGACCCAGTCTTAAGCTTGGAATCGAATGCCAGTAACAGATGTCAGCAGGTGGGACTGGGGTCGAAAGGTAGTAAGTAATCTGACAACAATACTGAACGTATATGAACAGCACTCCTTTTTTGTAGACGTTTGCATCACAAAAGACTGGGACTGAGGAATATGTCAGCTTATATTATGGGAGCTACGTGCCCAATATGAGGCACCATGTAGCCACAGCAAAAAAGTAGACCTACAGGTTATTCTTTCACAATTCTCTGTTAAACAGCCAATACTTCAACGCATTTTCCTAACATTATCCTGACTTTTCACCAAATAGAAATTTTCAAGGGGAATTCCCCAGCTTTTACCTTGTCTTTCCGACGGAAGAACCTATTTGAACAAAATTATAGTGACAAGTTTATTGCAGGTCAAGTGCCATGTTCAAATCAGCTTGGACATCTCTTCCCCGGGTGGCGTTACGTTGTTTGAAATGAAAATTGAGATAATAATGTATGAACTGGGTCACAGAACTATAAAAATGTCCTTGATTTCACAGGTAACATTGTTTCTATAAATTACAAAGCTGTTCACTATAATCATTTCGTACCAGAGGGTTCGTTTCCTCATTTTCATATTCTGTACTTTGATAGATTAGGATTGGTGTCGACCTATTATTATAATACAAATCACGCATACAAGACTTACTGTAAACACATATTAGCCAAAGCGGTGTCTTTAAATTGACTTTCCACGTTAAACACGCATATTTGACTACTTTGTGATAATATCTGACATATTCGTAATAATGGACAAAAAACATATCAGTCAAAACTTAACCAAGGAAGTTTGTTATTTGTTATGAACTAGTTCAACTGGGTCAAATATATTTATTACTGACTAGCCTTATCAGTCAGTTCAGGCACTTTTGACTAATTTGTGTTTGCAGAGGATTCTTTTGGCCTAAATGAATATAATGCTAACTTTAAGATTATGAGGTGCCGTTTGTGACAATATTTTATAACATAAATATATTTATTTTATGTTATGAATTCAAAATATATTGATTATAGTCCAATATATTTAGGTTATGATATAGAAATCGATATAAAACCGTTATATTATGAATAAAATAGATATGGATTATATTGATACCCATTATAAATAGGTTATTCCAGAAATAGCCCATTGACCTTAATTTTTCACACCGTACGTGAACGTAGGCCTGAAAATTTTCTGAAAACGAGGAATATACATATTTTGAGAACGAATTGCCTCCCTTAACCACCAAAACAGGAGGACTTGATATTTGCAGTGTTCGAAAGACAAATCAATAAGGAAGAGTAAATATCTCTCCATATCTCCATCCATCAATTTAGGCCTAATCGATTACTTAACCTTCGGCCTATGATTTTAATGTATGCGTGTAAGGCTAGTTACCTGTTGGCAATGTGGTTGGCGCGAACGGCTTCTAAATTTTGATCCAAGCAGAGTGCATTGCCCTCCGTTCTTTTTTCCAGGTTTGTCCACTTCTTTACTTTCTTTTCCTTTTTTATTTTATTTAATTCATTTTATTATAATTTTTTGTTTGTCTTTTGTACATTGTTAATACATTATACCTTCTTAACGCCGCTACAAAGTGCTTGAGGGGTTAATAAATTCAAAGAAATACTGTTTTATCTTTTGTTTTGTATGTAAGCACAAGATGTCAATAAAGTTTTTCCTTCTGGATGGGAAGGGGGAGGGTTTCAATCAATACGAAACCTATTACTAGCTACAGATAGGGGATAATATCTACAGTCACCATCTCCATGCCCTCCCCCCCCCCCCCCCCTCCGTGTCATTAGTTCCGGGTCTCATAGATGTCCCATGGCCATGCATGTTTTCATGTGCTCGTGTCCGAGTTTTGGTAACTCAGTAACCTCTAACTCAAACCCATAATCTCAATCCGCAACCGTAATCCCAAGGATTTGGGAACCAACGAGACCAGTGGCGTACGCAGGATTTCTCTGAAGGGGAGGGGGAAGCAGTATGCTGAGGATTGCTGGCCTGGTTGAGTGTTCTAAGGGCCCTCCCCTTAAAAAGTGGGAACTTGGTGTCCTTACATGCGCTTTGACCTATGCTACATTGGAAGTAGGATTCTAATATTACAAGATTCAGTATTTTGGGGGACAATAAATTTGGCATCATTGAGGGGACTTTGAGAAGACAATCCACCACCTCTGAAAATTTTCCGAGAAATTGGATGTACCCAATACGCATTCTGGTGCCATATTATGCTTTTCATTTGAAGTAAAACTTGCGTTACAAAATTACGGATTTTTAGGATGAAAAAATGACAGCCGTGAGGGGGCATGGCCCAGTCTCTCCCCTGCATACGCCACTGAATCGATCGAGTAATGAAAAGGCGGGACTAATGAGACGAGACACTAATGGATTAGGCAGAGGGACGTGTGATAAGAGGGAACAATGAGACAAGGAATAATGAGACAGTGACCAGAAAGACTTGGGTCTATAGACATTCCTGCCTCTCCTCCTTTGGCGGCGCCGTGAAGGGACGTTTCCTCCCTCAGATTTTTTGCTTTCAACTATACTTTTCTCCAAATTGCCCCACCCTATGCAATCACATCTGGTACTCAACCTTAATGAGCTTATTCATAATTATGTACATGTTAATGACTTTGAAAAAAAAACACAGCTTCCAGTGAAGCATAACCATTGTTGGGGACCCTGGATCCCCTACCTGGACCCAAGACCCCATCTGCCCTGCATGTGAAAGTGTTTGTCCCCAACATTTTCCCTTGTCCTTTATTGGCTCCCCCCCCCCCCTCCCGTCGAAAAATTGATATTTTAGCATTACCACTGCTCCCTATCAATTAAAAAAATATTCTCAAACTGCATTTGCGTTGCATGCAGGTATCAGGTAGTCAGCTAGATGAATGTCTGCCGATCACTGTTGAGAATTTGCTGCCGGACTCTGTCGGACTCGGATCCTGGCTGACTCGAACAGAAATTATACTTGAAGCCTTCTGGAGTGGACTTGACTTGGACTCGGACCTTCTGGACTCTGGACATTAATGACCCAGAATTAACTAGAAATTTAACTTTTTCTCCTTTCGCTTGCCCTTCTAGATATACAGAAACCAATGTGCACTTCCTGACTGTGCCTATTCTTGGCCCTCCTTCCGTTTCATCAGGGCTGTCCTTACAGTTTTTTCCTAAAGTTTCATGTTGAGTGTCTTGCGGAGTTCCCTTTGGAAACTTGCTATAGGCTCTTGTTCCAGATTCGTTACTCTCACTGTACAAGGACTCGTTACAACAATCATCAACCTGCTCCAATCTTTCCTCAGCTTTCATGCTGCATCCTGTCATGTCATTCCCGACAGTCGGGCTACCTGCATCAACTGTCTTTGTGAGTGCAACACAGTACGGGTCGCCGCCCCATTGACCAGAATCCACGGACGACTCCACACCAGATACACGTTTTCTTGCAGTCACTGGAGCATCACTGTTCAGTCTCCTACGTTCATCCTTTGACAGTACTGTGGGACGAGAAGGGGTGACGCAAATTTGGTCTCTGTCTTCCATGTTCCTCTTTTGTGCCAACTCTTTGCTTACTTGCTCTGTAAGCCTTCTATGTAGCTACCCTGGACTTTACCACGGCTTACTGGCTCAGTCCACTGTCGTTTCCCGGGTTTGGTTTTCCTGATGTGGCCTGGCTGTTTGCACTCAAAGCAAATTATCTCTTGTCTTTTACGTTGCATTTATGGGTCTTTCATTTCTTTTAAAATCTCCAAAACCTCTTTGGTCTCATTTATCTCTGATATTGACCTGACGTCCTTATGGTCTCTCCCCATTGGTGACAGCCTCTTCAGTTGAGCAGTACGGTTGGACTCGAACTCCGCTGCAGGACCCACAGCCTCCTTCAGATTTTTCGGTCTTCCCATGAAAAGAAAATCTTCCATTCCCTTATCATTCAATGCTGTGATGAAATGATCCAAAGCAAGAATCTGGGAGGTGGCACTATCAACAGTGGGGTATGCTGCACCCAATAAACGCTGGATAGATACCTTCACCTGAGCAACTGATTCACCCTTTTTTCTTTAATAAGACAGCAACTCACTTCTTAACAATGGAGCCTTCCTTTAATGCCCAAATTGCTCCTCCATAGTGACCACTACCACTGCAAAACTAGACCCAAGACCTACTGGCAGCTGTGAAAGTACCCGCCTAGCTTCACCAGTCACACTTGCTCTCAGAAACCTAGCCTTCTCCCTTTCCCTTCACCCATTTATCTCTGCTACATCTTCAAAATGACAAAGATAGTCTTTCCACGAAGACACACCATCAAACTTATCAGGCAACATACGGGGTCACCAATGGGGAGGATGGCCCATGGGAGGGAGGGTAGCTGCCGAACTGAGCTTTCTTTCCGCTCCACTTTCCAAATCCCTACCATAGTCCAAAGTTCTCATTGGGACATAAACGTTAGCCACCGTACGGGGCACACCCCTGCAGTCACCAAATAAACAACTGCCCTGATTAAACAGAAGTGGTGTAGAGGTCACCGCCGAACGAGGCAATCCTACACTACCAATGCCTGCTCGGTCTTCTTTTCCAACCAGAAAACCTCTACCTGCAAACTGCTCTCCTTGGTTGAATACCAAGGGGTTGGTAGCCTCCGTATACGGGCAAGCCTTACCTCCCTTGCCTACATTTTGTAACATAGAAGGGAGCTCTAAGAATTCCTGATTCAAGCTCAATGTTGGTGGGGTACAGGTTTGGATCTCTCTACTACAGAAATGGAAGAAAATTTAACTTCCTTACCATAGCAGGATTCTCTGTCATGAAGTCCAGAGACATGCTGCCATCGAACGGAGGTACTCGGAGGCCATTAGCGTTTTCGTAGTTGGAACTCTTGGTGGACAACCCATCCTTGTCTGTTTGTACTCCCATAGTGGACATTCGGATGCCTCCTGCAACTCTACATTCTCCAGCATCCATGCCTCCCCTGCTGTAGCCGTCATTAGCAAGGAAAGGATCAACCAGGGGACTGTCACAACTAGTAGATAGGTCCTCCGCTCGGGGTCCCATCACTCCAGCACCCTGATAAACCTCACCCTGCTTGTCAGACCAAGAGACTTGCCCTAACCTCTACAGCATCTTATCCACTTCCTGCAGCCGTCTTGTAATGAGCCTGTCATAATTCCTGCATGTTCAATAAGCACTCTCACCAAAAATCAAACAAAAATATCACCAATTGACCCTCTTAAGTTTACCTCTGATCCCACTTCCGACACCAAATTGTAACAAAAATTTCTCTGGGGGTTGGGTGTTAAGATTCTTGGCCTCCGTTGTTGTATTTTGGTGGTGCAAAGGTCAGTCCAGGAGGAAAAGAAAGGAGTCTTGGTGCGATGGGTAAATAAGAACAGGCTGTAAAAGCCCAGACTTCAACCAGGAACACAATAAAAAAGAGAACACGCCTCGAACGGTTACTTGTCCGTGTTAAAAATAAATCCTCCGAAACACAACATAAGAAAATGAAATCAGAACAAACAAAAATCCGAGTCGACCTACCATCCTAAAACAACTCATACAAAAAAATGAACTCCCCTAAAGTAAACTAGGCTCAGGCTATATCCTTCACCTGTCATTTCCTGAAAAGAACTGCATTAACTCTTCTAAAACTAAGTCTCTCCTCCCTGTGACTGCATGTGTTAATGCATACAGTCACCTCCCCAAGAGACACTCCCAAATTCCAATTGACCAAATTTAACCTTGTTATTGTTTCCACCCAACCAGAGCCTTGATGAATAACCATGACCAGGTGATACACTCTACACCTGATTCCTCACTTTAACAATAGGCAACCAAAATTCCAATCCCAATCCCAACAATACACTGTAGAATACATTCCCAAAGCTAACACAATGGTCATAGATTCTAACCTTTCCCCTATCCTTGAACATTCTTGTGGCTTATAAACAAACTTTGTTTCAGTACCATTGCCATCATTGTCAGAGACGTTGTGATCTGTCTTACAAGCGGTCTGTTAGGCTGTTACTGAGATTAGGAACGTGATTTGAATTTGATTTTCCCGCCATTTTAATAATCGACCAAGTAATAGATAAATAAAACCCGATCATCAATCCAAATATTACTTAGCAGAATGTCATATGGAGTTCCCTCTCAAAATCTCACATCGTTTAACGTGAGCTTTTGCAGTGATTAATGCATACCCGACAACGAAATCAATTAAGCTTACCTTTTTAGCATGCCTGTTGCTTTGAGGCTCTTTGACTACGCCAGGGAGTTGCTAGAGATCTAAAGCAACTACATGTTCATACAAAGTATGAAAGAGTAACTCGAATTCACGTCTTAAGGATATCAGGGAGGGGACCAGGATTTGCCAGACCGGACGGCAAGTAATTCAAATGTGATGAGTTCCCGGTGGGACGTGACTGGCAGAATTGGAGGCGCGAGTAGAGCGCCAAAACGTCTGGCTTTATTAAACAAATATTAAAAAACGGAGCTTTTAAATAAAATTTGAATTTTGGGGGAAAATATTTTTTTTCGTAGGGGCCATTAAGAAACCGGGGTGTTTAGTAAAGTATATGCCCATCTGCCCATACGCGCATCTGCCTTTCAAGAGCAAAATTAAGTAGAATATTGGGGGGATTGAAATTGCCTTAGGTTTTCTATTGAACGGAACAGCCACCGACATTGGTAAACGTGCCATTTTCAACAAATATTTTAAACTCTGAAGCATATATTGGAGAAAAATTGCAATTTTATAACAGTTTGGGGGTTTGCATTAAATAATCTGACCCACTTATGAGGAAGATTAGCTAGATCGCCGGGGAAACTTGTAGTTTGTTGGGATTACTGACTATCTTTATGCGGATGAGGGCCCTCGGACGATATTGGAGAATTTCAAAGATATGGGCTTCTCATAGGTTATCGGGTTTACATCGTTTATCGTATGGAGACTCCGGACAAAATTGGATCTACTCCCAACGGGGGGGGGGGGGGGGGACCTTGACCAAGGGAGCATGGCTCAGTCTCCAGCTGGAGTCACGCTTGAGTTGATATTAGATAATGTTGGTATTAAACAAGTGTGAATACATGTTATGTCTTTTGAAACCATTAAACAGTAAACAACTTGTCATAAATCAGTTTGAAAATATTTCATTCTGTTACAAGGAGTGTGTTAAATGGAAAACGAGAAAAAAGCTAGGGATGTACCTCTCGTTCCACTTTTCAGTTCTGAAGATTTTTTTCGTTAAATTTCGAATTGGCATGTCCGACAGAAAAAAATTAACCAATTAGAAGACCAGTTTTACCCGTATCGCTGTGCTCACCTGATGTCATGTTTGATGAGTAATAAAAGAATGATGTACTCGATGACATTGTGATCAACCTTTAAATTTACCTTCTTAAATTTAAGTAGATGGCAGAAATGCTTCAGTGTCGACGTGCAGTTAAAAGGTGTACTAGCATTTTATAGGTGAATTGCCTTATGATCAACATGTGAATTACTTAATAGACTATAGAGAGCTAGTTATTACTAATTGACAGAGTCTTTAAAGATCAAATACGATCATTTTATTATGTTGCTCTTTGATTCGTGCTTAAAGTGGCTTCCCATGTAACTTACTAGCCCAAGAGATTTGCAGTCCTAGCTGAAAGGCAGTGGCCGCGATACGGGGGCAAGCGGGTACATATCCCCCTCCCCTCACATTTTGGTCTTGCTCCCACGCCCCCCCCCCCCCCAACTAAGGTTGGGTTTACCGAAAAAAATAAAGAATATACCTTCCCAGGAACCGAATTTTTCATCCACAGATGAGCTGAAACATCCGAACTTCCGGCAGACCCCACGTAATAAACGTGGGCTTTGGACCCCGACCCCAGGAACTTTGGACTCGGTTTCGAGCTGTGGCTGACAAATACTGTCCCCACATCATTATCGATTTCCCCTAGTTTGCTCCCTCAATTTTGACATTTGTGCGCCGCCACTGCTTAAAGGTTATACGTCTACACTGGAACCGAAGTTTTAGGTGGGAAGAGGGGGTGTTAATCTTACTATGTATGTCAGCCATATTGTTCCCTATATAACTCTTTTACAAAACCATAAATCCCTTTCCAAAATCTCACGTTTAAGGGAAAACAGAATCTGAAATACAAGCAAACAGTAAGATAAATGCAATACAATTGGTTTTTTTCTCTTTTCTAAATATAAATGACAATTAGCATACAACAGACCACATTAAAGTTACTTAACTACACGGCGAACGCTAAAGACATAGCAATGGCACATGTGGTATTTTTGTCTTCTATTAGGCAACAGGCAATAGTCAACATGGCTGACGAATACGCGGACACACGGGAGAGTGTAAAGGCATATCCAGCGCTCGAAATTGTGTCCGAAAAATAGAAAGCCATCGAAAGCAAGTTGTGACTTACTTCTTAATGATACTCCTCCCCATATATCTCTTCCCATAATGGATGTCAAGAACGGAGACAACGACCCGACTTTTTGTCCCCTCTTCACACCAAATATGGCAAACCCTCCACATTATTAAGCAAATTTGTGGTTATTGTGAACTATATAATTTTTTGTATTGATTAAAACAATTCATTGTGACAGTATATATATATATATATATATATATATATATATATATATATATATATATATATATATATATATATATATATATATATATATATATATATATATATATATATATATATTCCTCAAACATAGGCATTGCCTTATACTGGAAGAGGATTTATTTTTTATTCTTTTTTTTTTGAAAAAAAAAACATAATCAAATTGGTAAAGCTGGAAAATCTGGCTGAGGTGAAAAAACGATGTTGACCCATCCGGGATTCGAACTCGGGACCTCCCTCTTTCTAGTGTGGACGCTCTAACCACTGAGCCATGAAGCCAGGTTGGTTAGGCTTTTGTTCAAATAACAGATGGAGCAACTCGCAATTCACCTCCTGAGCAGGCGCCTAATTTTTTGGAACAGCACTAGTTCTCGTTTGACGCAAGCCCAACCAGAGATCAAAGTTGATCCTATCCAGCTGAACACAATTGTTTATTCGCCAGCGGATCTCCGAAGAGATACAGAAACCTGTGGAAACAGAAATGAAGTGAAAATAAACGCTGGCGACAACTGCTTGGAATATATAAATCAAATTGGTAAAGCTGGAAAATCTGGCTGAGGTGAAAAAACGATGTTGACTCCACCGGGATTCGAACTCGGGACCTCCCGCTTTCTAGTGCGGACGCTCTAACCACTGAGCCATGAAGCCAAGTTGGTTTGGCCTTTTGTTCAAATAACAGATGGAGCAACTCGCAATTCACCTCCTGAGCAGGCGCCTAATTTTTTGGAACAGCACTAGTTCTCGTTTGACGCAATCCTAAACAGAGATCAAAGTTGACGCTATCCAGCTGAACACAATTGTTTATTCGCCAGCGGATCTCCAAAGAGATACAGAAACCTGTGGAAACAGAAATGAAGTGAAAATAAACGCTGGCGACAACTGCGTGGCATATATATATATATATATATATATATATATATATATATATATATATATATATATATATATATATATATATATATATATATATATATATATATAACGCTGGATCCTACCTTAGGTCGACATCGACCTTAAGTCGACATATACATATTTCACATATTTGAATGTATCTGCACATACAGACACTAAAAAATTCAAATAAAATACCACCATAAACTTCAACAGCGCCAACAATAATATGTATGGTATAATTATTATGTATGACGTACGCACAAGTTATAATAAAAAAAACAAAGTATTAAAGGTATTTTGAAATATTTACGTGTTAACTTAATGTACATTTTTAGACAACGCAAGATATAACACCCCTTTTTTCACGTGCAAATCTACATACTATACATTGTGTTTATTACGTCTATATACAGACACAATAAAGAGGGCGCCATGAAGGTATTATACATGCACTTATTTCATTAAGAATGTATGCAGAAGGGGTTGAAATCGTGAACCAAACATTAGGTCGACACGAAAATGCTGACCTATCGTAATTGTCGACCTAATGTACATTTTTAGACGAAGGAATGTCGACCAAAGGTAGGATCCAGGTAAATATATATATATATATATATATATATACATATACATATATATATATATATATACATATATATATATATATATACATATATATATATAAATATACATATATATATATATATACATATATATATATATATATATATATACACATACATGACGGGGAAACTGTAAAACAACGGAATTGAAAGGCTGGATCTCCGAGGAGATACAAATAGCGAAAGGCTACTCTGGAGTGAATTATCATTCTAATGGAGTGCATTTACACTTTTCACTCGATCAAAGAGTGACTTAATTCGCTCTTTTGATTTTAGAGTGTTGATAAGACATGCATTGTTGCCTTTTGTTTTAACCCACTGTTGTATTGACCCTTTAAGTAATAGGGTTAGGAACTCCTTGTCGGGAATGTAAAGTTCGTAAAGTTCTCATGCAACTCATGCAATCACGTTCTGATAACGTGGGAAGGTCGTGAAGAAAAGTGGTTGTGAAGTTCAAAGAAAAAATTGGAAGACCCCGTTAATAAGAGAATATGTTGCCTTATGTGATTGCTTCAAGTTCTCGTTTTGTTGAAGATGTTGCAAATTTATTTACCTGCTAGTATTTTGAGAACCACACAACGCATTTCAATGCAAATCTCACGGGAATGCTTAAAATAAGTACCCCTCTAACTTATCAATACTTGATGTGATCTTTAACCCTTCATTTAAATGCCTATGCGCATACATGTGTTGCTTAACATTATGATTCAAACTTTGGCTTGTTCCAGAACCCTAAAATGTATAGGGAGTGAGGGGAAGAGCTAACTTCAGTTTTTATTCCATGCTAGGAGACAGTCCTCTTCGTTGTCATATAAGACTTTGACCCTCTTTAAAGCTCTTGAACTATTTGCAAGTCATGATCAGGTGGGTAGCTGAGTCTTCAAACATGTTTGATGTAGGTGCTGATTACTTATTTTACAACATGAGGAGACAGTTAAGTTTACATACAGATAAGCAATTTACACAGATCAAAAGCATATTTTATTGCGTTTGGTTCAAATTCTTAAGTAAGTACAACTACCGTTGACGCAGTTTTAACAAACGAACAATTTAACTATTGTAACATTACACAACAGGCTTCGCTGTTGAGAGCTTTTTTGGATTGAACACCCACAAACTTAAAACTACTGTTGAAACATTTTCAAAATGGATAACATTAATGTTGCAGCACAGATCTTGATTCTTGGAACTTTTTGTGTGGCACTTCTCTTTCCAAAAGTGTTACGGTACTGTGTACTAAGATACCGCCTAAGGAAATTCGAAGGCCCGAGAGGGTTACCCATTTTAGGGAACGCTTTACAATTCGGTAAAGATAGTATTGGTAAGTTCAGTTGAAACATTTATGAGTCTTTAGATTCAAGTAATACAATTTCATTGGTTATTATTGACTGATGTGTAAATTAATTAAAGAGAAGTTCGATTTAGGAGAATTACTCTTTGAACAAACTATCAACGTTAACCCAGTTTTTTAGTGGAGAAAGATTTCCTTCACCGATTTCCAGAACAACTACAGGTTGCCGGAGGACACCAGAGTTAAAACCGCGAAACCTTAAAAGTTGTCCGCAACATAATATATCAAGGGAGAAATGTCTAACAACTAAATATTCGGTGTGTAGATTATTTTATAATATTGAGAGTGAGGTAAGAATTAATTTGATTGTGTTTAAGCTTATTTGGGTTCACCCGTGGTAAAACTGCAAAAACCGTGTAACTGGCTTTAATTTTCATTTTTTTTTTCGCTTCCTAGACAGTTTCAAAATTTTTGTTCGTTTAACCACCAGTAAGGAATCTGAGTTGAAGGTCATATCGAGTTTTGACATGTAAGAGGAGTACTTATTGTAAGCATTTTGGTGAGGTAAAATTTGCATTGGAATTCCATGAATGGTTCTCAAGATATGAGCAGGTAGAGCTGTACATTTGAAACAGACATTGAACTTCAAGCAAGCAAATATGGCATCATATCTCCACATTAAAGAAGTCTCCTGTTTTTCTTTAAAAGTTTACAACCTATTTTCTCCTCAACGTCCCATATTACCAAAATGTGATTATATAAGTTGCATGAAAACTTTTCAAACTTTGCAATCCCCATTGGGAGGTCGTATTCTGTTAACGTCAACGTCGACAAAACAGTCTGGTAAAACAAGGGAAACAAAGCCTTCCTTGTTAATATAAGGAAGTGATATAAACTATGCTGACCTCAATCTCACTTTGGAACCCAAATTTAGTAACTTCATTGGCTGATATCTAGAGAAATACAAGTCCAATTTTAATAAAAAATTTCACCACAGTGAGTAGATTTAGATCTTCTTTCACATGTGAAAATTAATTGTTTGCTTAAACTAGCAACTCCCTGCTTAAACTTCCACTTTAACACAATGTGTCAGGATAGCAATGGGCACTTTTCATATTTGCTTTGTAAGTTTGCAATGTTGAGAGGAAAGACCCTCTTGTTTTGGGTAGAGTTTAAAAGTAATTTGACTTGATAGCTGTGAAACGGAGAAAAAACCTTGAAAATGGTTTGTGAACAAGGTATCCTAAATAGGTCATATGAAGTCCTCCGAATTAAAACTGCTTAAGCCTCATTAAACACGATGAGAGGAAAAGCTTTGAGGTCATCAAGCGTTTTGTTAACAAGGTACATTCAAGAAGGAATGTTGACCGAATTGAAAATATAGTACGTGAATGCAGATGGTTCAAAAGAGGAACCTATTTGTGTTCTGGAGGTCCGAATTTAGTTATTGGTAGTCACCAACAATCTAATGGAACTTACCGAGAATTGTCAAAATTATTAAATGGGGTCACTAGCGGTTAGAAAAGCAAAATTTCCCGAATTGTCCATTCACATTATGGGCAATGCTCACTGTTTAACCAGGGAGCTAATAGAGAGCTCCCTGGTTTAACAAGAACATTTCTAACCGGTTAGCGATAACCCTAATTCCTAACCTATTATGGAACCCAACAAAGAGTACGCTCGATACAAACAAGGGCAGCAGCCGATCAGTGAGCACTTTGTTAAACATGGCTGATCGGACGCCTATTATCCTTTCGTCAAGGAATCAATTATTCTTTCGGGTTCGGGATAGGATCTCTTCATGAGGAATATATAGTTTAAAAAGTTTTCTAGCCATTTACTTAATTACATTCCGATAACGAATAGTACTGTTGAGGAGGAAATTGGTAGTTAAGTTTGAAAGAAAACAAAAAGAAAACAAAAGAATATCCATTAATGTGAGGATATGATATAATGTGTACTGTGCTAAAATTTCTATTTTTGTTGAAATTGTGACATAATGCCTTGATTACCAACCATTCAGTTTGAATTTAAATTTTATAAGTATGCTTCAAATTAGTATCACTCTAACACATCAAAACTTGATTTTATCTTGGATCATTCTTCTGATGTAAAGTGGCATGTTTTTTTCTCCTTTTAATTTGTGACATGCAATTTAATAGTAAAGGTGAAAACTTAAGTTGAAAGTTAAAACAGAATATCATATGTTCAAAGTGGTTTACAAAGTATGACTACTTTTGCAATCACGTTATTTTTGAGAGGCAACTTACATTTCGTTCATAGACATATTTCACTTTATCATATTTCGCTTATTATCAATTTTCGTTTTGTTTATTTATCACTTTTCAAATCCAACAGCGTTTTCAAAATTTCGCCGGCAGACTGCGGAAAGGTTTCGAGAAAACGGTTGCTTTATAATGTATTTTGGGTTGCACCCTGTTGTTGTAGTGTACAATCCTGCAGATATAGAGGTAAAAGGCAAACGTTTGCTTCTTTTACACTTATCCCAGGTCATGCGAAAAGTATCAAACTCCCCCTGTAGGGAAGGAAACACAAAAGTCGACAAAGTTTGCTTTTGTTTTCTCTACCTAATTGAGAGTTCAATTCAATTTTTATTACAATATAAATATATGAAATATTAATAAAAAGGAGTAATAATTTAGGGCTACAAATCCAAAAATAATACGACAAAATTTGTACAGAGAGTTAGTTCACATTAGAACAATAAAGGTTTAAAATTCTACAACAAATTGTCTAAAATTTTAGATTGGTTGTAAGGGGCTGCTCTGTAGACGAAGGAATTCTTGAATAAAGTTTTTAATATATACTTTTGTAAATTGAATGGATTTCTTAGAATATTTTGCGGTTGTGCATTGATGCTTTCGGAATAATTATGCAATTGGTGATTATGTTCATCATTATTTTTTGGGGGGTCATTCTTATAACGTCATTTTTGGCAGAGAAATTCACAGTAATTTTGAGTAAATAAAATCCCGGTGTAGACTATTAGCATGCAGAACACTTTAAAAATCTTTCAATTTTGTCCTTGTCCATTTGCAAAATAAAATGATACCTAACAGTCACTGCATAGATTAAATGGGGTAGTATGGGGGATTTAAAAACGCTTTCTTTAGCCTCCTTATTAAAGAAAAACACAATATATGGTAATCCAGACATAATATACAGGAAATATGATGAGAAAAAGTCAGTCTTCAATTAAAACATACTCCTAAACTTTTGGTTTTAGAAGTGCGTTCCACCTCCGATCCTTCAAATTTGACACACTGTGACTTAGACAAAAGTGAACATTCATGCTTGATATTCTTGTAAGAAAAATTCTTTAAATGACTCTTAAAATGGAACCTATTGCCATTGTGGGTGATGTTCCTCATAAGGGGGAGGGAAGTAAGCCAGTGAGTCATAACTGGAAAAAGGGCAATGGCCAGCTCGACTTAAACCAATAGGTAGGAAACTGGGCCGTTAACAGTTCGGGAGATAACCTCTTTCGGGGGAAATCAATTTTCACCCGATCGGTGGATTATTTTGCCATGGGTGGCCCCATTTTCAAATATCTCCCACGATGCATTGCGATCCTACCTCGCAAATTCAACGGAGATAACGTTCAAAACAGCTTTGCAATATTTATTGACTTTAGGAAAGAGATATTCCGGCATTTTAAAAAACTCTGTTGATAGGGGAATAGAAAAGCTTCGTCCTGTTTGGTTGTTCACCACGCCGATTTTGAGAAATAGAGCACTTTTGCTACGTTCTTTGTCCTAAGCGCCACGCAGCCGCGAGTTTTGTGCACCATTTTTGACTTAAAGGTGTGCAAGTGGGTCGTGCCCACACATATGTTTGTAAATATGAAGTTGAATGCCCATGGTAATTTAGTCTTTTATGTCTAAACTATTACCTCATAATTGAATATACACACATTTTTTAAACAATTCGACGACTGTGAAGAGGTAGACACCAAGTGCTCAAAAATATTCATACCGTTGAGACAGGCAAATTTTTCCCCGATCGGGGTAATACTCATTTTCTCCCGAAAGCGGTTATCTACCGAACTGGTTAAACTCCATTAAATTATATAACTGAATTGTAAATTACATTGCCATAAGAGTTAATTGTGGTTGTCACTGTGGGCATTTTCCCTCTAAGTTTCAATTAGATTCCATTGCTAAGTTTATCGTGTCACCAACGAATAATCTATGTAGTAAATCGCACCACAAAAAAAGTCAAAGTGAGCTAGAGCTGAAGATTAAGCCAACTCGTGACAGCTGAGACAACGCACCATCACTATAAACGAATCAAGCTAAATATTTTTGCTAGTAGAACTGACTTTCAATGAAGATGTGTGCATAAGTGTCAACTCAGAAGAAAACTCCCAGTAAGATCCGTGAAATGGGACTTTATGTCATCTCATACATTTCCTTTGAAATCCTTTTAAACTTGCACAGATTTTCAATGGACTCAGATGTTTTATAGGATTTAATATGACATTTTAACAGTAACAACTTAAAAACCCCATTGAGTCAATGTGAAAATCCATTGTCTAATTGATTTAACATGGGAGTTCGCACATCCAATAAATTTCTCATAAAATCTAACTAAAAATGGGAATCAATGAGAATCTTTTCCTGGAAAAAATGGGAGAATAATTATCCGGAAGTATTGTTGAAAGTGTAACGCTTCCTCCCACTCTCTCCCAGTAGTAACACGAAACTCATTAATATTACCGTTTGATCAGGAGATTTTAAGATACAAGGGTGAAACGTTGCTCTTTTGGAGGGAATTTCACTCTTCTCAGGGAGAATTTATTTGCGCTCTAATAGAGTGAATTCACACCTTTCACCCTATTTGAGAGTGACTAAGTACACCTTTTTGATTTTAAAGAGTATTTGCCACATTCCATACAATTTTACTGACACTAAAAGTCATACCTTACTTTAGATGGACCAGGCTAAGGAGTAAGTTTTATTCTCCTTTGGGTAACGTTAACATTTTGAAAGAATTCAACTCTAAGAATGTCGAGGCTCATTGGGTCGTTAAGGCTCCTTAAAGTAGATTGGCCAAACTGGAAAGAGAGCTGAAAAAGCATTGACAACGTGCACTTTGATATTGTTTCATTGTAGAATCTTCTTCGAAATTCAAAGCACGATTCAAAAGGCTACCTCGGTAAGATGAGTTTATCTCCTTGGTTGGGTGACGGACTGCTATTAAGGTAAGAAATGTGGTTCCAGTTGATTTGAATGTAAAATTGAATATAACACAAGTAGATATTTTGTGAAGAAATTGTTCTGCAAAATAAAAGAGGAAACAACATCCGCCTCCTGTGGAGGGGGTTGGATGTAGTAGCATTATTGACAACTTTAGAGTTGGTAAAAGCTATCACTGTTATCTGACTGTTATCTGACATTTGCCAATATCTCACAATAAATAACTGACGTCACTACATCATATTAAAACTTGTCCTTTCCTATCGCAGCGAGGGATCTAAGTGGGCAACTAGAAGAAAACTTCTGACACCTTCTTTCCACTTTTCTATACTAAAGAAATTTCTCGTTGTGTTTAACGAGCAAGCTACATGCTTGACAGAAAAGATTGATCAGTTAGTGGACCAACCATCGGTTGATTTAGAACCACTGTTATCACTCTGTGCACTTGACATAATGTCTGGTAAGTCAAATGTTTCATTCAAATATCATGAAGGCCTACCATAGAATCAAAATTACACCATTTCATGAACTGAATGAAAGTGTTATCAGCAGGAAACTTCAGCCAAGGCCGTACGGTACTCTTTCTTTCCGGGGACGGTGACTTTTTGCCCGTCTCCAACTCCCACGGGGGCAAATTTCTGCCCAATTGATGTACCAACGTCTGCGATCCAGCATGGTTTTGGCTAATTGGGGGCTGCAGCTTCCGGCACTCCCGTCCCGTACCGCCGGTAATGTCTTCGGCAGTAAAAACTCGATGGCATGAAGGCTTGTGTGTTGTTTTAAAAATCAGGATTTTTTTTTAAGTTCGTAAATTGTATGTCAACGAACAACACATGAATGGACATGAAACAAAATCATAGCCTTCAATAAGAACAATCAATAAAATAACATAAGATATGGAGAGAGTTTAGTATTAGGTAATAGACCTCCCAGTTTTTAGAGGGTGACTAGCCAATCACAAAAACAGATCTAGAGACTTGAAGGGAATATACAGTCATCCCAACTTGAAGTATTGCAGTACACTGTCTTGTTTCATGATTGGCGCTTGAGAGTCCTGTGAGCGTAGTTTTTCTCCTAAATAGACCTATTTCCAAATAGCAATTACAAAGGATTGTGGGATAGAGTTTTGGTGTTTGACATTTTTGTCAATGGCATTTTACTGTGGTTAAAATTGACGCACACCCAAAACTATATCCCACAATTCATTGTAATTGCTATTTGGAAATAGGTCTATATGAAATTTACTTGGAAGTGCTGCTTGGTTAACCTTGAATGTGCAATGTTGAAACCTAACTTTGAAGAGAAATAGGAAGAAAGTTGGCAGGTTTTCCTCCTGCTTCAAAAAATTTTTTTTTTTGGGGGGGGGGGGGGGACTGCACTTGCCCTAGCCTCCAAAGTGAGGAACTCAAGTACTCTGTCAATTCACTGTGGTACATTTTCAATTTTGCCAAACAGGCATTGCTGTACGTCAAAGTCAAATGGAATATTAATTGAATGGAGAAAGAATGCCCAGTCCAACTTAAATTGGCCTTGGCCGGCCCGAATTAAAGAAATTAGTAAGAAAATGGGCCGTAAATATCCAGCCAACTAACTAAATAACCAACTAAATATCTGTTTAACTTGGCAATTTATTCGCTCCAGGAGACTTTTCATAACACATATCTAGTGGTATCGCAGTTGCAGGTTATTTACAATAACTTGTGTTGGTTGTGTTGTTCAATCTCATTGAACCAAGTAACCCTCTCTTATTATTATTAAACTGATCACCTGTTCAATTCTATTTTTGTTTATAGAAACCATCATGGGACTGAGACTTGGAGCTCAAAAAGGCGGAAGTAGCGAATATGTTGAGACAGTACATAAGTGAGTACAAAATAAAATTTTCTTCTTTGTGTTAAAGCAGGAAAATGATTATTTTTGTTTCGATTGTGCAATCAATATTTGCTAATTTTAGAGAACTCAGTGCACATTAAATCTTATTATTAAAAGAATTAAAACACTTGAAAAGATTGAAAGATGGAACAATTATTTCAAACTAAAAGTAAGAAAACACTGGTGAAGTTGAGTTTATTTTGTGAAAAGTTTAGGATAGCACTCAATTCTTAGTTTGGGGCCTACATTTATTGAGTAGATGCGCACTGTTCACTGTTTCCTGATTGGCTGTTTACATTGTATTGGATCGATCGTATTCTAGGTTCGGGTTAGGGATAAGGGTAGGGATTAGGGTTATCGTTAGCCAGTCAGAAATTTTTTTGTTAAACATTGCGCATTTTTTCTATTATATTTGTATGTAATTTTTTATTTTTTTATCACTCTCTCTCTCATCTTTTGTTGTTCATTGTTATATGAAATGATATGTTAATATTTGTTGATGCAATGTTGATGTCTAAAACCTCTTATACCTCGTTGCAGGATGAAAAGAGAAGAAACTGAAACTGAATACGATCGAAAAAAAGTAACAAAGAAAATGGGGGATTAATGCCGGGTGACTCCAAAGTTATCCGAAATTTTTCGTTTTTGATCCTTAGTCGATTTGTGTAGATAGTTATTTTGTCGAAGGCAGGTAATGAATCTGTGTGCTTGAGTGTTTGTGACACTTTTCCTGGCGGTACACATAATATCTCAATGTATGAATGACCAACACTTTTCATATTTGGTCAATAAAATTGCCACCCTGAGAAAAAAATCCTTGCTTCTACGGCAAGCCAAATGCGTAAATAATTAGAATAACTTTGTTTATCGCTTGATAAACAAGGTATAAACCAAGTTTTTCGGTCAATAAACCTGACTTGTGGAATTATTAGGCATTTGGCTTGTCATATATTTCTCAATGTTATAACTTGTAAATAAATAAAAAAAATGTTCACAAGAGACAAGATCACTGAAAATCCATACTGAGAGCTTAAGGCTTTATGGAAAGTGCAAACGAGTTTCACTGCTGGACAATGGTTTGTTTTGTCTAAACCTCTTTTGTCCACAAACTGACTCGGTTAGTGGGTAAGTATAATCTTCGGTAGGGCCCCCACAATAACAACCAAATATTTAACAAGGCAACTAGATGTAGACGTACTAAATTAATAAAACATACACACACGTTTCGATAACAGAAAATTGAAAGAATTTGAAAGTTGGAACACTCAAACACACAAGAAATACGAATGTTCTAATGAAAGCATAC
Organism: Holothuria scabra; assembly: GCA_037179385.1. NCBI lineage: Eukaryota > Metazoa > Echinodermata > Holothuroidea > Aspidochirotida > Holothuriidae > Holothuria > Holothuria scabra. The sequence goes on from CM074193.1 coordinate 33,926,716, forward strand.
TTATAAATATCGCACCATGAAACCGGGTTCAAATTGAAGATTTAATCATTAAATCATATTTTTTTGTTTAAGAATTGGCACAACAATCGTGGAGAGAGTAAGAAAACCTTGGCGACACATTGATTTCGTCTTCCGTCGGACTCAACTGGGAAAAACACATGACAAATGTCTTAAGATCCTACACGATACAACCAAACAGGTATTTTTTCGTCTTAAGGGGTAAGAAAATTGGGTTAAAGTAGAACTAAAAACGGGGTTCCTTCGAGGGTACTGCCCAATGGCGTAACTTAAGTGGGGCGTAGCTTAAAGATTATATGCAGTCCCCATCCCGCACTCCCCATCCCAAACCCCAAGCAGCCCCTATCAGAGATAATAAAAATACGGAAAAATAACAAATATCAATAAAATTATACTATAAATTTCAAAATATGACACCGTTAATTGAATGTATGATCTTGTCGTACTTCTGTAATCCTGATTACTAAAGCCTGTACTTGGGAAGAAGAAGTTATTTAGTCCGTCAGTCAGTCAATCAGTCAGTTAGATAAATAGACTTTTACTGCCCACTTTCCAACCAATTAGTTCACGTCGAGCAGTCAACGGCCCATTTTCCAGTTGTGGCACCCTGGCTTGTGTTCCCCAGTTACCTCAATGTTTATGCTTAGCACCAAGTACAACGTCAGCAGGTTCCAATTTTAAAGTCTTCGGTATGAAGGACGCGAACTCCCGATGCGAACTCCCGGCCTTCCAACTGTATGGTCAAATGTTTAAGGAAGAAGAAATTATCCATAATACAGATTTGTATTTCGTGGCGACATCTCCTTTCGATATTTTCTTAGTTGTTGGTTTGGCTTAAGTTAAACTTAATAAAATTGACGCACCCATTTGCTCGTAAAGGCTATTTAAAACTAAACTTACAGATTGTGGGTGGCTGGACAATAACCGCAAGTTCCTTAATGCACAAGTTTGCTATGCATACACCAGGGATCGGTCTGCCATTGACACTGCATGTGTAAAGATGTATTAACTTTAAATATCAAAACAGAAACTAGAAATCCTCTCTCTGTAATACAGTTTGTTATAAGATGAGCGACGATGATAGTGTGTGAACACCTTGCAAGAACATTTCTGGGTAATTATCTGACCAATTTGGGATTTGTTCAACATTTTTCAAATCTCCGGATTAGCGCCTGATCTTGTAAAGCAGATTGCTGCACTAGATGCCTCGCTGTGTCTCTTCCACATGATATAACAAGATAGTGAAGCAGTGCCTTTCTCCAATTAACCCAACCAATTATCCGAATTTATGTACACCTGTGTTTGTTGATACAAGTTGTAATAAGTTTGTAATTCATTCCAATTAGGTCATTCATGATAGAAAGTTGGAAATCCAGAGAGAGGGAAGAACTGATATCATCATTGACGATAAGTCGCGTGAGGTTAGAAAACGTAGAAGACTTGCGTTCCTTGACTTACTTATTGAAGTACAGAAACAGGACCCTAGCCTCACCGACGAAGGAATTCAGGAGGAAGTTGATACGTTCATGTTTGAGGTAATACGTCAGAAATGTTAATTCTGTTAGCTCTCAAATTATTATTTTTTTTTTGTTCAAATTTGCTTGATTTGCCGATGTTGAAACAGTGTTGGACGTTAAAATTTTAACACTTTCCATCTTTACTTTACAACATAAAGCTGGATGCTATATATAGGTGTTGTACATGATATCTTCTCACGCTCAAATTTTGAATTTGCGATGCCTGATGTGTTCCTTTCCTCTTTTGTGATAATGACAGGTTTGCTGATGCTTTGGGTTTAATCTATACTTAACAAATTGCTCAAGAGACGTAAATTTTAGATTGATGATTGGATGTCTAAGTTCTGGTTCCTCGGCTTATATGAGCGGCATCTTTTTCCTGTTGAACACGACACCTTTATCTATTCACATTCTTTTGAAAACAGATTCTTTACCATTTTTCGCAATTGAATCAGATATTTGGGTAACTATAGTGAGCTGCTGACACTTTACATGTACTTCTAGACAACTAATATTATGTACTGATATTTGTTTCTTTAGGGACATGATACGGTGTCTACATCTTTGACCATGGCTTTATATCTAATAGGCAGACACCCGGATGTTCAGAAGAAAATACAAGAGGAACTGGAACGAGTGTTTGGTAGTATAAACAATTAGGAAATTGTAAAATTGTACTGAAAATTTTTAATTTATGAAAAGATAAAACCGGTCTTTTTATTTTGTGATTGAATACAAACTTATATGGTTTTCAATGTATACGTAAAATGCCAAGTCCAAACCAAATCCAATTGAAGTTTTGTTTTGTTCTCCATTCATTCGTGAGTTTCCATCCTTCATTACTCTTAATAGTCCTTTTTGTTTTAATTTATATACAGTTACGAGAATAACATTTCGCAAAATCGTAACAGTTGTGGGTGATGCACTCTATCAAACAAGGAATTTCGAATTATATGTAAAAGAAATAAAAAGACTTCTCTTGGTGTCTGTCTTTAGGAAATGACCGCAACAGATTTGTGACAAATGAAGATTTACAACAACTAGAGTATTTATCCTGTGTGATGAAGGAATCCCAGCGGCTTCTGTCTACTGTGCAGTCCATTGGGCGAGATCTTGATGAAGACACCCTTATTGGTAATTCTACGAAATATCCTCTCTGTAATAAGTCCATCTTATAACTATCAAAACACATCTGTCCCAAGACGCACCAACCCAACTGAATCAGTGAATCGCCCGAGTGGAGAAGGGGCAACCAAGACGAAGGTTACGATATTCTCCTTATTAGAGGCAACTGGGAAAATTGTTCCTACATGGTTTTTTTTTTTTTTTCGTCTTAATTTTACTTCTAAAAATAGGGCGTGATTTTTAAAGTGAATTTTGGAAGATCATGAATTAAAGGAAGAAAATTGCCCACTTCTAATCTGAGTGAATGTTTTTTGCAGTTCGTTTATAATTCCTTTCCTAGTGTACACAAAGAATCTATGCTATGGTGATGCCTTGTCAGATGTGTGTATTTGTGTTTGTCACGCTGGTTGTAAACATGATATCACAAAATACAAACGACCAACGTTTTTCATATTTGATATGTATACTTTCCATGTTAAAATCGAGAAGGAAAGAGAAAAGGAGAAAAGGAGAAAGGGAAAATAACAGTGGTCCTTGTTATAACTGTCAGGAAAACTATTAGAATTACACTATGCAACCGGATGGGTGTAAGTGTACCTCACAGCATTCTTAATTAAATGACTGTAGTCGTTGACCATTTTCCTATTTTCCCGCCACTATCAAGTGAAAGCCAGTTGTTTTTGTAACTAAAAGTATCGGTTTGCATTTGTTCAGGTGGCGTCAATGTTCCGAAAGGTACCCATATTCAGATGCTTCTTGAATCACTTCATCGTGATCCATTTCAGTTTCCGGAACCAGAAAAGTTTGACCCCGATCGATTCCTTCCATCTAACAGCAAAGGAAGACATAATTTTGCATTTATTCCATTCTCGGCAGGACACAGAAACTGCATCGGTTTGTAAATTATTTCATTCTTTTTTTCAAAATTTACCACGTTCAACGTTCATGCAAGCTCAAGGCATAACAACTTAGGGCGCCGTTCGTGTATTGAAAAAGTCGAATTCCACATCCAGCAAGCAGCTACCACTTCCCTCGGACATGTGTTTACTCGTAGTACACATTATCAGGTGCTGGGTGTAAAGCAAGAACCACATAGTATGGTGGTCCAGGTCAGTCACATACAAAGGCCAAAATTAAAAATTGTTGAACTTTTAAAGCTTTCAATAAAGCTAAAATGAATTATAACAGGTCTGACTAATGTGACTGAAATTGTATTGTAAGTCAAAGGAGTGCATTTGTAAACACTGGTAAATATTTAATTTATACTTCACCTGTTGTCTTGTAAATATTTGTATACAAATAAATTTAATTTATGATTGAATTAACTACCAGTCATTCAACCCATACAACTCACAGCCAACAAATGTTTTTTCACAACCATCCTATAACTTCTGTAAGAATAAGGCCTTTAGGAGAATATGGCTCCAAAAGGTAACATTTATTAGCTTGGTGAAATCAAACATTTTCAATTCTGTAAGATTTGTAGGCTTCATTTCCTTTTATTATTGTCCAAGCGTTTTTTCCTTCATAATCAAATCCCAGAGCAAGATGGCTATCACGCAGCTTTACGGAAAACAAATTTAAAATGAACCATTTTATTCTGATACATATGTATTTAAAGAGATTTGATCAAGCTTGTGTTTCTGTGTATACACAAAACCGCACAGTCAAATGAATGGTCTGGTTCATAGCTGGTGTCTATAACCTTTAATCTTTCAATTTCTTTGCTTAACTGTATCATGAATGTTGTGCACTATAATTTACCTTGATTCACTCAATTTCACTGAATAAGAGGGTTTTGGAATATATGTCGACAATAAAAAAAGTACGATTTAAGGCTAATGGACCCCACTAATGGCTGCCTATTGTCGCTAAACACAAACAATGATCGGATTCGTTCATTCCCTTGGAGCAATATTCAACGGAATGTAGTTTACAACAGCTTCTAAAGAAAGTATTGATTGCATTTTTTTTTACAAAAGTTGAATTTAAGTTTGGGAAGACTTCAGAAAACAAATCTTTACAAGGATTGGGCAAAGCCTCACCCACCCCTAGATTTGCCTGCAGTGTGTCCTTTGGTTGAAAACGTAATGTGAAATTTAATTCTAGCGAAAAATAGTTTTTTAGCAGCAATGCATAGTATATCAATATTTTGGTCCTTTCAAGAGGATGGTAGGCCGAATAGAAGGAGGTTTATTAGATTTGCCTTCGTCATTTTCCCTTCATTGCCTTATTGCTTTGTCACATCTACTGTTATCCAAGGTTTTTAGACAACTTGCACGAATTTGTATATCGACATTATTTTATCGTAACATCATATTGGAAAGGTTGATATCAAGGTAGAAACTTCCTTTATTAAAAGCTCCTTCAAGGGTTTGCCAAAATGGTCTCTAGGTACCTTTTTGCCATCTTTTGATGTAACAAGGTCATGTGTTTATTCTCCATCTTGCCAATTGCTGTTCATATTTTTCAAAAAGCAATAAATTAATGAGACCATTTGATTCGTTATGACATTAATCATTAAATAGGACGTATTTTATGTTGTTTGGTTCAGCTCGCGAAAGTTACTCTAAGTTTCATAATGTATGATCACTTTTAATCTAAGTTTTCTTAACCTAGGAGACAATCTCTTTTGTCTTTCTCCCAGGACAAAAATTTGCAGTAATGGAACAAAAGGTTATACTGGCAACCCTTTTGAGAAAAGTTGAGATCAAGTCTTTACAGAAGATTGAAGACATGGCATTCGGTTCAGAGTTAGTTCTTCGGGCGATTAATGGTGTAAAAGTAACATTCACAAAACGTCATGAAATTAAAGAGCTTTAATTTCATTACAGCTTTAAAAGAAATCGACTCTTTGTGTACCTGACTTTTTATGCAGGAAATGAGTTTGTTGGAATTATTTAAGCTTACCCAAGCTTTTGGGTGCTCGCAAATTTGCTATATTGCTCACATTTTTGTTTAACTTGATTCGCACTTTTTCTGGTACTTACAAGTAGCGAAGTTGTGGAAGTAACTAATCCAAAATTTGCACTCAGTGATGCTTTTTTTCCTGGGGACCCAGGCCAATTAATAGAAGGTAGCTGACGAATCAAGGGGACCCTAATAAATGATTTTTTTCAGAAATGTTCTTCACGAGGTGTTTCTAAACACCACCTTACACTATTTTAGTCTATACCAGCTTGTGATAACACTCCTTTTATCGTTTATAATTTCATCTCTATGTATCTCGAAACGAAAATTGCAGAAAATTCCTAGCAACTAATTCATTACTGTAACAATTATCAGCAGCAGCTACAATAAAAGCCAAAATGTAGGGGTTCATATTGCAACAAAGTCTGGATGTAGGTGCTGGCCTGGCAAAGATGGGATTAAATTATCCATTTTTTATTGAAGAGATGTTCTTTTCAGTTTAACTAAGGCAAACTGTCATGGAATATCAACATTTGGGTTTATATGACAAAAGCATGAATGAAAGGCTAATTGGTATTTATGACAATGTTTGTCAAATTTTGGCATAGAAATGTTTTGCGAAACATTTAACATGCTCCCAAAAGTCAGGGGTCTGGGGTCTTGGAAAATTAAAACCTCATCAAGCTCGTAGCCAGGATTGTGTCATGGGGGTCGGTTTGGTGTCACGGGGGTGTGGGGGGGGGGCTCGGGGCACGACATGAGGGAAACACCCCCCCCCCCCACGTTAGTAGCTGTTAGTAGCAGTCAAAACAAAGCCCCAAAAAGTGGGAAAGCATGAAAGGTTTTACTTATACTTTCCTTATTAGTATAAATTTATTCAACTGAGTGTCATCCATAGAGGGTTAAGAATTAACGAGGTGTTGAAGAGAATTCGTTTGTATTATATTTTTATGTATATTAAAATATTAATCCTGGACATGGTGGTCAAAAAAGACGAATGAGTACTAGGTATTTCATATCCAACTTAAAAAAATGAAAACAAAAACACTATAGGCAATACAACAAAATAATAATAATAATGATGACGATGACGATGACGATGACGATGACGATGACGATGATCATCAGGCCTTGAAGGGCAGATGTTTTCTTGAAGAATACTTCAATACAGTTCAGCAAGCATATATACAATATTTACAATCAATTAAAGTTCATTATCATAAAAGGCAGTTGTTTTCTGACACTAAGCGACCTCGAATGCAAGAGAAGCCATTGGCTTATAAATTACAACTTCACGTCGGGTGGCAACCAATTTAACAGTTTGGATCAAATTCGGTATTTTTTGTTTTTTGAAATGCCAGTTCAAATGGGAAAACCGTAGATTGCTCTTGAATGAAAAACCCACCTTACTTTGACCTGGAATCGAACTCCAGACCTCCCGGTTGCTAAGCTTCATCGCTTCAAATGCCACCGCCTTCATCCACGTGGCCATACCAAAACAAAGTTACTAACTCTACAAATCAAATGTACAGTTCATTATCCATAGCGTCCTCATATTGGACAGAGGAAGATATATTTATCTGTCATCACAACAGGTGTAAGCAGGGAGTTGCGAGCTCTTTTCGGGCTCTCTGTCAAGTACAGTGGCGGATTTAGGCGGGGCGCACCCGCCCCCCCCCCCCCTAAAATTTTCCAAAGCTTATTTTTTACTTTCACTAAATAGATCATTTAGCCTACTTGTTTCTTAGAATGTTGTATCATTTCATAATTTTCAAACTACTTAGATATAATTGTTGCAAACTAATAGCAATCTGGAGCACACAGTTCCAAGTTTTCCGATAACATGTCAATAGAGTGATATCAAAGGTCTCAACCGTATTTCGGACCACGCTTTATGTAGAACACTAAGCTTTTTCTTACAATTCATCTGCTATTTGGGTTCATCAGATGTGGAGTCACGGTGTATAGAATGTGTAAAAAGCGCATGGCCAAACTTCACATGAGGTTAATATCTATGTTCACTTATTTTATACAATCTGTGATCCCGTTTCTTCCTTTTTTTCATGAACTAGAGAGTATTTTAAATTAATTTATTCGGTCACACAAACCAGAAAGTTAGAGGAAGCGTTCTGTTCTAATATGTGCAAAATGTGAAGGTGGTTTAGGAATGGTCGAAATATGCTCTTTTGCTTTCAGCTTAAAATGTAAATGAGGGAAAAATTATTTTCAGGATGGCTTTGCTTTTTGGAAATTTCTGTTTGATCATTGATAGAGAGCTGAAGAAATATGGCGGAATATGTATTTTAATGTAACCTTATAATGTTATCATTGAAAACAAGTATTAATGGTGTCTGTTGCACTTGACCTTATTTTACTCCCTCCGGATGTGTATGCTAATCAATATATTTTGAATAATTCTTATTAAAATTGACAATAAACTTATCTATGCCATAGCTCTCACGGTTACTAAAACGTAGTAATTTTTTATTAGAGAGTCGACTGAGTGCTTAATTAGAATGATTTTTGCCATAAATGTAATTTTACTAGTTTTTTTCCTTTTACAATGTATTATGGAAAAATTTTGCTACCCCGAGAAAGTGGGGAGTGAATCTACATGCCACTAATGAAATAAATGAAAACGCAAAGCGTTTAACAAAGTTTATCTCTCATGCACATGGCATTAAAGGGGTATATTTCATCAATCAAAAGATTTTAAAAGCTGTAACCTCAAATACGAATCCTACAGCAGTGCATTGTATTCTTGGTCAGATATTTTCACCATCGTCTTTGAAGCTGCTGGAGTCCCCAAAATTCAATTCTTTCAATTTTTTTTACGTTCATAGAATTATGCGTTGTAACGAATTATTATTCAAAATTAAAAAGGAAAGATTCTCCTCCCTGTACCTTGTGTGAGGACCCCCTTTATCTTTAGACCAGGGGCGTCGATTTGGAGGGACAGAGGGACATGTCCCCCCACTTTTTAAGTGGAGGGGACACTAACGTAAAAGTCCCCCCAACTATTTGTGACGTGAAACTTAAAAAGTAGGTACTACCAAAAAGACTATACATGTAGGTTATTAAAGGTGTCCTCTTCAGATTACGATCGACTAGCTTTCTGTATCAAATATTCCACATGTTAACTTTGCAAATCCCCAAAATTTTCGCGCGCTCCGCGCGCTTGCAGTCTCATTGATGTTCTTTTTAAATTGGATATCAAACATACATTATCCATCGGTCTCTATGATTATGTCAATTGTTCGTGTGCATAGTGCAGCAGGTGTGGTTATGAAGGAGCACAATATTTAGGAATAGGAAGAAGATGAATCGTCCCCCTACTATGTTCAAATGAAATCGGTGGTCTTTAGTGATTGACCAGACTGGCAGGCTGAAATTGCCAAACATTAAGGAAACTAAAAATTTCTCTTTGCACAGTCTGAATGCAACTTTTTAGAAAAATGTATGATTTCTAGTGCAAAATTTCAACACGCTCACCTCATCCTTTTGTATGGCGATTCGACCATTTCGTAATTACAACATTATCACAGAAGTAAAACCACACAGACATTTACTAGATAAGAGACTTCGATTAGGAATTAGAGGTACACCTCCATCCTCTGTCTGCAGATAATGTATGATGAGGTGTCGTTCGAAAAGTTTTATTTTAATGTTTTTTGTATCAACAATCTTACACAGGTATAGGCCTATGCAACGATGTCTAAGTAGCACCGTACCAGTGGGTATCATTCCCCCACCCCTCGATCTGTGACTTTCCCGTTGTAAATTGAAGTGGAATTTTGATCAAGTCTTTCGTATTTTGCATCTAGACCCCTACTCTTAGACAGTGTCACCCAGTGGCGTAGCGACAGGGGCAGGCGGCTCTGAAAAATGAAGAAATCGGACATTTGCTATTTGTGAAAACTGTCTACGGTGTGGTTTTGAAAATTCATGAAATTCCGAAATCTCCCCTTCAAAAGCTCCACATTCGTCATTATTTGTCTCAAAGGAGCAAAATTTTCCGCGCGCTTCGCGCGAAACAAATTGCGATTCCTAAGCAGAAGTGCTCTCTCATAACTTGAGAAAATTACGGCCCTGGTTCAGGGGTGTTCACACTCAAAAAATCGTAAAATCTGGATGCTTGCCTACCCCCTCCCCTCCCCGAAAGAGGGGGGAGCAACGTCGCTGTACAACCTTACCAGAACAGGAGAAAAAATTGGGCCATATGCCCCCCCCCCCCACTTTGAAAACCAACTGAATCGACGCCCCTGCTTTAGACCCCTTTTTCCGGACCTATAACATTACGACATTTTTGGGGAAAGATATTTCATCAAGAGTGTTTAAAGAGTGATCTTAGCTTAAATCACGATCAAGAAAATTTTGGTTTAGTTCATGAAGCAAGTTTTTGAAATTTTCTAACTTTTATTTGAATGGAACATTTTTTGGCAAACAAAAGCTCAAAGTAACGACTGCTTAGGTTCTACTTACAAGCCTGGGAAATGATATTTCCGGCTATCTGAGGGGTCACGGTTTTTCAAATTTTTCTGTACGCTCTGCGCCAACAGCTGGTGGCGCTCTGCTTAGATACTCGACTGGGCAGATGATCGACCGTCAGCGCGCCCCCCTAACGAAAAATCCTAGATCCGTATACTAAGTATAACCACTTAATGTCAGAAAACCTTGACCTCATGGCTTCGGGGAAATATTTGTGGTGATGAGTCAGTTTATAAAATGTCTTGCGGTTTTTGTATTAGTTCAAACTTTCATTAAATGCGATTTGTTACCACCCCTTGATTTCCTAATGCATTCACTACGTGAATTTCTTAAGAGACAATATTTTATTACAGAAGAATGATGTTTTTTAGTTACAAACATTTTACCTGCCTTTCATGTTGTTTCCTTAATCTTCATGTTAAGCGTTACGTTTTTCTTAGGGAATACTGAATTACACTGGAAAATCTGTTTCATGACAAAAAACTCTGTATACAGTGTATGTATCAAACGAAGCAAATTCAACGGAAAAAAAGATTAGTGACAAGTTACAATGATTAAAAGTTATTAAAAGAATTAATCAGTAACTTCAATTCACGTGAAATGTGAATGGATCACTTAAAAAAACGGTGTATCGTAAACACAAGTAGGCTTACAGAAACTACCTAAGTTGGTTAAGTTGTTGATATAATATTGACCAGCAAAGAAGTTACAATTTCCGTTTCAACTTTTCGTTCTGACGATAAAGAGTTTCTTTTTTTCTTTTTCATCTCTAAGACAAGATGAAGAACATTATTATAGGTTTATATATTATTCTTGTAACTTTTATGTCAACCTTCTGTCTCCATCTTCTTCTTCTTGAAAGCTAAGTCACAAGGGAAGTTAAGACTCATCAGTAAGGAAGCTGACCTCGGGGTCACCAAAATACATTAAGCTCTTCTCACAAATTTGAATTTTAGCCGCTTAAACAAATGTACACTTGGAAAAAGAATGGCTGTTTTATCCTGTTTACTTTCAGTGACGTATAAGAAAACTATGAAACTTACCAGAATAACTTTGCAAGTTATCATATCATTAATTTCAGGAGAAATTGTCAGCTGAAAGGGGCAAGAATCACTGGAACATTTTAGGTCACCCTTTAGTGACGGTTGGCGAATTGGCACGAGTTAGTTGTCCCGAAATCATCCCGAACGTGTCCAAATATTACCAAATGTTCAAATTTGATCACGAAATATACTTTCTCACATATTTTCGTTGATAAATTATTTCAATTTTCCTGAAGACGGTCAATCCCGCTTAGTTTATGCTACGAATCCCTTTGTAATCCACACATGTTTGTAATGCATCCATCTTAAAACGCAATGAATGATGGCACCAAGCATATTGCAGCACTGGGGTACAAGAACTAACGCAATGTCATGCTTCGGGTGTGCACAAAACGTAAGTGATGCGAAAGTATGTACATATGGATAGATGAAGAAAAACAAAGACATAAATTTTTTTTAGCATTTTTAGTGAACACAAAAGGATAACAAGAAAGGTACAACTATACTCTTTGGAAATATAACTTGTTCTCTTTCTTTCAAATCATATATCAACATGTTCTCACCTTTAAGACGCAAAATTTGCAGTTTCAAATTTCGCAAGTGAGCTTTCACTCCTTCGGTTTTTTTAAAAAAGCTTATGACGAAGACTCTAGTCAAAGTTCACCCCTGAAAAGCGCTATCTACTAAAACGAGTTTCTTTCGAATGTAAAACTTTCTATTTTCCTTTAATTGCCAAAAGATACTAAATTACATAAAACCTTGAATAAGATTCGTTGTAATTTTTAACGGGTGTAAATTTTCGCTGCGTAGACTAGCTCAAGTGCTGTCTCCCAGAAAGAATTTTACCTCGAGAGTGCTGAGGGTGTAAAGATTGCGCAATAACGGTCACAAAATGAGGTCTGCTTCCCTTCTGTCATAAGCATTGCTATACAAGCTGCAATTTTACCTTGTACCTACCTAGCCTAGTATGGGTTCGTCTTGATCCTCTGTAGAGACACTTTTGTGTGCACACAAAATTGCTAAGTTTCTGTTTAATATGTGACGATTCATTACACCTGACTTTCTGTATTACGTCGGATATCCTGTGGTAAGCAAAAGTACCTAACATTTAAAGGAAAGAAGGAATGTTATTTGGTAACACTTCACGGTCGGAGTCCATCACCGGACTTTCCTTTCCTTGTCCAGGTTTTCTTTTCCCTTCCCTATGGGAACTGAAGGGAAGAGGTAATGGGGAGATATTCGTTACAAACATGCTTACCTAAAATGGATTTACTTGTTAAATTATACCAATTTGTAATTGAGGTAAACATAAAGTGCTACATAGTCAAGAATAAGGAACAGTTTTTAGCATTCATGTTAAGGTAAAGCCTGTGAAGCAAAACGAATTTCTCCACGTAACGTACTGCAAGACAACACCCCCTCCTCTCCGTACCACTACCGATGTGCAGCTCCCCCTCTCCGCAAATACTGGTGTGCAGTGTTACATACAGATTTGGGTATCTTGCTTTAAAGTTAAACAGATCAAACAGAAAAGGAAGTCAAATTTTAGGCAAACTGTTGGAAAGACATTATACCAATTTTTAACCTTCTACTTTAATCATTTTGTAATTTTTTCCATTTTTAAAATTTTTAAACTATAGTCTCAAACATAGGGAATACCATGTCGAGCTCTCTAAGATATTCGATATTTCAAAATTGCTGTTCGCTTAGATGGACCTTAGGGCAACCACCACTTCCCACGGGTGTCCCAGCAATTACTTCTGCAGTACGCCCCTCCTCGATCAGTTACACCCTCTTTGAAACTGAGATAAGCTTAAATTTTAGTCCTCAGTTGCTATGTATTGTATTTTTTCATTGAAATTAAAATAACTTTGCCTAAATTCTGGTCTTTGAGGCAGTCTGCTTCATAAAGGAATGATTCGTGTTCTAAAAAGGATGATTGTCAAGACATAAGCCTAGGTCTTATTTCGAGCACCTTGACATTGCATATTCTCGGTTTACTCCATTTTGTAACCAACTAAGAGATGAAGGTTTCAGAATTTACCCGAGAATGAGAGTATATAGAGTTGTACTGCTATGCTTCGCTGTTTTCATTTGAAAAATATTTTGACAATTTATCTGAGGTATTAGCTGTTTTAAAGTCAAATCTTGCCTATTAATACTTTTATAGTAAATAAAACTTGAAAGATTCACAGATAGGAAAGAAACTCAGAAAACTTCAGGTAAATTTGGAGTCCCCGCGCCCTGCCTTCCGCTGAAAAAAAATCCACTCTCCCAAATCGAGTAAAATTGTCTTTCTTCCTAGGCTATAGAATATACTTCCGCTTACAAGGACATTATAGGTAATAATCCAATCCAATTTGCATAAAAGAAGAGTCACTCCACGAAGACGGCTCTTATAAAAGTTCAAAATGATATTTCAAACAGTTTCGATAGAAATGAAGCTGTTCTCCTTGCACTTCTTGACTTTTACCATCCACCATGGCTACATGTAGACCCTACAGGCCGTTGGGCTGCGAGGGGTTGTGCTAAAATGGTTTGCTTCATACCTTGCGGATCGTAACCAAGTTGTTAGTGTCAATGGTGTTCACTCATCCTCAAGAGTTGTTGATAAAGGAGTACCTCAGGGGTCAGTGCTCGATCCTGTCTTGTTCACAATCTATACGATGCCCTTACAGGAAATAGTACAAAAGTATTCTCTCAGCTATCATAAATATGCTGATGACATTCAACTGTATGTTCCTTATAATCCTAAAATTCCTGACAGCGTAACGTCCGGCTGTAAATATCTTACAAAAATTGAAAACATGATATCAAGGAATGAATGTCCCCAAATTACTTGAAACTGAATGAGTCCAAAACTGACTTAATTAATATAATGTCACCGTTTAATCATAGTATTTGTGAAAATGTGTCTGTTGTTTTGGATGGCTGTACTTTTTCCCATCGCATGTTGTCAAGAATCGTGCATGGGGTCTTTGATAAAAACCTGTCTATGATTTCTCAGGTCTCAGACATAGTCGAGAGTTGTTCGTACCATCCACGGAATATTGGTAAAGGTAGACCTTTCCTTTCCAACGAGGCCTGTAAAATAGTCATACAGAGCCTGGTAATTTCAAAGATTGACTATTGTTAGCATTCTTTTAGTTGGAATACCTCAGAGTCAGACCAAGCGATTGCAGATCATACAGAACAAAGCTGCGCGTATTATTTCTTTATCACCGATCATATAACTATTCTGGCAGAGCTGCACTGGCTACCTTTTAAGAAGAGAATGCAATTCCGCATTCTTACTAATGTGGATAAGTGTCTTCACCATCTGCTCCGATTTACCTAGAAAACCTGATACGACTTTACAAGCCTGGTCATGCTCTGAGATCTGAAAATTGCAATTATACTTTAGTGAAGCAGGTATCTCGGAAGAAATTTGGTGGACAATCTCTCTCTGTTGCTGGTCCATGTCTCTGGAACGATATCCCAGCTCATAGAAGGGATTCACCATCTTTGCTGATTTTCCAAAGATTAATTAAAACTTATCGTTTTACTAGCTTTTCTACTAGTTTTGTTTACTGTTAAGCGCTTTGATGCCTTTGAATTAGAGCAATATAAGGACCAGTCATTATTATAATTATAAAACATTCTTCAAATGGTTACACCGTATTTAACGAGTGAGTTCAAATATAGAGAGTGTTTGTGTATGAAAATGGAGCACCCAAAGTGAGAAATATGATTAACTTTTATTCGGCACACGTAATTGATGGTCCCAGATAGTAACATCAAAGATTTTGGTCGCATTTGACTGAAAAGTAATTTGACAGGCGTTAGTATTTATTACTGTTATAGGTGAAAGATTCAACTTTATCCTTTGATGCCCCCGCCCCCATTAAACTTAAACAGATGAGTTGTTTTTGCAAAAAAATATGACAAGATTCCGATTCATTACAAGAAGACCAGATTTTATAGAGTGTAGGAAACCAGTAGAATACTCCCTTTTATTATTAATTATTGCACGAGACTTACAGCTTCAATTATTGGCTTTACTAAAATATTAAAGACCATGAAAAATACATTTTAACAGTCCAACTCCCATCTTCGTAGGACATTCCTGAGCTGAGATATAGAATGTTGTAGTTTATTCACTCAAATTAAAATGGTACATTGCGCAATAATTTGTGATGTCATTCTTGTACTACTCAAATTACAATCTTTGTATTTCTTTGTTTTTCCGAACGTTACTGCACCTTGTACGGTGTGATAGCACTCTTACTCTTATGAGGTGATGTAATTAATTAAACCCTCCTTGTGCAACATGCTATGCAAGCAAACAGGAAGTGTTCAAGGTCATAAAAACATTTTTAATTTTAAAGGAAAACAAAGCATGTTATGTGAGTTGTACAACAAGAAAGTCACAAATTATCGCGCAATAGACCAATTTGTTTCAAGTGAATAAACTTCAACATTTTATATCTCAACTCAGGAATGTCATATGAAGATGGGAGTTGGACTGTTAGAATTCTTTTTTTTCATTCTCTTAAAAATATATTTTTGAATTTTTTGACTTGAGGTACACTTTAAAGGCCAATCCTCTAACCCAAACTACAACTTTATCAGTTTATAGGAGTCCAAAGAAATTCTCAATTGCCAAAGCTCTTTGGTTGACAGCTTATCAAACAATGTAGAGAACCGATCAGGAGCTCATATTACACGGCAAGTACTGTACTGAGAGTGTTTTGATTACATTTTGGGGTCTTGCATACTCACCCTGTGGCAATAAATTGAGACCGTGTGTCGGTTAGGACAGGGAGTTGCTCTAACAACTCCCTGCGTAGGGGTAACTAGGGTGGCACCAGCGGGGGGGGGGCAGTGTTCCCCGCCGGGAGGCCTTAAAATAAAAGAAAATAATAAAAGGCCATACAAGGACTGAAGTTACTAGGTGGGTAATTTTGAACAATTTTTTGTTTTTTAATGCATATTGGAATGGATTTTCAACACCTCTTCTTAGCTCTGTTTTACCTCATTCCGTGTACCTTGTCCTATCTCATCCACCGTTGGGGAAGAACAGCCTTTTTCCAAAAAGGCTTAAAGACTGTGAAAAACGTAAAGGACTGAACGTTTTGGATGGATGATCATGAACTGTTCTCTTTTGAATTTTTTTCTTTTGTAACGCTATTTTAATGCATATCTGAATCGGTTTTGATCTTTCTTACTATCCCTCACCTCTTCCTGTTGTTGAAAAAATCCAATTTCGTCGGTAAGCCTTCATCTGCAGGCCGATAAAAGTTGTCATTGCGGGCCTGGTAACTTCAGCCACCAGGACGATCTTCTTGCTTTTGCTTACTTGAAGTAGACCATATCTTCCAAGAGACTCACATTTTTCCATACCTTTTTCATTAAACGTTTCGAGGTTCAGAAAGCCATTTGGCTCATCACCTATCCCAGAGTGAGCGTGGATGAACACCGGCGAACTTCGCCTTCTCTTTTCGACTAGTGCTCAGAGGTAACGAGGCAGGCGTGTAATAATCACTCCCAACCCTGCTCCCGGGACCGCCATTTAACGTCCCCATCTGACTTCCCCAGTCTTTAGCCACTTTCCCAAAGGGAAGGTGGGGTGGAGGCTACTTGCTCAACAGCTGAAGTGAGCAAGCCGAAAACTTCCTGATTCGGACAACTTCCTGGAACGGAACGGACAACCAAAAAAATATTGTAATTCACCAATTTTTAAACCCTCTCAGCCTGGTTCCACCGGGATTTGATCCGGGGACCTTCAGCATGAAAGGCAGTAAGCTCAAACCACCGAGCCAACTCCACACCCAATTATGTGGTAATTTTCTGATCACTTAGTAAGTTGGGTTTTTTCTATCGGAGTGAAACTTTCATTTCAAAGGAGGCTCAAAATAACGACTGCTTCCTTTCTAGCTACAAGTCTGGAAAATGTCATTTCCGGCTTTCTGAGAGGTTAGATTTTTTTAACTATTTTTTGTACATTCCGCTCCAACTGATAGTGGCGCTCCACTTGGACAGTGTCCTGTCCGAGCAGATTACTGAATAGAACAATGGATGCATGCATAATATTCTTCGTTTGTGGGAATTACTATAAGGTGAAAATTTTGTTGCGAAAGAAAGCTCAAAATAATGATTGCTTTGTTTCTAGTTACCAACACGGGAATTGCCTTTTCATGCTGTCTGTGGGTTCTCAATTTTTCAAAAATATCTGCTCGCTCCACTTAGATAGTCGTTCGGGAAGGATTACATTTTTCGGACAGTAAAAACAAACAAAACAATTCTGCCCCTCCCAAACTGAAACGCTCCCGTACACCTATGTTTCAAAACATACAATATAAACTTGAAATATATGGGAAAGCAAACTCTTTCCGCGGGAAAGTTTTCCAATATAGTCCGAGGGTCTTAATCTGCCTGATGATATTCAGTAAGCCCAACAACATTACAGATCACACCCCACTTGATTTTTCTTATCAGAAGGTCAGGTTCTTCCATAAAACCTCCCAAATCTGTCATAAAATTACAATTTCCCCCAATATAAGCTTCCGATTGTTAAGAATGGCAAAAGTTTCCGGTTTCGATGGATATTCAGTACAACAAAGAACCAAAACCAGCTCTGTTAATCACCCCGAGACTTTGCCTGATTTTGCTCTTGAAAGGCTTGGCACTCAATAAGGAACCCAAATTTTTCATTATAACCTTACTAAAAACAATATACTTAATCCCAAAATTTCTGCAATATGATAAGCTCTACATTTTCAAATCCTGGGTCAAATAAGGGAAAACTTTTCGGGCAAACTTCTAGTCACTTCTTAAGACTGTAGTACGTAGGCCTAGAACGATTAAATGCATGGTCCCAACAGAATTTCTGCTGTAGCTTATAAAATATTTTTGAGTTTGCACATATGGAGGACAGGTTCTTCAATTAACATCCCGACTTTTTGATGGTCTTCACAAAAGCCAAATTGCTTTCAATAATTTCAATATTTTTCTTCAAAATAAACTCCAAACTTTAAGGTATTTGTCAAAAGGAAGTCAAAAATTTCGGCGCGCTTCGCGGGCCTCGAGTTCTGCCACGTTTAACGGGGACCTCCTCATCGCCTTTTTCGGGGTCTTGAAATGCTGGCATATCCTGGCGCCGTCCCTGGGGTTAATTTGAGAAATTGATGGGAGGATAAGATCCTTTACATAAATAACCAACGCAAGACACGGGAGATAGGCCGAAAAAGGCAGTTCTATTGTCTTTCTTTTAAGATTGTCAGAAAAACGCATGGGACCTGTCTTTCAAAATCCTACACTTGAGCGACATTACGCAGGCTTAAAGTGGCACAGTTGTGGCGGAAACACATTTGAAATCCATATTTCTTCAATCAGATATGGAAAAACTGACCAAAGTTGCAAATTGCTTAAAAGCACCGTTCCTTACCATGAAAACTAGGTTGTGTTCGTAAATTGGCAGCAGAACATTTTTGCTGTAATTTAGTGAGCGTTCTAGGTCCTTTGTCGTTTTTGGAGTACGTCACCGACTCAATATACAGAATATAAAAAAGGCGATTGTATAATATTTGGACTTTTTTATATTCTTCTATAAAGCCACCTCCAAGAGGCCACTTAGTTAGTTTTGAGTAAAAATTGTGATAGAAGTCACAGCATCAAGTTTAAAGTGGCTTAAAAGGTTCAATACAAGATGAATAATGGGAAAAGTTCATCTCTTCTCCGTCTCCGCTGTTTCTGCATCTACAGAAACTTCAATCTTAA
Source organism: Holothuria scabra (assembly GCA_037179385.1). Lineage (NCBI taxonomy): Eukaryota > Metazoa > Echinodermata > Holothuroidea > Aspidochirotida > Holothuriidae > Holothuria > Holothuria scabra. Next base: position 33,945,575 of record CM074193.1, read on the forward strand.
CTTACCTGAACGTAAAAATCGCCTTGTTCTAAAACTTGCATTGGTTTGCCTCTCGTTTAAAAAACAAAAAAAAAATTAGGCTTGATAGAATCGATTTTATTCTTAAGACTACAAAATTCAATCGTATTCTGACTTTTCTCACACACACTTTGATGACGTGAAGGAAAGGAATCTTAAGAGATATTACTGTAACGATATAAAGCGACTCAAGTTGCAAGTAAAACTTTTCTCGTTTCATATTCATTTAAACCTGAAACATCGTTTTCGACATGAAATTTATTTTTGAAAAAAAATTATTTTGGTATGAAAATCCCTTCATGCGAGTGTTTCTTTGGACCCACCCCAACTAGAGGGAGGTCCATTTTTCCAGTCCTGTGTTTGAAGGGTCTGCTATGAAATATTTTTTATCTTGACATATACCAGATTACATGTACGATTTTTTTTTCTCAAAAAGTGGTGTACTGTGTGGAATTCCTGGGGAAAATGACTTTTGTTGTGTTCAAAAGTCCTCTAAAATACCCCGATCTGCAAATTTCAAACTTTTCAGGGGAAGCATGCCCCGGATCCCTAGCAACTGCATGTTTACGGCACGAGCCAGCCGCCTCCGTATTTGGAAAAAGGTCCACATCTTGGAAGTAAGACCCACCCTCCATATGTGCTGGCTACGGGCCTGTGATAAGTTAATGACCTCCATCAAAGAAAGTTATGAACTTTATAACTGCCCATTTAATTTTTTGTATACTGACGTATTTAGAACTGCAACTGCTAAAATAAATTGTGCACAATCGGCACATCAAAACAATACACTGTCTGAAGTTTTAGATTGGATTTGAGATAGGATTGCACATTTTCACATTTCCGGTTTTCAAAGGAGCAGGGAAATCCTTAGTATAATTACCCGAAAAAGCGGCGCCAGTATATTTTTGAAGGGGTCAGCTCATAGTAAGAATGTTAGAATTAAAATGTATCCGAAGTTTCTTTCAAAATCAAATGCGCAAATACGCACATCATATTTTGTTGGGAAAGGGTCAGCAGCAAATACATCGTGACTTCACAGCGTCACCAACATTCACTGCAGACCGGTGAAGTTTACAACAGTGTGTTCCAAATGTATCGATATTAGGGCTGGACTTACTGATGCAAAAGGTTCGCATTCTCTCCTCTAGAGGGAGGCCCGGATTCAACATGTCAATCCATACCAGACGTAATAAACTTTTAACCTAGTAGCGTTGTGCGTGGTGATCTGCATGCAATCAAGTAGAGAAAACGAGCTAGTGTCCCCGAAATATCTGCGAGTCGTGGGCGCCGCCAGAAAGTTACAGGGTAAAGCGTAAAGGTACGTTCACACTTGTCCGGCAACGGCAACGACTACGGCAATGGCAAAAATATCCCACATCATAGAAAATAAAAGACTGTTCACACAAGCACGGCAAAGGAAATGCGGCAATCCGGTAAAAATGCGTCCAGCAAAAAAGTAATCGCACATGGAGCATTCAACGCCATTTGCCGTACGGCAATTACTGCAAACTTCAATGTGTGAAAACACCTGCCTGTCTGACCGGCGGGAGGCAACGGTACGGGCAGGGACGTTCTGTGATATCCCGCTCATTGCACAAATTATTGTGAGTCCGTACAACTACAAGATGCCTCGATGATCTGACTTATCTCCAAAGATAATAGAAAAAATGGTCATCCTTGTCTAAAAAGAGTCATTCATATACGATGTGACAAATCCTGGTGACCATGATAAAGTAAAATTATTTAACGTGTGGGAAAATCAAAGGAAATGGGAAACCCCTAATTCAGTGATAACTATTCATATTTACGTCGATAGCAGGTACTGTTAGTAGTTGTGTTGTTGCCATCAACCACACCTTTAAAGTTTTGTCCATGATGATGCAACAAATTCCAGCCTTGAAAATAATATCTTATTAGGCTATAAATTATTTCCCCTGGAGTACAGGCCCATATTGCATTGCAATGTTTATAGAAGGAACATGGGTCGCTCATTCTTTTTTTCTTGAACGTAGGCTTATTTTGCCTGGCCAGACCTGACTTCTGATTTAGACCTCTCCAGTGGCGTAGCCACGGGGAGGGTTTGGGAGGCTAGACCCCCCCCCCATGACCCAACCTTGCAAAAACACCTAAAATAGCTGATTTTTCTCTCTATCCTTAGACTTGTCCCTCATACCGTGCCCCCAACCCTCCCCCATGACACCAAAACCCTCGCTATGACTCAATGCTGGCTAAGCGCCTGGACCTCACCCTACCCCGAAAAGGTATATTTTTTATCCTAAATTTTTCGCTTTTCTCTACGAGCAAGAACGATTTTTTAAATAAAAAAATTAAATGCCATATCTCATTTTTCATATGAAAGTGCCTACAGAAAAAAGTGTAAATTTTCGTTTTTTGCTAGCCATGCTACAATAGACAACAATTCCAGTAAATCTATGGACTCTGCAACAGTGCGGTGGCTATATTATTTTCAAGGGTGCAAGCACCCACATTTTCTGATAGCCGTTTTTGGCTCAAGTTCAATTCAGATTTTTATTGGCAAATTTAGTTATTTTGCTGTAACCATCTTCTCCTCTTCCGCCCTTTCTTCGGATAGGTTTGGTACGCTATATTGCCATTAAAAGATCAGCTCCTCACCAATGTCTGCCATGTTTGATATTCAGATAATGAAACAAATTTGTCAGCTTCAAATTCCCGTCATTATCATCTGGTAAAATTTTTACCCTATGCGGCAATCATTTTTGCCATCATATGTGAACAACTATGCCGGATTGCCGTTGCCGCTGTCGTTGCCGTTACCGTTGTCGCTGCCGATATATGTGAACGCAACTTAAGGCTCTATATAGATCATGCACGTGACGTCAGCACGTTTCAATTGACATACTGGATTGGCATGATCGTTTGCAGTACGTGTGTTACCGATATGCCCGCATGACAGAACCTAAGTTAGTGACAATTGTTGCAAAACGGACTGCGCCTGGATAGCAAAGTAGAAAGACGCGCAACGCAGTGACGTCGGTGCATGACCTCTGTAGACAAATCAGAGCAGTGCTAGTGTGTAGACACTGTAGTTGCCGTCTAGTGGGGTCCAGTAGTCTTAAAATTGTCTTCATTTTTGTTTAATTGTAATTTCAAACCCTATATGCTTTGAATTTGTGGTACAGGTAAGCAAGGTAATTGAAAGATTGAAGGTGATGGACTCCAGTTATGGCCTACTAAAATCAGACCATTATATGCTGTCCGCATTCTCCTAGAACTAACAAACTAGGCCTTCCAAAAGGGGTAATTTGACTTCTTCAAAATATGGTTATTTTAGTAACTATGAGAAAGGCTCAGACCTTGACGGTTGTCTTTGGGGATGTTGAGTATGAAAAATAAGCCTATAACTAGATCAACTAACTTGAAATGTAGCGGAACCCATGGCATCATGGGAACCTGATAGTTAATTCGAGGCTTTCAAAACTTACCCAAAGTACGTGTGACAAGGGAAAATCAGGGAATAAAGTGCCGTGCCGAAGTAACATGAAAAGGAGAAATCTGGTTTTCCACACTTTGTGAGGGCGGAAAATCTCTTCCTTGTTTCTCCCGTAAATGCTTTAATGGGCCCAAAATATGTCCCTCCTTTTACACCCTTCCCTAGGACGACTGTCTTGAACGAGCCCCCCTCCCCCACCACACTCCAGGTTCGTAATAAACCTTTTTATTTAGTGCACAGAACGAACAGTGGTTGCGTTTCTCCATAGCAATTAATTGCCGTTTTGTAGGGCATTGGCCTATTGCCTCTAAAGTGTACTCTTTGAATGAAACGAGCTGAAGTGAAAGAAAATTTATGCACCACACATTCGTTTGCAAAGGCACGCAAAAATATAGTCGATATACAAATATGTCTTTATCAAACAAGATGTTTAGTGTCCTAAACTTTCAAATCTGTTAAAGTGACAAAGACATACTTACACTATTAAAGACTTTTTGAAATTTCCAAATCTTCGTTTGAAAGAGAAAGTTCATAAATTTTCGCAATCATAGTAAAGTCCCAATTAAAGTTAAATATTGCAGTACATTGCGCTCTTATAACGAGAGAAAAGCTGCTTTCGCTTTTAAAGAATCAAGTTTAATATCAAAATCTGATTCAGAAGATCTGTTTCACTTTTGCCATCGTAATACACTACAAGAGTAAGGAAGGTTTCATCATTCGAAAATCGGAGCGCTTGAGTGAAAAGCATTTCCTTCGGTTGACAGTGAAATCCTTTTTGTATATTTACAGAAAAGGAAGTAATCCAACCACTTGATTTTCATTACCAACACGTTTAAATCAAAAGAGTGAATTGAGAAACCATCTAACCGAGTGGAAAGTGTGACTTCACCCCTATTAGGGTGTGAATTCGCACCAGAAATAGTGGAGTTCACTCCAGAAAGAGTTAAATTTCATTTTGTAAAAAGTGCCTGTAGGGATTACTTTTTAGAGTGGTAGACTGTAGACGATCCCCCAAACTTAAGACTTCACTCTTTTTGAGTGAATTCCACTCTTCTGGATCGATCTTTCTCATTTTTACTCTTCTAGCGAGTGAAATTTCACTCTTTTTGATATCTAGAGTGTACAATTCTTTATTTTATTGAGAAAGAAAGACAATCATGTGAATTTCACTTTCGTCAGCTTCAGTTAGTTCACAGAATTGTCACCGACGCTGATAGAAACATTATACAAGGTTGGTTTGATCCACACACACACACACACGCGCGCTGTTTTGTCATGGTTGAATAGAATCGATTGCATTGTACTGCATGTTCTGAAATTCTGGGGGATTTCCTGAATAGATTTCTTGTTAAACAGTGCGCATCGCCCCGATTTTCTGACGCAAAGTTATATCTCTAAAACACTCTTATCTGAAAGGTGGAATATTAGTTATGCAAATAATGCAAGTATTCTACATGTTTGTGCATTTATGATTTAATCTACTCTTCATTTTCAATTTTCAACGCCAAGTATTCAAAACTGTCTGCAACGTGGTGTTCTTGAGGACCGCTTGTAAATTCTGACAAACTTATATTGTTTTAATGTGTACAAATCCAAAGAATTTGCAATTTTTTAATTACCTTATTTCTATGTGTAACATCGATGGATTGAAGTTTCGAATATCATCACTCACTACTTTTTAAAAATGAAAGGTTAGCAGAACGGTTTTACATCCGGTCAAGGCCTACTCACAAACTAGCTCCAGGAAGTTCATCATGTGACATTTCCGGTTTGTTATAAGTCGTACTCTCTAAAAACTACATGCGCACAAGTTATGTGAGTAACCCACGCGTATACCTTTGGACCATAAAACTATTCATACCACAAAGAACTATGAGCCTGCAAAACGTTCAACAGAGACTCAACACATCGACTCCACTGAAGAACCAGGCTGTACAGAGTGTTTTCAACTTACGTCACTATTGGTAAGTCACGCCCAATGCAACAGTCACAGGTGGGCCGTCAGCTTTTTCTCAGCAGCTACACTAAATGCTCTCTCTTCACTAAATTTTGAACGTCTAAAGGGCCGAGTTTGTGACGTAAGTGAAAACATGCTATATCACACCATCCTCTGGCCTTGGTACACTCAGTTTCATGGAGGGTCTCCAACAGCAAAGTTCTTCAAAATCAAGCGGTTAGTGTAGAAGGTAAGACTTCTGACTCTAAACTTTGATAAAATTTTTATGGAATTTTCTGTTTAGTTCTCACTGATGTATGGGTTATGGTGAACAATTGATCCACTATCGCAAAGATGTTACTGTAGGAACTGAGACTTGTACATATCATTTTTCCTGTCTTACTTCTTCCCAGAGAGCTGTGGTTGGACAGCTGTCTGTTCTACCTCATAATGTACACCTATTTGTCCATCGTTTATTATTAACCTTGCAAAACTTAGGCTACAGAGTCATTTTTGAAACACCACCCCCCTTCGTTCTGGTTGTTCATGTCCATTGTTACCGACACTGTTAGCCAAGGTCTTTATATACCTACACACCAACACGACAACTCGTTTGCGTAATCGTTAGAATTCACAGCACAATAATATCCAGAGACCGATCAGATTGCTACTAAAAGTGGTTTAAGTCGATTCACTTGTTTGTGTACAACCCCTATTTCTATCTGTATTTCTATTTTTATCGTGTCTAAGTTTAGAAGAAAAATAAAGTATGCAAAAGAAAAAATGGTAAAATTGTTGTCAATTAGTTTGAAAAATTGACAGTAATTTTCGGTTTCTTTGTTTAATTTTGCTTGGCTTCTGTTAATGATGTCTTGGTTATTTTTTAGAGTTATAGTAGTTGCGCCACTGCTATAGGCCTATGCGCATTTTGCAGCGTAGAGACTACCGTTGTATTAGAAACATATCCTGATAAATCAAAACACACAAAATACTTTTTTTTACTAATTTTTACATCTTAATTTTAGACAAATATGGGAATTAGTCTTAACGTCATGATGTTTTTGCTTCTCACCACCACTGCCCACTGCCAAGGTAAGAAGCTTCTGTATTTCATTGCATAGTTAAATGCATGTTATTTCCATTATTTGTATGAATTCTAAATAAATTTAAACTAATCGCCTACGCTTATACTGACAGTTAAATGGCGGCTGTCGTGAAGTCAAGGATAGAGATCTTACGTCTACTTCTAGATCACCTACTTTTATCAATCAGTTTCGTGCGCAGGATTGTGAGGGGTAGTTAAACGGCGAATTTCCACGACTTAAATGGGTAGGGATATTTGTCTGTCAGTGCCACTCATTTTATGGGTTTCTCAAAGTTGCCAGTGCAAAGGATATTCTGGATTTCAAAAAATTGCATTTAGTAATACTTTTATCAATGAATTTAGATTCTATGGCAAATTTAGACTTTTTTTCATGTAAATTTTGTCAAGTTAAGATTTAAAAAACATTTTGCATGGAAGGGAAATTGGCAAAAAATCACAATAAATGTGTACTTGTTTAATTGCATTATGCAGTTGCGTAACCAAGATTGTGTCATGAGGGAGGAAGGAAAACGGCTATTTTAGATATTTTTTGCAATATTTATTTCAAGATTGGGTCTTGGGGGTTCAACCCCCCTCCCTCTCGTGGCTACGCCACTGAATTTACATTTATAAGTAGATACCTGGGATGTACGAATGTGTGTTTTGTGGGATCGAGCTCTCGTGGAGTCCGTTTAGTACTTAATGTAAATGTGCAAAAAAATACTTCTGTTTCATATATCTCTTTCTTTCCAAGTTTCATTGACATGCATTTAGTAAATTGCTGTCTTAGGTATGTCACCTCTGCCCTGAGTAATCTAAACACACACTTAAGTTTTCTTTGGGACCAGTGGAGCGATTACCAACCACGGGTTAGTATCTCACGGGGTTATCAGCGAACAAGACATATTGATTACCCCATTCAATTACCACAAGTAAATCTCGGTAGTATACAAGGTCTAGAGTGAAATTCATTATATTGTGAATCGGTTGAAAACGTCTAGTTTCAGTTTCCAATCGCGAATGCATATATATAAAAGGCAACTTAGGATATATATATATATATATATATATATATATATACATATATATATATATATATATATATATATATATATATATATATATATATATATATATATATATATATATATATATATATATATATATATATATATATAAGGTCGAATACTGCGTAGCACAGGTAAAGTATGAAGGTAAACAGATTGGAATGATAAAAAGTGCTAAAATTCGGAAGAAAGCTCCGCAACGTTTCACATCCCCAACCCTCTATGTTACATCCGGCAGGGACGTTTCCTTGTAACCGTAGTAGATGTAATACTTGTAAACTTGTTAGCAAAGACAGACTTCTGTCTGTTGTAGGTCCCAACAACAACTCCTTCGACGTCAAACATCATTTTACATGTACGTCTACTAATATAGTGTATATCCTAGTTTGTAAGCGCTGTGCCATGATGTATGTGGGTGAGACTAAACGTCGATTAGCTGATCGGGTTACTGAACACTTGAGATCCATTAGGCAAAACCTTCCAGGTTACCCGGTTGCCAACCATTTTAACCCCCATCGGCCTGTTCTATACAGGATCTGATGGTCACGGCGGCCATCTCATGCAGAGGTTCCGACCGTGATCGTCTTACTGCCGAAAATCGACTGATAGTAAGGCTAGGAACTCTAGCTCCTAACGGGCTGAACGTCAAACTCGAACTGTTATAGACTGTGTTTATTATTTTACAACGGACTGTTTGCCGAACTTGAACTTAAACTGATCGTGTTCAATTTTCCTTGCAAAGTCCGTTCATAATGACATCATAATCGCCTAGCGTGTATTTATTATTACTTTTAATTTTTATCGCGTCATCACTATTAACTTGTTTTGCACGGTTGCGTCGTTTAGCTGTGTTTAAAATTGCGGCGCGAAGTAGGCAAACATTTCATTATTGGCAATCCCTTTGTAAAGAGGTTGTACGCTTGACGTCGGCGCGTTTTGGTTTGGCTTGCTGGATGGATGTTGTCATGGGTAGTGCGTGTGTTACCAGTGCGTCCGCACTACAGGGACTTAGAAACGATTGACATAACAAGACACACAACGCGTTGACGTAGGTGCTTGGCCTTTGTACGCGCGCCGATCGAGTTGTATCGGCACGCGTTTGTTGTTTCTTTTGAATATCGTTTTTTTGATCAGTTATTATTTTGCCGCCTGATGAAGGGTACATACCCGAAACGTTGCGGAGCTTTCTTCCGAATTTTAGCACTTTTTATCATTCCAATCTGTTTACCTATATATATATATATATATATATATATATATATATATATATATATATATATATATATATATATATATATATATATATATATATATATATATATATATATATATATATATATATATATATATATATATATATATATATATATATATATATATATATATATATATATATATATATATATATTACTAACTGACCGACCGACCTACTGACTGCCACTCAGATAAATGAGATTAATTTGCCAGAAAAAACAAAGTGATTTTCAAGACTCAAAAGGCATTCAATGAAATTCATTAACTTCAAAACATGTTAGAAATGCTTCTTTTTTAGATGATGCAAACTGCATCCCAGTAGCATTTAACGTTCCAAAGATACTTATTTTAAAATAATGTTTTTTGACCTGAGATTTAGTGCATTATGGGAAATCTGTGGTGTCATATCGTGAAACATTAATTTGACATTGCGTTTAACTTTGATGCGTCTGCACCCTTCATAAAGTGTAAAGTAATGCTAGATCTACTGAAAGACATGTTCAAGCATTTCAACATTTCAACATTTTCAAGGCAAACAAGACCTTCAAATTAAAGAAAATAAAGGAACTTGAAGCAATATGGCCACATTACATAACTTTTTGTGGATTTGTTGAAAAGTAGAGGTATTCTTAAACACAAAATAAAATCTTTCAAGTGAACCATCGTAAGTTAGAAAAAGTTTATTTCAATAAGGCCTGGTAGACATTGTGCTCAATATTTGTCTTTCTTACGAGGCTCAAGTAACAGGCATTGGGACATGTCTTTAACGAAGACATTGCTTTAAGTTGTCGAAGTACATTATGTTACCTGTAAACTATTTCACGAAAAGTCATGAAGGCTAAATTGAAAAAAACATACGCGAAAAACATAGCCGAATATGGATTTCTTTCCTTATATATCTGTGAAAGAAACAATTTAAGCTACACCTAGGCAAGTCAACAGATATTCAGAAGTTCAAAAAATTGAATATGGGATAGGAGCAGGAACACATTTTCGGCTTTCTGCAGGAGTACGAATTAGTTTACATCAAGGTTTTGTTTTAAAGATTCACTTACTCAATTCCCTTTTAGATGAATGTGCATATAGAAAGAAATGAACCCTACAACGGTTTTAAGACCACTCCTATTCGTAGCATGTAGTATCAATACAATATCTGTCTGTTCACTTGTAACTATTGAACATGTAATTATTGCTTCATGCTGAGAAGAAAAAAAAATAAATGAAATAAATGAAATCGTCCATCACAGGGTGCAATACTGAGAGATACTTATATCAAGCCATTTTAAGGCCTTTGAGTCACGAGTGAGACCGTTGGTATTACACCCCGGATTCTTTTTTTTTAAAGATGGGACACTTGTAAATTTTCATTACGTGTTTCATAAGCACATTTCCGTTTCATTTTAGATAAGATTGAAAGTGCAACATGCACACTTAAATCATCTTCATTAAAAAGCTTGGTTTCGAAACACAGAAAGTGATTGAAATTGTTGCAACATTTTTTTAAACATTGAAGACCTGATGATGGCAAAAAAGGCAGCTTAAGACAGAACATTGTGATCATAAGTAATTTTTGGCAATCCTCTTATTTATATATAGGTTTATATATGAATCTCGGGGAAGAGTAACACAATAATGATAAATACGAATCCTACTAGGTGTAATCTTTAAATTTGGAGGCCTTTTGAGGGATTCTATCTTCTCTTTTTTGTTCGTCCAAATTTGCCGTGAATGAATAGTTGCATTTAATTAAAAAACTGAAACTCTACCAGCTTATTATAGAGAACGCTTTGGATTGTTTGCATTCATATGTGGTATCTGCAGTCAAAAATGTTTCTACGAATAATGTCGATGCAGTTACCCCAACAACTTTTCACCATTACGTGGCTGCTGGATTCGTCTATACATCACATAACCAATAACTTGCCTAATGTGCAATGCGCAGTAAGTGTGACTGGTATGCAGATGGACTCTTAATAATTACGTTAACTTTTTCGTATTCAACTTTTATAATTCATCATTCATCTGTCACCTTTCAGAGTGGACCAAAGCAACTGAAAATACTCCAAACTCTTTTATTTTCTCTGGTGGTACAGTGGACAAACAAGGCCGTACACTTTACGTCTGCAGATCATCGATAAAAGGGGAAATGGCGTCTGGGAAAGTTTTGTTTTCGAAAGGAGGCATTGGTCAGTGTAAGCTTCCTTACCGTGGAAAAGAAATACCCACGTCAAATTATGAAGTCATTGTATCACATCCATGGGGTGAATACGAGTTGAAGTGGAGTAAACCAATTAACGTTTTCGGTAAAATACCATCGAATGCTCTGAAAGTTGGTTCTGGAACCTATGTAGGGCGCTTTAAGGAAAATAAACACTACTTTCTGGGCAAAGTTAAATATGGCGGAATTGCGCGATTATTCTTTTACAATGTCGGTAGTCGTGAATGTTTCCGAAAGCGAGGATATCAAGTGTTGGTCCAGACTGCTAGACCAATTAAAAGTTATGAAATTATCGATGTAAAATACGACATGTCAAAGGCGTCCCAAAATCTTTCTCCAGAATATGTTACTGTAGCTCATAAAACTGTTAGAAATGACAGCCCATTCGAAACTTCATCGACCCTTTCAGTAGTCATGTCTGACTCTAAAACGAAGGAATGGTCTGTAACGACTGGTTTAGAAATGTACACGGGGATAACGACTTCTGTTACAGCCGAGATACCATCACTTGGTGAAGCAACGGCAGAACTGGAATTAGGTGTGACGGCTACTTTCTCATACACCCACGGAGAATCTTATTCATCTTCTACTGAAAAATCTCATGATATCAGCGTCGATCTTCCGCCATATTCGGAAACACTCGTTGCTGTGATTGCAAAGAAAGCCATCATAGATATCCCATATAGGGCAACGGTGAGGGTCGTTTTCGAAGATGGGCACACCTACGTGAATCAAAACGTGAAGGGTATTTATAAAGAAGTTCACTATACATCATTTGAAACTTCCGTGGAGGAAACATCACCAGAAAGCCCAATTTCCTCAGGAGCGGCATCATATTTGTATTTTACAGTATGTATAGGTGTAAAAGCATTTGCGTTTTGTGTATGGGTTTTGACAATTTTGTAGCCCAATTTTAGTGGAGTTTTATTCGAACATTCTTCTAGTGAACAAAAAGAACTACTTTTTGTAGGACTATCATGCAAACAGGGTAGCTTGAAATAGTTTGGACAATTGTAGGTAATATTTTTAGCCAATTTTAAATGACATTGGCAATTCATTGTTATAGTTATTAAAAGGGTGTATATACTCCTATACATTACTTTATCTAGAATGTTGCATATAGTAAGGAACAATTGAATAATCGTTTTGTGAAATATAGTGGTTTTAAAGTGAAACGGTACTCACGTCATGCTAAATAATACTAACAGTGACATAGCGAATTTCTGAAATAATGTGGCTTTTTACCAATAAACGGTCATTTTAAGCAGGGGCTTAACCATTGGGGTGGCCAGGGGGCAGCTTGTCCCCGGACGCCCGAAAAAAGCAAGGGGAAAAATCGACGAAAAGATTCACGTCAGAGTGCACGTCAGCCCAACTGGTACAAAATCGGGAAACCTCTTGAGTCTTGTCTCCTCTCCCGTACGGCCAGGACTGGTTACGCCCCCTGATTGTTACCTAAAAAAGTTTACAAATTAATTTTTTTAAAAAAAATAATGCAATAACATTGGGAAAACAGTTGTTATAAATGACTGTAATATTTTCTTCTTATTATTACACTCTAGTAGAATGAAGATGAACATTTTGTTAAATATACGTTTCGAAGTGATAAGGTACTCACTTTAATAATACTTAATATCACGACTGACAAAGAAAATTTCTGACATAATAAAAGGCTTCCTCGCCACCAAACGATAATTTGACCGTAGAAATGCTGTATCGTTACTTGTTTTTGCAAGAAAATACGACACGTCAAAGTGAAGAGTTAATTTCACAGACTGTACGGTCCTATTAGATCAAAATAGAGCCTATAAAATATAATAGAGGCTAATAAAACATGTAGAAATCGTATTGTTTTTAACTAAAAGTGACCTCATCTCTAGTCTTTACTTCCTCTTTATCAAATCATTGTGTCAATAAATTAGCTAGAAAGTAACTTGACAGCTAGTCAAATTACTCATTAAGGCAAAACTGTATTGATTTTACTAAAGATCATTTCTGTGTAATGCTGTTTTGCTGCAAGTTTTTCTTCTTAGCAGAGTCTTCTCTGATCACTTCGAGAATCGCGCACGCGGGCTTGAAGGGGTACCCGGTGTTACTGGTACTGGGCCAACTATAATTCTTTGTTTGCAGTGGTCAGTGGACACCCGATCCCATGATTGTCCCACGTGACCAAAGCCTTAGTTGCACTACTTCATTAGAGAACTCTGCCCCATGAAGATGGTCATCATGACTTGGCCTAACAGCGCCTAATATCGACTTGACCGATTTTTCAACGTAAGTAACCCGTAGACAACAAGACAACAGTTGCGGTCACTGGACTATGTAATCTACAACAATGTTGCTTTTGTCAGTTATGCAACAGTTAAAGACTTCAACGACCGGATAAATTTGTCAAAGTTTCAAGGGAGTGAATTCTCTACTGTGTAGTAGGAGTATTTGACCCATGTGGCTGATCGCATCTGTACTGTTTCGTTAATTACTTCAAACTTTATGAACAATTGACGAAAAGTCAAAACGAAAACTCAAACTAGTTTTGTTCAGTGACCTGCATATTTTTTAATAATTGCTAGTTCCATATCTTTTATTACGTTTTATAATAAAGTAAATAAGGGCTTCTGTCATGTCATTTGAATTGAGAAAGTTAAGATAGGCTGTCTTCTTTATTAACAATGCAATGTACATCGGCGTCATTGTAAACACATTTCTGGGGAGGGCAAAACGTTTGTTTCATTACATCTGGGGAAATTTTTTACCCCCAAAAAGGAGCTAATGCTGGCCTTGCAGGTTTGAAGTTTGAAGTTCTTTATTTCCACAGTAACATATTCTGATACTTAACGTAATATCATCACATAAATTATAGAAGAAGAAGTGGGAGAGACTCATCAGAAGCAAAGCTTATTTAGGCTGCAAAGTTTACAAAAATGTTCTCAGAACATTCCAAAACTGGGATGCTAGTGTTGCCAAAAATTTTATCTACAACTTTTCCGTGCACTTTTTAATAGTCCACCGTGTGCCTTTTGAGAAAATATCGGTTAAAGAAATGACACTCACCGATGACCCTCATTAATAGACGCTGTACTGTCGCCTTAACTCACGCATCCTTATTGTGCATGATCGGTATTTGGTGTTAGCACTGCGATAAAGCGTGCACTCGTAAGTCTTAGTTTGGCAACCATGTTAATTACATGAGAGGGGTGACCAATTTTCTCTTAAACTTCCATGTACAGTTACGAATTTCGGATAAAATCAGCTTCTACGAATTTGCTTGAGCGAAAGAAGCTCAAGCCTAGCTAATAACAAGCACAGACGATGTGTAAACTGCGGGTATTAACGTTACACATTAAACAGCGTGTATAGGCTTACTGTTTCACGTTACTCTAAACTGACCGTTTAAGACCATTGAATGGAAACACGAGATAAACTGACGACAATGATGAGAATCATCCACTGAGGATGAATTGTCTGTGACTGGTTTTGATTATCTTTTCCCACCAAACGTCAGCATTGAAAGGTTTCAAATGGTCTTACGAAACATCGTGCTGTTTGTTCTCTTTGTTATAACCACACCGGTACATGACGAATCATTCGGTCTGGTGAGTCAGAAACAACGGCTGTTGCAATGATAAGGTATTGAATATTTATAGTTAAGTAAATACACTGTGGTATTAAAATAACACAATTATGGAGAATTGGTAGAACAGTGGTTTTACACATAAGCAAGACACTTTCAGGGACAAAAGACTTTGATAATATTACATTACCCGATAATCTTAAAAACTGCGGTTTTAACTTTCTGAATATAAGAGTTCCTTTTAATATTTTTATCACTTATTACACCAATAAACTTAATAGTACTAACAGAAGATACATCCTGGTCATCTATAAGAAGTTCAGTTCAATATTACAAATTGCTCTCTGATAGGTGAAAATCATTAAATTTGTCTTTTCAATATTTAATGGAAGCTTATTAGCACTGAACCATGCAGAAACATTTTTGTTTCCTTGTTGAACTCTTCAGCAGCACTCTGCAGGTTAGAAAGACGGAAGAAAATACTAGTGTCATCAGCAAATGAAATGAAAGACACAATTCTAGAAGTTTTTCTAATAGCATTTACGAAAGTAAGAACAGGGACGGTCCCTTGTGGAAAACCACATGTTATTTGCCCTAAACTTGAATTAAATGATGTAAAGGCTGTCATTCGTCACCGCAAACTACAGTTTCAGTATACATATATCAAAACTCTCAATTGGTACAACTCTTTGATTGGCATCACATTCAAACATTGCATCATAGCTAAATTACACAGCATGGGCACTGAGAGTGTCTTGATTACACATTATGGACTTGTATGGCCACTGGGACAAGCCATGAAGCAATAAACTAGGATTGTGTCTGGATAAAGATGAGTGTTGGATAAATGTGGGAGGGGCTAGAAGTAAGTAGGTTGGGAGAATTGGAACTGTTTGGGATGATGATAATATGCCTTTGAAGCGTACAAATTGCCGCCGGTTTTGTGAATAACTTTTTAATCATTCCAAAACAATCCACCTAATGCCATAATAATAGAGCTTCAAAATACGATATTGTGATTGACAGTGTCAAAGGCTTTTGGCAAGTCAAGAAAGAAACCTAGACCGTAACGTTTATTGCTTAAACCATCTGCAACTTTATCAATTAGATCTAGAATAGCAAACTGAGTAGTAAAACTTGGAAGAGAGCCGTACTGACTATCACTTAAAATGATATGTTTAAAAGGTAAGGATATAAACGATTGAATACCAGTTTCTAGAGTATTTTTGGCACAAAGCGCAAAATTGAAAAGAATATAGCCAGAAATTTGGCAGCGTAACAAAACTGTGAGTAAACTGTTTAACTGAAACGCCATTAAAAATTGGCGCAAGGCACCAAGAAAACATTACATAAAATGCTTTCCATATTAGACTGAAAATTAACTCTCTCACTGGCCACCTGTGTTGCATTCAAATATTTTCCATTTTATATCCCATGCTTTAGAATTTTCTAATGATCATTTTCACAAAAGCGCCAAAAATTTTAGCCGAAATGTTTTCCAGTTAGTCCTTCAAAACGATCAACTGAAAAAGAGGTTGAATTCTAGAAGTATATGTGCTACCCCAAATGACATTACAATAAGTAAGGTACACAAGGATAAGGGTATTATATAAGGTAACCATGATTCTGCGAGGTAACAGTCCTCGAAGCCCATTTAAAACTCCAACACCTCGTGAGACTTTCATACATATATGCTGGATGTGATTTTTCCATGTAAGATTCTTATCAATATAAACTCCGAGAAATTTGGTAGCATCATAAAAATAACTTTAACACCACAAAGGTGGACACAGTCTATGTCTGCACTGAGATACTTAGATGGTGAACGGAGTACAATAGCAGTAGTCTTCTTTACATTGAGTAATAATTTGTTTTCATAAAACCAGTTTTGTATATAGACAAGATAATTTTGAATTTTACGTATCAGATCTTTAATATCATAGCTAGAATGAAAGAGCCTTTTATCGTCAGCATATGAGGTTATACTGAAAGTATCACTGGCTGTATGAAGGTCGTTGACATAAATAATAAAAAGCAATGGCCCTAATATAGATCCTTGAGGGACACCATATGTAATTGACTTAGAGACCGATTTCATGTTATTAATAACCACAAACTGACGACGATCAGTCGGGTAGCTTCTAAACCAGTCCAGGACATTACCACGGACGCCGTAGTACTCAAGCTTATTAAGTAAAATATTATGGTCAAGAGTATCAAATGCCTTCGAAAGATCAAGAAATATGCCAGAAGCAAAATGATTCTTTTCGAAGGCTTCCATTACTTTATTGGTAAAGTGTAAAATAGCATGTACAGTGGAATGGCCAGGACGGAAACCAAATTGAAAGTCGTAAATTAATTTACGTTTCTCAAGATAAGAATATAATCTTGAGAACATAAGTTTTTCAATTACTTTTGAGAAGCATGGGAGGACAGAAATAGGTCTATACTGATTATCTTTATCACCGGATTTAAAGACCGGAACAACACGTGCAATTTTTAGGGAATTGGGAGCATTAACTTTCTCAATAGAAAAATTAAAAAGATAGGCGAGGGGAGAACACAAAGAATGGGCAACAAGTTTCATAATACTAGCGGTGATTCCGTCATAACCAGCAGAGAAGGATTTAAGAGATAAAATTATTTAAAGAACCTCTTCTCTTGTTGCCGGATTTACAAAAAAAGAATCAGTGACAGGATTACGTAAATAGGACTGGAAGTGGATATTGACCTGTGGTATCTTTTGATGAGTGGCAGACCCAACGTCAGTAAAAAAATCATTGAAAGTGTTACTAACTTCAAAAGGATCAGATATATAATCACCATTATGCCTAATTTTTTCGGGTGTAGATTCGCTACTCTGACTATGTAACAAGGTGTTTATTGAGCGCCAAGTACTTTTAATATCATTTTTTTTGTTATTGAACAAGTTTGTATAATATGATTTTTGGCTAATCTGATAACCGAAGTAAGACGATTACGGAAACGTTTATAATCGTTAAAATTGTTGACAGACCGACTTCGGAGATATTTTTTATACAAACGGTTTTTGTACGACACGAATTAAGAATGGCAGGAGTAATCCAGTCATTGTTATTTTGGGACCTATTTGATTTATTACTACGAACTTTGCAAGGAATAGAGCTATCTAAATGACTACAAATATATTGCTAAAATTACAAAAGGCGGTATTGACATCATCTGAATTATAAACCTCCGTCCAAGTTTCATTTTCAATTTTTTAATTTTTTTAATTTGATTAAAGAAGTCGAAATGGTAATACTTGCAGCTGTTGGATTCGAACCGTTGAGCTGAATTAATATCAGGGTCAACTGTGTTTAAAGGGTAATTATTATCATGAAGTGATGGGTGACAACCAAAGGTACCGGAGCAAGCATGAATCTAATTTGCATTAGATTCAGAAATACAGCTATCATGCCATTTAATTGTTATTGAACAATTACTACAACTACCACTGGAGAAGTCACCAACAGTGACACTATGCTTATACACACAGCACAAATGGTTGAATAAACTAATCGGTTCCATACAAAGCAGATTAGGGAATCGGACATGTATTATTTGAGATGTCAGCAAATGAGGTTACTAGATTTGTGTTCCAAAAAGACATTGAGGGCAGCGGTGATTATATCACTTCCTCAAATTGACAAGGAATGCTTTGTTTACCTTTGCTTTTTCAGACTCTTGTGTTGACCTTGACGTTAGTTGGAATAGGACCTCCCCATTGGGATAGTAAAGTTTGAAATGTTCTCATGCTCCTTATGCAATCACATTTTGATAATACGGGACTGTTGAGGAGAAAATAGGTTGTAAAAAGAAAAACAAAGGCTCTCCATGGGGATATGATGTCATATGTGCTTTCTTCAAGTTTACTGTTTGTTGAAAATGTGACAGCTTTACTCGCTCTTATTTTGAGAACCACACATCGGATTTCAATACAAATTTCGCCAAAATGCTTCGAAAAAGTACCAATCTAACATATTAAGGCTTGATATGACCTTAAACTCTCAGGTTAGGTTAGGGTAGGATAGATGGAGTTTAACGGCCCAGTTTCTAACCAATTCGTTCAAGGCCCAGTTTCCAACCAATTCGTTCAAGGCCAAGTTTCCAACCAATTCGTTCAAGTCCAGTCTTTTTTTCTAGTTGTGGCTAACTGGCTTGTTTTCCCTACTCCATTGCTTATGCTGAGCACGAAGCACAATGACAGTGGGTTCCGTTTTTAAAGTCTACGTTATTACCCAGTCAGCCGGGGCTCGAGCTAGTCTGATGCTCTGACCACTTGACCCGTTTAAGTTAAATAAAAAATATCTCAAGTTCAAGTTTCACGTTCAATGTTTTTCTGATACAATTGAAAGGGCAATCTAAATTGTTTCCCTTCGATACAGGAATGTATTTTCCTGCATGATACATCAAGAGGTAATGACAGTAGGTGTCAATTACTTTTTTTCTTCTCGCTGTCATAAATTCTCTTCAACCTTACAGCAATAAAAGGTTAATATTTCTCTAGAAAAATGTTAGTTAAGGCATAATGTCATAATTTTATACCTTAGTTTGTATTCATGAATGACCTAATCACAATGTTGGCAACAATTGTTATGTAATTTAAGAAAAGCAAAGCTTTCAATTCTTCAAAAAATTAAAAGATAATGTACTTAGAAAAGGGTTTAAACATGTTCACACGAAAGGAAATTTTTCCAGCCATATAAAACAACTTTCATTTTTTTCAAAATTGCAACGCTTTCAATTCTTCAATAACTTAAAAGACGCTGTTCTTGGAACGGGCTTTAAACATGTACGCACGCAAGGAAAATTTTCCAGACATATAAAACCATTTTTTTTTTTCAAAATCGCAAAAGACCCCGGCATCAAGGATTCAGTGGCTATATACATTCATTGCATGAGTTACCGATGACTCAGCGGCGTTGCACATTCAATTGCGTGGGATAAATGTGTCATCCAGCTATTTATACCAACTCCCAATAACCCGCTAGACCACGGAACTAAGGCTTCCTTCTGGCGTAAACTCCATAGTTAATCCATTGCGCTGTAAGGGATCTCCTTGGTTAGACCAGGCAGTTGCTAGAAGTCTTTCCTGAACCTCGGCAACATAGTCGTTACAAGAAGTCTTTTCCGACAGGGAAATTAAAACAGCGCTCGGACCTTGAACAGTGGCATGGCCATACGTTGTAGATGAGGCTGTCTACTCTCTCATTTGTGTGGAAGTTACTTACCCGACAAATATTCAGAAATTTACACGCAACAATAATAACACAAAATTAACGTTTCTTCTAATCTGAAACACATCAGTGTTTCTACATTCTGGTAAACAATCTGTTCAGAAGGGAAAAAGAGGTGTTGAAACAAAGGGCTACTTAAATTTCCCTTCAACCTTTGCATGTTCCTTTGAGTTCTAAGCGAACTGAGTGCAAGAGAATTTGATTTGTTGGTAAAAGTAAAGAATGTAGGCTATACCCATCATTAGTTTCAAAAGATCTCATTTCATCATCACAAAAATTCATACCCCAACTTCTCCACCTCCTAACATTGCCTCTGGTCAATTGACCTTTTTGGTTTGAAAGCTTTGGTTGAAAGCTTTATCTATTGTGGGCGGGGGGGGGGGGGGGGAAGGATGGTGGTCGAATTTCTTTTCATACTACCGCCACGAAATCAATGGTAACGACTCTTCTATTTCACACAAATTTTAAAAGTAGTTATCATATTAAATATTAGTCATGGTAGTCAATGATTTATTAAATTACTTTTGATATACACGTTAAAAAGACGTAATTAGCAATTAAAAACTTTTTTGCCCCCACTTCGTAAACATGTTTAAATTCTAAACATGTTTAGCAATTAAACACGAAATTTTTGGCATTCAAAAGTGTTTACAAAGTTGGAAAAAGTGTTTAGAAAAATGTTTATTCCTAAACACCCTTTTCAAAGTGCAGAGAAAGCATGCGCCCGTTTTCGGTTTCCTACGCTTCTCTCGGTAAAATGACAAAATGATTAGCATACTTAGCCCTTTGGCCTAACGATCGGTAAAGTCACATCATTCTTGCTGAAGTTCTACAACACTTTTTGAATACAAAATGTGATAGAAAAGCTATCAATCTCTTGACAGTCAGGGAGAGTCCCCCTTTTCGGAGACACACAAAGTCTCCGTAAATGGAGACTTCTTGGACAACGTAAAATACAAATATTCAAGACCTTATTCTTGTAACAGCCGTTGTTTCTAACTCACCCACCCCGATGATTCGTCATGTACCAGTGTGGTTATAACAAAGAGAACACACAACACGATGTTTTTCGTAAGACCATTTGAAACATTTCCATACCGACGTTTGGTGTGAAAAGATAATCAAAACCGGTCACCGACAATTCATCCTCAGCGAATAACGCTTATTGTCGTAAGTTTATCTCGTGTTTCAATTCGATGGTGTTAAACGGTCAGTTCAGAGTAACGTGAAACAAGGGCAGCCTATATACGCTGTTTAACCCTTTACCGTTGTTTGGGTCCTTTTGGACCCATGCGGAGAGCTCGGCTGTCACCCATCTTTACTGTTTCACGCGGAGCTCGGAACTGCGAGTAGCTACCCGAAAATTGGGCCACAACAACGAGAGAGACAATAGTTTAAGGTCACGGGGTCAACGGCCTACGGAAACCGATGCGGGGCGGGCTACGTCCGCTTTTCCGCCCACTCCCGAGGCGCGCAGATATGCCCCGATCGGAGCACAACGGTAAAGGGTTAATATAAAATATCTGCACCACTCGGCTAAAGGTGTACGTGCACACACACAGAGACAGTGGCATCAGCTTTGCAGTGAACACACTCCACAGGCTTATTTTAACCCTTTACCATTGTTTGGGTCCTTTTGGACCCATGCGGAGAGCTCGGCTGTCACCCATCTTTACTGTTTAACGCGGAGCTCGGAACTGCGAGTAGCTACCCGAAAATTGGGCCACAACAACGAGAGAGACAATAGTTTAAGGTCACGGAGTCAACGGCCTACGGAAGCCGATGCGGGGGGGCTACGTCCGCTTTTCCGCCCACTCCCGAGGCGCGCAGATATGCCCCGATCGGAGCACAACGGTAAAGGGTTAATGTGTAGCGTTTATACCCGCGGTTTACACATCGTCTGTGCTTCTTGTTAGCTAGATTTGAGCTTGCTCAAACAAATTCGTAGAAGCTGAGTATATCGGAATTTCGTAACTGTACTTGGAGGTTTAAGAGGAAATTGGAACCCCGCTCATGTAGCCTAATTTACAGGGTTACCAAACTAAGACTTACGAGTACACGCTTTATCGCAGTCTTAACACCAAATACCGATCATGCACAATAAGAATGTGTGAGTTTAGGCGACTGTACAGCGTCTATTAATGAGGGTCATCGGTAAGTGTCATTACTTTAATCGATATTTTTTCAAAAGGCACACGGTGGACTATTAAAAAGTGCACGGAAAAGTTGTAGATAAAATTTTTGGCAACAAGAACATCTCGGTTTTGAAATTTTCAAAGGAGGAACTAATTTTCTAGAAAGGTTTCAAAGGTAAAACCTTATGTTTTGTATTATGCACACCGTACAGCTTTGTGGGTAAATTTAAAAAATGGCGCTTAATTTGTCTCCATTGTTGGAGACAATTCAAGTCTCCGAAAAGACTCTCCCGGTCTGCTTGAAGAAACAGTTACCAAAAATAATTTCAGATTTAATTCTACAATTTGTACAATTTGCATACTTACCTCAGACATTTCATTCGGAACCTTGACGATTGTAATGTTAAAGCGGATGTTTTGTGTGAAAACTCCCACCTCTTTTCAACTTTTATTTAGTTATTTCATTCAATCTTTTGTGTTTTATGCTCTTTTCTTCGTGTTTCCTTCTTGATTTCATTTTCCGTGTTTCTTTATTTTCTGCACCCTTCTTTTTCAGTGAGGGGGTTAGCACCATCAGTAACGATTCCAGGGCTGTAAGGACATTTTTTTTTTAATTTTTAGTGGTGGGCGGGATTATATAAAACCGGATAACAGTAAAAAGACGATATCCCGAGAATATGTATGTCTTTATCACCAACGACCTATGAAAATAGCCCACTTTTCCCATTCCCCCAGAACCGCAGTGGGTATATAGGACCTTCCGAATATGTCGTAAATACGCACCTTAAAAGCTACCTGTTTTCTCCAAAAAAAATGAAGAATACTTACCACCGATCCTGTGGCAAAAGATACTAAGAAGGACGATTTCCGTCCAATTACAATACCATTTTCAGGGCAAAGTTTTGCAAAGGACTATGTAGTAAAAATCGAACTTAGACGTTCGAGGTTACAAGGTGAGTGGTACGTGGCATTAGTAATAAGACCCCTTAAACAGTGATCTTGCTGTGTTTGTGTTGCTTGCTGGATTGAATATTCATACATTAGTGCTTTCATATTGGCTCCGGTTTTCAGGGATGGGATGAAATGGCATAAAGCTTGCAATCCATCATTATCAAGTTATGTATTTTTGTCGTTATTTTAATAGAAACTGAACAAAATTTGGAAGATTTTTTGCGTTGAGGGTGTTTTATTCGTTGCTATCTTTCGAAATGGACTGTTTAAGTGTTCTGCGAAAAGCTTTGGAAGAATAATCTCATTTTATTTTCCTTGTGGTGTCAAGTCTACAAATATGTATTTAGAAGCTACTTTCATTATCACAGGACATTTCCATGCTGGCATATAAAATCATGTTGGACATATTTAAAATGGAAAACTGCGAAATCGTTTGTCATGTCATTGTTGCAATACTCAAATTACAATCTTTTGTATTCTTTAGTTTTCCTAACTGAAAGCTACTGTACCTTGTGCCAAAATATGTTTACATTCTAAATACTTTGTCGTGATTTTACTTTACACGCCCTCTCTGCAGAACATGTTCAAGAGAACAGGAAACACTTAAGAACATGAAAACTGTTGTGGGGAAGGGGGTTTGTTGCCTTTCAGCACGTCATTGGCCAGAAATTAAAGTGTAGCTTAACAGACTTAACCAAAATATGAATGATATAAAATTTGCTGATTATTCTTGTAGCACCACCCCAATGATGACTTGTATTAATTCACAAATGAATCATTTGGACGACAATTTTTTTTCATCTGTCTCCCCTCCCCGTTTCCTCTTCCCTGAGGTACCTAAAGAAAAGAAAAAAAGGGAAATTGAAAGAAGAGGGGAAATCCGGCCAACAATTTCGACATTGGCAGTTAGTGATACTAAGATAACCTTGCTTACTTCCTTTACATCCAAAATACTTTCGCTTACTACAGAATCCCCCGTTTCCTCTTCCCTGAGGTACCTAAAGAAAAGAAAAAAAAAAGGAATTTGAAAGAAGAGGGGAAATCCGGCCAACAATTTCGACATTGGCAGTTAGTGATACTAAGATAACCTTGCTTCCTTCCTTTACATCCAAAATACTTTCGCTTACTACAGGATATCCTTAGTAATAAAGGAATTCAGGCGGGTATCATAAATTGCAACTATTGGTAATGTATTTCACAGTGTTTTTGTACACCTCACTTCAGAAAACTTATCATTACTGAGAATCCAGTCGAGCCGGCCCTTGACAGACACAATGTATGTCACCAAGTGGCAGCCGTATCATTAAGCAGCCATCTCTTTTCGAACGATAAGACATGGCAAGACTGTGTCAAGACCTTTTCCGCATTAAAAGAAGGGTTTATGATCAAATCAAGTTTTGAGTTTTGATATGTTATAGGGGTACTTTTTCTGAGCATTTCGGTGAAATTTGCATTGAAATTCCATGTGTGGTTCTCAAGATATGAGCAGGTTAGGTTGTCACATTTTCAATAAGTAAACTTGAAGCAAGCACAAAAGACATATCCACACATTGTAGTGCAGCCTTTTGTTCCTTTAAAATTTACAGGCAATTTTCTCCTGCACAATGCCATATTATCATAATGTGATTGCAAAGTGGCATGAGAACTTTACAAATTTGAATTCTCCACATGGGACATTCTTTGTCATTTGAGGAATTGATATCATCTCTGCTGCCCTCAACTTCACTTTGGATTACATATCTCACAACTTCATTTACTGATATCTCGAGAAATATATGCCCAATTTGAACTTCAGTTTTACCACGCTTTGTAAATTTTGTTTCCCTTTTAAAGATAAAAATTCAATTTTGGCCTAAAGTTCCCCTTTAAAAGAAACGAATTATACACCATAAAAATTTTGAGTTCAATGAAACAAAAGATTCGTTCGTTGTTATTGTTGCATACAGTAACAAGAAAAGGGGTTCTAATACAATATGGTGAACCAAAGGTAGACCATATCACACCTAGACTAAGTGCAGGGTATTTTCACTTAAAGCTATCACCTGCCTATCCCGCCTCTTTTCCGCGTATTTCACCACTTTTATTGTACCCTAAAATCATGAAGATACTAAGGTATTTATTGCTCATTGCATAGGTTAATTGAAGTAAGAAATGAATGGTGCAGAATTTCTACTGGGAACCGCAGTTTTCCGCTGTTTTTAGAATTTCAGTAGCGAAGTGAAACTTTTTGTTATGTGGTGCTCAGACATTGTCCTGAAACAGGGTCCAGACAAATAGGTGAAGTCCTGACATTATTGGATACAATGATTAACAAGGAAGAAATCAAAAGGCAATTAATTTTATTAGTAGCGTTTGATTACTATCACCTGGTTTGAACTTCATAAAGTCACGTGCATCCAGTGCTCTGGAGTTTGTAGAGTAATACCAACTCCTTCAACACTTAGTGATGAGATCAAAATGAAACACATATAGGGAATCCCGACAGGAATATTTAACGACTCGAAACAGGTTTTTCAAAAGTAAAGCCTGTTCACAGAATACGCATAGTACTGTTGATGTACGAAGCTGAAATGATTATCGATAAAAGAGTACTATTACCCGCTGATAGAAAACTAAGAGTGTCAGCTGGTGTAGAGAACATAGGAAAGAACACTCGTGAAGAAGATCATTAACGATGTAAATCAATATGTTGATAGAAATTAAAATATGGAAAGTTGGTGTTAAGAAACTTTCTCTTCTGGCTCGTTAACGACCCCATGCTTACCGAGTAAACCACAACTGAAAAAAGGGCCGTGGTCGACCGTCTTTAACCAATTCATTTGAAACTGGGCCGTAAAACACCCTCAACCTAACCTAACCTACTGAAGAACGAGGTTCCCCAAAATTACAGAATCACTGAGTACAATTTGGGTTAGTAACGGCCACAATTTGGCAATTTGTAAGAACAAATAAAAGTATAAATCCAGCTGAACAAGGGTATGAGTAATGAGTAATATACAAACACACCAAAGTTTGAGTACCCGTAAAGAATCTCTACAAAGTCAATTACTGAATATGAAGCCAGGTGGACAGAGAAGTAGTTGTAGAGATGTATTTTAGAGCTTTAGAATCTAAAGACGTGGAGTGAATTTAACGTTTACGCCATCAGTCGGTCGGAGAACCACTTCTGAGCCGAATCCTATCTCATCAATTTCCTGTGGAGAGTTGATCTCAACTTTTCTCAAGAGGGTTGCCAGTATTACCTTTTGTTCCATTACTGCAAATTTTTGTCCTGCGAAAAAGAAGAATTTTTAAGTTAAGAATTCTAAAAATACAAGAGCAGACACCTCAACTTGAAGTAGTGTAGTAGACCGTCCTATTTCTTGTTGGTTATTGCCAGTCTTGTGGCAGCATTTTTCCTTCTAAAATGTAAAATTTACTCCACCTAACTGCTTGGTTTACCACGAATATGCAATATTGACATAAATATATAAGACATAAATATGATCCTTAAATATACTTTGAAGAGAAATATGGTCTTGAAATATACTTTGAAGAGAAATAAGAAGAAAACTGTAAGATTTAGCTGTTTCTTTAAAAATGTTTTGGAGACTTTCCGTGCAGTGGCGTAGCTACTGGGGGGGGGGCAGGGGGGCAAGTTGCCCCCCTGGAAAAATTTTTGGGGATTTTTTATGAAAATGGGGAAATTTGATCAATCTCCTTATTGTTACATAAATTTCACAAACAATTTCTCAAAATTTTTGTTAGAATAAGAAATTGTGAGACATTTCTCATACATAATTCGTATTTTCATGCAACAAATTTATTCAGATTTCGTCAGTGTCTCATGAACCGGCCCGATTCGTGTTCCACAGAAAGGTACTCGCCACGTAGCAGATTGAATGTTCTCTTGTGCTTGTATACGCACGGGGGTTATGAGCAGTGCATTTCAGTGCACAGGAAGCTGTTATTCAGGTGATACTTTGGAAATTCAGTAAAAGGATGTGAAAACTGACAAGTCACTACCGTAGACCCCCGAGGTTGTTATGTTCTTCTACAAGCTAGCAGTAGCTGTACGATTTTACTCTGTGTACATAACGATGGATGGGGCTGAAACAATCCATGGCCAACGATAAACTTAAAGTTAATCTAGAAATCAGAATTAACGGAATCCGTTGGCACACTTAGATTTTGCTACTTAGCCTAATCCTTGGAGGCTTACAAGCTAGTTCGGGAAAATGGCTTTCTGCTCACTTTGAGTGTAACAATGAATGGGCAATGAGTACCTTGTAGCCTTCTACACTTAACAGACTGCTTTTCTCACAGGATATCCTGTGTGATCGAGCCACTATTAGGCCTCCTTAGTGGCGTGCGAAGGGGAAACCATTGGGCCATGCCCCCTCACAGATGCCATTTTCCTTTGTTCTTAAAATTCAATTCAATTCAATTTCATAGAACTTTATTTCAGTCTTTCATATAAAGAAATATGTTATGAATTATTTGTTTGTACAGGGTACTGAAGAGACTGAGGAGTGACAACAAGAAGCTCCAGGGAGCTTATGTACGTTGACACCCCTTTACAGAGACTTAAATTAACAGAAAACAATTACTACAAAACACATATATAATACAGAAAAAGAAACACAAAAACACAAATAAATGGAACAGATAGCAAATACGTAGTGTAACTTTATTAACACAGATTTTACTTCAAAAGATAGCATATGTGGCACCAGATTGCTTATAAGGACACCCAATTTTTCAAAAATTTTCAAAGGGGAAGGATTGTCTCTGCAAGGTCTTTCAGTGATGCCAATTTTTTATAATTCCTACAAATAGACCTACGCAAATTCTGTCAAATTCCAATTTTTACTTATAAAGGTAGACTCTGTTTCCCACTGGTGGCATCGATAAAAAAGACTACATGTTTAGATTCTCTTTACAAGCATAAATACGCTATTTTGACCATCTGAGGGTCTGATTTTTCGAATTTTTTTTTACGCTCAGCGCCAACCAATGGTGGCGCTTCGCTCGGTCTTTTGGGCAAAATTACATATTTGGGGTAAAATTAGCTCTTAACTCTCTGATCACTCTGCAGTTTGCGAACATATTTTGAAGTGAGCATTTTATTGCAAACGACAAAAGAAGAAAGCGAATGGCTAGATTCTTCGTATTAGCCTGGAAAATGCTATTTCTGGCCATCTAAGGGGTCTGATTTTTCCAAATTTTCTCTACGCTCCGCGCCAACCAATGGTGACGCTCCGCTTAGATAATCTTTATGACAAAATAACATTTTGTGGCCAAGAAAAACCACAAATACCGATCAATGCTCTTTTATTTTGACTCCTAATAGTGTGCAAATTTAATGACAAGTTTTTCTTCGTAAGGTAGCATAAATGGCATAAATAAATGCATGTCAAGACACAAAAGTTTCAGTTTTTTCCTCATGAATCACCACGATTCAACTTTTAACACTGTTCCTGTCAAAGTCGAATATTTTGCACCATTTTGCATGTAGGCTCCTTGAAAACGTCAAAAAAGTTCGGGAAACCCCTCCTCTTAGACCATAATGCACGCCCCTCCCCCTTCAGAGAAATCCTGCGTACGCCACTGCGTTATTACATACAAATAAACCAGACATTGTTTACCAAAATAATAAACTTTGTTATTTCCGATTGCGCTATGTTATACTTTAAGATTAAAATGCAGGTAATATTACAAAATGACATGGTAATGTTGTTATACTTGTAAGTTTGCATATTTTATATGAAATAGATACACATTGACAGGGAAAAGTTTTGGGGAAATTTCATACCTTTGCCCCCCCCCTGGAAAAAATCCTAGCTACGCAACTGTTTCCGTGATCTTTAAAAGTAACGGAAAATCATTATACAGTTAGATACAGTTAGAGTTGTTGTTAGAGAGTTCATTTAGAGAAACGTTCTTATAAACTGAACTAAACAACATCAGATATGTATATGTGGTCAACACGTGATGTAATTAAAAGTCACATGATCACATCAAATAGTTTCTCACGGCAAAACACGAAATAATACACAAACCGATGCAGTTTCTGTGTCCAGCCGAGAAAGGTATGTATGCAAAGTTATGTCGTCCTTTGCTGTTAGACGGAAGAAATCGATCGGGGTCAAATTTGCCCGGTTCCGGAAACTGAACTGGATCCCGATGAAGTGAAGAAAGAAGCATTGTTACATGTGTACCTGCAGGAACATTGACGCCACCTGAACAGATACAAAGACATACGATACTTAACATTGCTGAAACCTCTGGCTTGTATTTGAAAGAAGCGAGAAGATGGGATAGTGGTAACATGTTTCTTTATTCCTCCCTTTTCTTTTGTCTTTTGTTGAACAGCAAAACAATTAATCAAAACGATACTTTGTCATGGGATAAGCAATATATATTTTTTCGACAAAGGTATTTTTAACCTTTGAACTCTGTTGCATGGACATTACCTCTTATCTCTACCAAAGCAGCCTTCCTCGTATAGTGTTTACCAGCGTGTTCAACTAATCCCAACATTACAAACCTACAAACCATGACCTGAGTCATGCCATCATTGCTATCTGGAGATTTCGTGTCTACAAGCTGTCCGTAGCCAAGCGAGGTACTGAATTTGAGTGGGATTTTTCCTAGAGTGACATTTAAATTCAGCGCGTAAATGTCACTGACACACTCTTAACTTTCTGGGGAGAGGAAAAATTTAGAATCTGGAGCTTCACCCCCTTTCTGTCTGCTGGCATGAAGCAATTGACGAGGTTTTGTGATTAAAGCCCTGGGAAACATTTCCAAAAAATAGGAAATAGTGTAAGTGAAAACGTACAGTCCAAAATGAGGATTTCCTTGATATTTTCCTTCCTTTTTCCTTTTGTCCTTGAGAGGATTGCAGTTAAAATTTCATTTAAAATAACTTCCACAAAATTCACTAACAATTAATATCTTGATGGTAACTTCTGATAACAAGGTCAATATTTCAAACTAAATCTCAAGACAGATGGAAGAAACACAAAATTTGACCATTTAATGAGATCTATATTTCTTGTGTTATGCTTTTTTCAATTAACAACAACTTCATTTGTAGAACGGTAAAACCTTCTTTTTCATTGAAATAGTGTCTTTTTCAATATTACGTTATCAAAAATACTCCTATTCCATTTTTCTACTTAAAACTTAAACCTAGCTTACATTTTAACTTGATAAAAGTTAGAAAGAACGCAGCGTTGAAAAATTAGTCATTTTTATCATGCCAATACCTCAATTGACCCCTTTTCAGTAAAAAATATGTAACAATGACAAAATACTAACAAAAATGAACTTTGAAAGAAATCTTCTCCTTGTTTTGAAGTTTTCTTACAAAAAATTAGAAATTCTTCCTCCTCTTAACCTACGTACCTGTACAGAGCCCGAAAGTTGAAAAAGTGGTATTACAAATTTTTTCAACCTCTGCCAATGTACGTAGCTCATTAATGCTTTTCCCAATGCGGGAAACACGATCTCACAAAAACCAACAGCAAAGTATCGACCTCTGTGCGTATACGTAGGTCGTAGTTATTTCAAATTTTAATTTAGCCATGAAAATATTTAAAAGGCAGCAAAACAACCATGAGCGATGTACATGTACGTAGCTCATAAATGTTTTCCCCATTGCTGCAAACATTATATCACAAAAAAATGAACAGTAAAGCCTCGACCTCTGTACCAGTACGTAGGTCGTAGTTATTTCAAATTTTAATTTAGCCATAAAACCATCAAGAAAACAGCAAAACAACCATGAGCGATGTACATGTACGTAGCTCATAAATGTTTTTCCCATTGCTGCAAACATGATTACACACAAATGAACAGTAAAGCCTCGACCTCGGTGCATAGGTCGTAGTTATTTCAATAGTCACTGCGGGTAAGACTGGTGTATCAGCATTGCTTGCTCATGTTGCAGCATAAGCCGGTTTCTGATATAATTTTTTCAACCTCTGCCAATGTACGTAGCTCATAAATTCTTTTCCCATTGCGGGAAACACGATCTCACAAAAACCAACAGCAAAGTCTCGACCTTTGTACGTATACGTAGGTCGTAGTTATTTCAAAGTTTAATTCAGCCATGAAAGCATGAAATAGTGAGCAAAACAACCATGAGCGATGTACATGTACGTAGCTCATAAATCTTTTTCCCATTGCTGCGAACATGATAACACAATAATGAACAGTGAAGCCACGACCTCTGTACCAATACGTAGGCCTTAGTTATTTCAAATTTTAATTTTGCCATGAAAACATAAAAAAGACAGCAAAACAACCATGAGCGATGTACATGTACGTAGCTCATAAATGTTTTCCAATTGCTGCAAACATGATAACACAAAAAGAACAGTAAAGCCTTGACCTCTGTACCAGTACGTAGGCCGTAGTCATTTCAAATTTCAATTGAGCCATGAAAATATTTAAAAGACAGCAAAACAACCATGAGCGATGTACATGTACGTAGCTCATAAATATTTTTTCCATTGCTGCAAACACGATAACACAAAAATGAACAGTAAAGTCTCGACCTCTGTACCTTTACGTAGGCCGTAGTCATTTCAGATTTTAATTTAGCATTGAAACATTAAAAAGACAGCAAAACAACCATGAGCGATGTACATGTACGTAGCTCATAAAAGATTTCCAATTGCTGCAAACATGATAACACAAAAATGAACAGTAAAGCCTAGACCTCTGTACCTATACGTAGGCCTTAGTCATTTCAGATTTTAATTTAGCCATGAAAACATTAAAAGGACAGCAGAACAACTATGAGCGATGTACATGTACGTAGCTCATAAATGATTTCCCCATTGCTGCAAACATGACATCACAAAAAATGAACAGTAAAGCCTCGACCTCTGTACCAGTACGTAGGTCGTAGTTATTTCAAATTTTAATTTAGCCATAAAACCATCAAGAAAACAGCAAAACAACCATGAGCGATGTACATGTACGTAGCTCATAAATGTTTTTCCCATTGCTGCAAACATGATTACACACAAATGAACAGTAAAGCCTCGACCTCGGTACATATGCATAGGTCGTAGTTATTTCAATAGTCACTGCGGTTAAGACTGGTGTATCAGCATTGCTTGCTCATGTTGCAGCATTAGCCGGTTTCTGATATAATTTTTTCAACCTCTGCCAATGTACGTAGCTCATAAATTCTTTTCCCATTGCGGGAAACACGATCTCACAAAAACCAAAAACCATCAAGAAAACAGCAAAACAACCATGAGCGATGTACATGTACGTAGCTCATAAATGTTTTTCTCATTGCTGCAAACATGATAGCAGAAAATTGTGCAGTAAAGCCTCGACCTCTGTACCTATACGTAGGCCGTAATCATTTCAGATTTTAATTTAGCCATGAAAACATTACAAAGAGAGGAAAACAACCATGAGCGATGTACATGTACGTAGCTCATAAATGATTTCCCATTGCTGCAAACACGATAACACACAAATGAACAGTTAAGCCTCGACCTCGGTACGTATGCGTAGGTCGTAGTTATTTCAATAGTCACTGCGGTTAAGACTGGTGTATCAGCAGTGCTTGCTCATGTTGCAGCATTAGCTGGTTTCTGATATAATTTTTTCAACCTCTGCCAATGTACATAGCTCATAACGAAGGGTCTAATATTCTATTCATTATGAACTGCGTACAGAAACAGAGGTTGAGAAAACTGAGCGAATAAAACATGTTACACCATTATCCGATTTCTGACATAATTTTTTCAACCTCTGCCAATGTACGTAGCTCATAACGAAGTTTTGAAAGCTTGGTATGCCCAGAACCCAAAAATTACCCATAAACGTAAGAATTTGGTTTTAATATCATATCCATTTTGGCCTACGTTCAGATAGAGAGATTGAAAACCTGAGTGAGTAGTATATACATGCTGCAGCATTATCCGATTTCTGATATAATTTTTTCAAGCTCTGCCAACGTACAGAGCTCATAACGAAGGTTTTAAAGTTTCGTATGCCCAGAATCTAAATATTACCCCCCAAACCTGAGAATTTGCTTTAAATGTCATATCCATCATGAACTACGTACAGAAACAGAGGTTGAAAAAAACTGAGCGAAAAAAGATGTTGCAGCTTTAGCCATTTTCTGATATAATTTTTCAACCTCTGCCAATGTACGTAGCTCATAACGAACTTTTTTAAACGTCGTATGCCAAAATCCAAATATTACCGAGAACAATGAGAATTTGGTTTTTATGTCAAATTCATCATGAACTACGTACAGTAACAGAGGTAAAAAAAAAGAAAAAATAAAACATGTTGCAGCATCAGCCGATTTCTGATATAAGTTTTTCAACCTCTGCCAATTTACGTAGCTCATAACGGAGGGCTGTGAGCTTTGTATGTCCAGAACCAAATATTACCTAGAAAGATGACAAATTGTTTTTAAAGTCATATCCATTATGAAATAAGAACAGAGACGGAGGTTGAAAAACTGAACGAATAGTACATATTGCAGCATTAGCATTAGTTGTGGGCTGAGTAACTACTTTATCCTTTTTCTCATATGTGCGACGTTTACTGCATGATTGCATACCGTAGATCATAACAATCCAGTGCCATACTGTAACATACTGTATTGAGAGAAACAGGACCAATAACTGCCTACAGGCTCTTCACACATGTGCAAGCGTCATAGAAAGTTATGTTCGTAACAACACTGTACAGTATGCTTCAAGGATGATCATCGTTCGATGGTACCAGTAATAATATTGGCCCAGTCATCTTCCTCATACAGCGAAAACGGCCAGGCTGTAAAATGATAGGAAAGCACTTTTGAAAGTTCGTTAAAATGACGCCAATCCTCTTTTCATTTAAAGGGGCTTATTGAGTTGATTTCGATAATGTACTTAAACAGAGTTTAAAAGGGTCACGCACTGCCACATGACAATGCTTTAAATTAGCATAATGAGTCAAGTTTCACATCGAATATATATGGAACTTTTAACGACCATGCTCTTGACGGACATCACGCACAGAATGATAGAGTTAGTCGCAGACGACCGTACCCACGGTTGGAAAAATGAGAAAAAAATTTAGTTCCAGTAAGAACTCGGAATTTTAAGACATATTTTATGAGAACTAAAACTCGTCAACAAATTGCTACGCAGCAGTCTCCCCGGAGGTAAATCTGTATACACGGTTTGAGCGATTTAAAAGTGTCTGGCAACAGAAAATAACTATAAACGCAAATTAAGACCATTACTTTTCCCTTAAATGACCTGACCAGGTATTTTCATTTGGAATCATCTCTACTACTCCCATTTTTCCCTATAGCCCTCCCTTATCCACGGACACTTTTGACGCCTAAATATCTTATTGTGGTAGGCCTAAATGCACAGTTCTTCATGATCCCAGATGTTGCTTCTTTAGATTTCAAGGGTTAGTTGTGTTTATCTTTGTGTAAAACCCCAAAGATGAAAACTAAGTCGCAACAGCTACACCGTTGTAATTTTGTGAGTGCGTAAACTGTCCGGGAAATGAGAATCCAGTAATGCATTACAGTAAATCTGCAAGTGTTATTCAAGCTGCTCGATTTTGTACGGTGGTGCTTAATAGACGTTTTTTAATATTAATTTTATTGTTTAACACAATGGCGTAGGAAGCAAAATGAAAAAGGGAGCGGAACGATGTTAGACCATACACCTCACTCTAGCCCATTGATTAAAATGTGAATTTTTGATGCTAATTTTTCATACATTTTTTAAATAAAAAATATCTTAGCACTACTGTATTAGGAACGTAATGTGCAATTTGGGTCCTTTTACACATTTGAAATTTTGGAGCTTGTTTGCAGAAAATAGTTTAGATTCAGGGTTTTTTGTAAGTAAATTCGAATATTTGAATATTCGAAGAATCTGCGTTTCCTATTAGCATGTATCTGAGAGAGCAAGTCAACTGAAGATCGTTGTTTTTACATAATGTTATCTAAGGAGTGAGGACGGAGACTTCTCGGTCACTGAAAAAACTCTTGAAACTTTGATGCCTTTTAAAACAAAATACTTGCGACAACTTTCTGCCACCACTTACTGCATTAAGGGTTGCACTAATTAGGGCGCGCGAAAATTTTGCCTTTTTGAAACTAATTATTACAAATATGGAGCTTTTGTAAGGGAGAAATCGGAACTTTATGAAGGAAAAGTTCGGAAAGCCTTTTTGTATCTGACTGGTGTCTCAAATGGCAAATTTCCGAACTTTTCACTTTTTCGAGCACGGAGACAATCGCCCGCCCCCTTTTGCTATGTCACTATTCTGCAACATTGAACATTGATAACACTTTGGCACTTCAATCACTAAAGAATCCATCTACACAGTGCAACTTACAGGGTTGAAAGATATCTGATGATAGGTTGTATGAGAGCATTTTAGTACGGTAGGCCAATGGTTCCCTGGCTGGAATATCAAGTTTTCTCGAAAGACTATCTTCAGCTGGGTGGGGGGGGGGGGACGTACAGAAAATTTTGAAAAATTGCGACCGCTCAGACAGCCGGAAAAGGTACGTTTCGGGTTGTAAGTAGTAGTTAATGTTTCCGATTTTTCTTCAAGTGTGATCACCACTGCACCAGGGGCGTATTGCGCCGCGCAAAGCGCGCCGAAACTTTTGTCCTTTTTAAACAAATGTAAGAAGATAGCCGGAGCTTGTACTGCAGAAAGTTTTGGATTCTGGGTTTCCTCTAGGGAAATTTAAAGATTTGGGGGATTGTTAAAGAACCTGCGCTTCCTTCCATATGTGGGTGGCAAATCTGAGAATGATTGTTTTGTTTTTTTTTCTTTCAAAGTCGTCCCGACTCTCTGGCAAAGAGCCGTTCGGCGAAACCAAACTAGAGACTGCTTCCCGAAGAAGCTAGATTGTAAGACGACTGAATCGTTGTTGCTACACATGTTATCTAAGGCCTACAAACTGGCTCTCTCCAATGACATTTCAAAGGTTTCTCAAACTTTGTTGTCCTTTGTAGACAAAATGTTTCAAAATCAAGAGCTTTCATTGAAGAAAATTTGGAATTCTATGAAAGACAGTTTACAGAAATACCAATATATAGCTGCCGATGTCTCGGGATGATAAGGTTTCGCATACGGTAAATATTCGTTTTTGTTATTTCCAGAGGTCAAAAAAGTTCACCAAACTGGTTATGAAGAGAACTAATGCATGTTTTATTGCATTTTGCGGCGCGTAAAACGCTCTGGAAATTTCCCTTTCTTGAGAATTGTAAAAATGTAAAAAAAAAAGAAAAGAGTTTTCTGACCCGTGAAGTTGGGGGGAGGGGGAGGCATGATTCCGCCCCTCAATTTTCACTGGGCGCTATCGCCCTCAGTCCCCGCTACCTACGCCCATGGTTAACATGTAAATCGATCAACTCAGGGGGATCGTTACGGGTTAACATCATGTAGGTGTGTCCGGATACAGTACCATAAGAAGTAGTAGTCAGGCGGAGATAGAAGTAGTGACCCAGATTAACTTTCTAAAAGAAGTCCTTGTTTTCTTGTTACACTTCCAGTTTGTTAAATATGATATCAACATAAATAGCCAATATATTCTGAATTTCATGCCCCGGGACCAGATGGATAGGACAGCTACTCCTATTTGTATTTGCCGAACGTGAATCATGGCAGTTTATACGATGGTTATAATCTCCTGATATTGCCCGAGTCACAGTCGCTTGACCACGAGCAGTTCAAGCTTCTAACCAACTGCGCATTCCGGCAAAGTGCATTCTAACAATTATCTTCAGCATGAGCCACGATTAGCCGGAATCCGAAACGAAAATCAGTTTAGCCGTGGCAGGATTCTCCCATGTTTAAAAGCTATTACCGACATTTTTCAAAAGTTCAATATTTCTTATTAAACATTTTTCTTTTAGTCTTGATTTACAATCTAAGACGGAGTTTACCTAGCATTTTCCTGACTTCGAAACTGACTGTGCCTGGCCAAGTTATCTCAAACCATGGCATACCAGTCTAGGCTAGAAAAGTATAGTGCTGGGTGAAACTGTTGAAACCTTAACGCGCTGATTTTTTGTTCTTATATGCACGACTATACTGAACCTTATAATTTGTCTTTAGTACAAGAGAAGATCATGTTATCTCAGCGAAGTTTTAAACTTAAAATGGAGGGGGGGGTAACGTTATAAATAAAAGCGACGCGATGGTAATTAAAATATAGTGGCAGCCTATAATTGGTATAATGTTGAATGCGGCAAGTATTACGGAACACTGCATGACGTCGAAATTCTTGAGTTACTGAGACTACGTAGTCAATCCAATATGTATTGCTCATGTGGTAGGCCTATTCACACACCCCAATCTTAAGTTTTAAGTCCGATATGGGCCTGCTAGACCTCACGGGAAATGATGACCCTGGTAAATATGGAGTGATTCTATAGATGAGTTTTATTGTCACGTAGTTTCCGTCGAAAGCGCAACTTGCTTTTCCCTCACACACGTTATTGTTCGTCAGTTACCTGCAATAGACTCCTGTTTCAGTTAGACGGAATTTAACGTCTCTGTAACAAATGTGTTTAAACCTGCTAGCTAAAACTTTTTCGATGTCAAATATCAAATGCGGCCCAAATTTAAGCTTCAAGTTTAAGTTCTCCCCTGAGTGGTCTCTTGCGAATACCGTCCTTTGGCCCGCTCTTCATGCCACGGCCCGTCGCACTACATGGGATGCACATAAGTAGTACAGGAGACCCGGCGTTCTCAATGCCGTGGCTAGGGCTTGATCCCAACTGTAACTACTAGTGTCACTCAGAACTAGAAAGCTGATCAAGCAGCATAGTGCGCCCACCGGTCTGCAATGAGTTTACATGTGACGTGTTTACTGAATCTGTTTGAAAAATTCCCAAAACAGAGCTTGACTTGGCTAGTCAACCCTCTTCAAAACTTTAGAGCAAAGCCTATTTCCAAGGGGGCCGGATCCGGCCGGGTGTTGGCGCAGGTATTGGTTTTCACTCTCATTTACTCACAGGTCGACGACTATAGAACTTGGCAACCCACCGGCCCCTTTTCCAAAATCCTGTATCCGGCCCTGCTGTGGAGACGGGTTCAACCTTCCCCCATTTTATTCATCCCACAAGTCAGTCCTAGCCCAAGTCAAACATCCCGCCTTGGAAAGAAGCTTCCTCGGCACTTTGCCTATACATTTAAACTACATGCCCATCCATCTTCATCATATTGTCAGGATGATTTAGGAGTCAATCATTTCGTTCTAGCAGGCTTATTTCGAAGAGTGAAAACTGTTCAGTTCCCCTCACTGAATTTGACCTTTAAACCCGACATCATACGTATACGTGCATATGTCAGCCTAGTTGAATGTATTGTTCATACACCTGACTCTCAGGCTATAGGTCCCGGTCTAGAGGAACGCGGCTTACTAGATTGTTCCGCCCGCTCAACCGGCTACCCTAAGGTTTTTACAGGGTAGTACCTACTCGATAACTCCGGTGAAGTGCAATAAAATAGTTACTTGAAATCAAGATACTGATGAACGAGTGATCCGGGAAATGTTGAAGTTTATAACTTAGCTTATGTTATGGTACGGTATTGTCAAATGATTAATGCAAAAATCAATACAGACACGGGCATATACATGCGGCAACGCATTTGCGATCATCACCTTCCAAGGAGCTAATTGTTTTCCAGGCATCAAGCTGAGCCCCGCCCGGGCTCCACACTTACTGATCGATAAACCCCACCGTGGCCGTGCACTCAGTACAGGGGCTGGTGTCAAGAGAACTCCCTTTGATAAGTCTGATAACAAGAACAGATGATTCATCGTTTCTTTTGTAACTTTCGTTTTTTCCATTCCACATCGGGGTCATTGACCACAAGCCCCATACATACCCCGGGAGATCGTTACCAGCACCCCTGTGAACTGGGGTTGTAGATTATGCCCAATGTATTCCCCGCCTGTTGTAAGCCTGAAAGGCGACTAAACGGGAGGATCGACTTGAACAGTATTTGAACAGCATGATACTATACAACACATTCGTGTTGGTGTGTCCGGATCTATTTCCAAATAGCAATTACAAAGAATTGTGGGATAGAGTTTTGGTGTTTTTCTTTTCTGTCAATGGAATTTTACTGTTGTGAAAATTGACGTACACCCAAAACGTATCCCACAATTCATAGTAATTTCTATTTGCATGGAAGCACTACCTCCGAGGTAGTACTTCCATGCTATTTGGAAATAGGTCTATGGAAGTGCTACCTCCGAGACGAGGTAGTACGTGACTTCCATAGTATCTCGATACTATGTAACTAACTGACATCAAGCTTGAACAATAATATTACGATTTCGTCCCACGGTCAGTGATTGTGTTTATTAATTGGCATATGGCAATTAAGTACCTCCGTAGTAGTTTGTGTGTGGTCTTCTACTGCATATATTACTGCGCATGTGCAGATATAGAGAGGCCGAAACTTGAATTCACAACGCAGCATGCAATTGAGTTAACGGTAGAGAGTAACTGCGATGAAAAT
Source organism: Holothuria scabra (assembly GCA_037179385.1). Classification (NCBI taxonomy): domain Eukaryota; kingdom Metazoa; phylum Echinodermata; class Holothuroidea; order Aspidochirotida; family Holothuriidae; genus Holothuria; species Holothuria scabra. Next base: position 33,985,069 of record CM074193.1, read on the forward strand.
AGCGTTAACGTTCGTCACAAGGCATAATCAATCCTGAAAACTGTAAACACTGTTCAAGATGAGAAATGGAGACATCGAACCGCCTACACCGAAAAGAAGATCGTGGCTTAATACCACCTTTTCCCCAAAGTGGTGGAAGAATGGTTCGTTAGATTGAGCTGTGTAAGTATTTACATTAACTGTACAGTGAGGTATTAACGTTAATTAGGCTAGGCTAGGCCTACTGTAGGCTGTATTTTACGTAATGTTGTGTGTAGCCTAACGTGGTGAGTACCGTGGCCTTATAATACAGTAATGACTAATGATGTTGTTACTAGTATAGTGGTTGGTTCAAACTTAGTTCGAACAGGTTCTGCATTTGAACACTTCATTTGAATGCGTATTTATTAACTGATCGATGCAAAATAACCGTCAGTTTCACCGTTCCTGTGGAATGATTCATCAAACCAAATGCATTGTTTTTGTTTACACTGAAACCAAAACCAGTGGATACATTTTAAATTTTGCAGGTAATAATTTAGCATTCAAATTTTGCGTAGCAAGTTCTAACACTTTTGAGGTCTTTCACACATTTTTCGTGAAAATGTAAGGGTTATGCACACATAAAACACAATTTTTCATTTGTGTAGCAATTTTGCATGTTTGTGCAGCAATTTGTGATGCAATACTGGATAAATTATTCCCTGCTTTGCCAGGGTTCAATTTATAATTTTTTTTCTACATGCACTTGTGGATGTAGTTCAAAAAAATCTACATGCACAGCAAAAATTTCTGCATGCACCAGATAATGTGAAAGTTGAAAGAAAAGCCTACGAGAAAAACACCTTTGCTATAGGCAGAGGAAGTGTCTAAAAGCACAATTTGCATTTTTCCTATATTGAGTAAAAACAAATGTGCAGATTTTTATTGAACCCTAATCTTACGTGGCATGTTCCACCAGCCTGTTCTATCAGCAAAACTGACGCCGCACGCCGTGAGCAATGTCAATGGGCCTTAAGTGTGTGTTTTTGTCCGCTTCAAGGGCAAAATTTCCCATTACCTCACTGTGTGAAAGGGAATCGTTGGAGACAGGATTAGGGCCAGCTCAAAAATTTGAGTATTGGCTCAATCCATAAACTAGGGGTCCAATAGTGTGACATGAGGTCAAAATTTAAAAATCATTTTATCTGATTGAAATTTACACTCATGATAGAGTATTAACAACAGTTACAAAAAATACAAATATTTTTGCATTGAGCATTATTTATGCATGAGGAGACTCATTCAAACATAAACTTGGCCAGTAAATTGACCAACATAACGGGGACACCAAAGCAGTCTTTCACCTCCTCCCACAAGAATGATGAAAATCTGAAATGGTTGAAAATTCCTATTTGAATGTGTTTTAGTACCCACTGTGACAAGAACATGGTAAAAGTTTGAAAAAACACTCCAAAAATTACAAAAGTCAGTTTCATTTTTCTCAAAAATTTTCAGTTGCCAAAATGTCTACACATTTACATATTTTTGTACAATATTGACTGATTTTTACCAATTAATGATGTTTAAGTGTTCAAATTTTCCTCTTGGACACCCTAAGATTGTTAGACTTAACATTTGAAATCTTATTTATTGTCCCTTCATGGACATACGTAATATTAGCAAGATATTACACTCCATTATATCTGCCGCGTGTCCCCATAACACCTAACATTCAAAGTGCCAGTTTGATTTTTATATGTTAAGTTGAGCTGGAAACTTTCAAATACAACAAAAACCACTGTTTGCAGTTACAGTATAGTGTAAGATAGAATAATAAGATCCATTTTCATAAATTTTTCGTTTGCTTATGGCGGACATAACTCTGACAGGAAGGGGGACACCAAAAAAATCAAATGCTCATTAGGAATGAATACAAGATTCTCAAACCATGGGATTAACTTTTCTGGTAATATTCTGGGACCTTCTATTCATGTACCTTTGTTCACCCAAAAATTAATTAGTTTGTGCGATTGGTGAAACATCAAAATTTACCAACATACTGTACTGTAACTCACTAAGAGGGACACCAAAATTCTGCCCATATTGAATTTTACCTAGAAAATCTTTTGTTTTGATTTTTTCTTTCCAAATGAGCTACTACAGTATCTAAAAGAGTTTGACCTATTTTTTGTATCAAGAAAACTATGGCCACCTGAGAATGATCATATTTGTAGAAATGATGGAATATACATTAAAAAACCAACATAACTACTGTAGGGGGACACCAAAAAGTTATGTCCGGCAGGTTGTTTCCAATAGTATCACTTGGAAAATTGGGTGGAGCGCTAATGCTCATATTTTTAGAAATGATGACTTTTGGTGATACCCTTACCATGACACATGAGCAAAGTAATTCAGTCTGTGATAAGTATGTTCTTCTGATTATTCAAATTTGTATACTTGTAATGTCACTGTCACAGCCATTACTCCAAAATGAGGGGGGACACCAAAGCAAAGAAGTCTATTTCCTGAAAATTACTTAACTTTGGATATTCAGTTTATATATCATAAGATAGCCAAGTTGGTAAAGGATAATAAAATACCTGATACACTGGT
>CM074193.1:35255245-35337745 GCA_037179385.1 Holothuria scabra
GTTCGCTATTTGTAAAAAAAATAATAGATAAAAGAGGTTTACTACTCATAAGGTTCGTTTGTTTTTCACAATCAAAAAAAGGTTCGACATTCATAATTTAGAAAGAGGTTCGATATTCATAACAAAAAAGGTTCGATATGCATAATTCAAAATAAGGTTCGGTACGCATAATCGAAAATATGGTTCGTTATTTATAATGAACCTTTTTTCCAATTATGAATAGCGGACCCCATTTCCCATTATGAATATCGAACCTCATATCAATTATGAATATGGAACCTTTTTTCTATTATAAATAACCTTATGGACAACGAACCTTTGTTACAATTATGAATAACGACCCTTATGAATAAAAAAGCTTATGAACAATGACCCTTATGGATAGAAAACTTTATGAATATCGGTTGGACACCCGCCCCTAACGTTATCCAGTTATTTTACCCACCACAGTGCCCAAGGAGTGTTATCCTTTTCTACACAGAACATGCATATGCATGATACGATGCAAAAAGTTCATTGGACGAAAAACAAAGCAATGGCAACACATGCCGCTGATTGGTCAACCAGTTGGATACGAGGGTTGTCTTTTACACACGTGAGACAAATTCAACTATCTGCAGCTTACCAGTGTTTGCCCTACAAAAATTCACGGTCACATGCTCATTGTTTATGCTACAACTTCATGACGTAAATGTGACGTCAATGCATATGATCTAGTCGCCATATGTTTGTGTATCACTTACCCCACCTTGCCCAGGAGGTGGCGTATCAAGTTGAAACAGCCCCTGGATAAAGTGGAATTACCCGTACACGAATACGGTCAAATCAACTCTCTGGTCGAATTGGCGAGTATGTAGAATTCACAATGGAAGTCCGAAAATTTTAAACAGAAATGATGTAAATTTTCCCTTCCGCAACACATTTCTTGTCCGAAAGAAACATTTTGCTTCAGAGGGGAATACATTCCTAATGAACCCACCACGAACGCATATGAATTATGCAGTTTATAATTCGTTCATAAACTATGGAAAGTTGTCAAGGACGTCTTCACAAGACGGGGGTAGGGTGTTCCTTAGCTTGCGTGGCGCCTCTGTGGCTGCACCCCTCTTTAGGCTGATTTTTTCGTAGCGATGAGCTGGACGAAAAAATTCGTCCGCCCCGCGGGCTAGGTGTTCCTTAAAAGTATTTAAATGTTACCGTTATTTAATGCAATGTGGTAGTGTGTCTCACCAAGGAGTATTTCGCCCTTTGAAGCATAGTTCGCTAAGAGTTTATATTTGCTTTAATATTGCCCTTCTATCAGTCTGTAACTTGTAACAATAACGTTTTCCTGAGACAAGTATCCGTGACCTTAGACATCAGCATGCAGAACGAAAATAAAAAACATAAACAAATCTACCGGCATTTTTTCCATTCGAACTCTTTGTAGCAGTCATCGGAGAAGAAATGGTGGTGAGGAGGTTTCTCAACATGATGACTATGAAAACGAACTTTCCGAAAATACGTGCAGTTTAATTTAATAAATGGACCCCTATTCATAATTTCTTTCCCGCCGTGACGTCACCCCTGCAAAGATGTCAGTCTCGTGTCCCTCATAATAACTCGAGAATTCTTCACCGACTTACCGAAGCCTCTGCATCCCACCCTCTTATTTTGACCTAGCCGGCGGAGCGGATGAAGTTTTTGCGTTCAGCTCATCGCTACAAAAAACAACCTAAGGGGGCTGAAACCACAGAGGCGCTGCGCAGGCTTATTTCAACCTTCCTGCTTCAATTGTATCTAATGCGTGTTTACCGTTCCCACGACTGTGCATTGACCATTCATTACGCAAAAGCGAAGAATCGTTTAAATTAAGGCTTCCCCCACCGTGACAATTCTGGTAAACAGCCAAGTCGCTGGGTGCATGTCAATAGTTGGCACTCAGTGGCCCACAGTGGTCACGAAAGGCGCCAAAACGACGAGGACACTCCACAGCGAAGCTAAGAGAGTGGGACTCAATTCTTAGCTATACTGGGCCTCTATAACAAGGCAGACAATAACGCCTTCATGCACCACCGACTACTTCAAAAGACACATTGAATCGAAACGCATCCAAGTAAGGCCTTCGATACTAGACAAATGTGTTAAAGCAAAATAAAAACAAACAAACAAACAAAAAAACGTTAAAAAAACGCATTTAGGTCATGAATAGCATCTGTTCTTTTCAGCCATCCTAAAACTGAGCCATAAAAGATGTAGGCCGTGTTCCCACTTGATCCCCCCATGTTAATCGCCCCAAGCTCAATCAACTGGAAAAGTTTGTGACCAACCGCATGAGTGTTCCCATTAGATCGCCTGTGCGAGATCTGATCCCCTCCTCCGGTTCAAGTAACAGGAAGTTGCTTCATTGAAATTTTGTGTGCAGGTCAGATTTGTTTACACGCGTTTGTGTGGCGTGAGGAGCTTCACTGCGGAAGTACGTCATTGATCTCGGGTCACCTTGATCCCCGTTGTGTTCCCACTTGTTTTCTTGATCGCCTGCGCGCGGTCTGATCCTCCCCGAAGGGGCGATCAAGCTCTCGGGATCTGATCCGGGGAACGAGAGCGTTCCCACTTGAAAATTGATCGCCTGCGCGGGGTCTGAACCGGATCTGATCGCCTGGTCGTTCTCAAGTGGGAACACACTCGTACACGCCTGAAAGTCAAGAGGTTGGACAATGTTATTTGTTGTCCCCTGGACTGCTGTAGTTGGCTCCTTTGGGGAACAAAAAGTTTCGGACAAATTGCGGGGAAAAGAATAAACTGTTGTTTAGGGCTTTAAATATTGAGCGCTTGGGCATGATCGTTATGTTATTTTATTGAAGTATTGGACAGTACTCGATACTAACTTATTCGCGTTGAAGTTTTGGAAGAACCGTGATGCAGTAGTAACATTTGAACAAGTAGAACACAGATAGATACATGCCATTTATATGTAAATTACAAATGATAGTTATCTTTTACACCAGCAATCCACTGAACAGTTTGTCGACGTAATATTCATAGCGATGCCAGGATGTCAAATGTCATGGAATATGGGGGAAGGGTAGTGTGCAGGGAGGAGTGAGGGCGTATTATTCCTTTAAACTTGAGGCCTTATACATTGACACAGAGACAGAATATAGGGAAAACGTAAGGCTTGTCAAGGACGTTGCCTGAGGGGGAATGACCCACACCCTGTGTCCCCGTGTCATTAGCCACCACATTACCCTCGATCACCCCCTTTTACCACTTCACCATCGATCGTACCCTTATACCACCTCACCCTCGATCACACCCTTATCTTTTGAAAGAAAAACAGTTCTCTCAGCAGCGCGATGAAGTATTTGTGGAAGTGTCTTCATTCAATGCAACATACATCTGTATGAAGAGCACTGCCATAATTTTCATGCACTATAATTTCATAATTCCGTGTCTCTAAGTACAGTATAGTTATCTTAATATGATGATGAGATTTATATAGGTATGACGTGACAATGAGCACGTTTATTCCCAGACTTCTAATGACGCGAGAACATCACAGTTTTTTTTAGGGTTTACTGCTATGCTATACCGTACGATATCTTAATGCAATATGAATAAACTCGTTAATCTATATGCATGAACACTTACATAACTATATATCTACCTCTAAACAGACACGTGTTCTGTTAAAGATCAAATTTTCACTCTCCCCGGAGTGAAGTTCACTCTTCTGGAAATGAATTTTACTCTTCTTGGAGTGAATTATAACTCTAATGGAGTGAATTCACACTTTTTTCACTCTATAAGAGAGTGACTAAGTCACTCTTTTGATTTTAGAGTGCTGTTGTTCATGAAAGAAGAAAAAAGAAAACATCTATCGAATCTGTCTACCAGATTCACAAGAATTGTCACTGTATTTTTTAGAGGGTTGGAAGCGGTTCGTCTTGGCGCCCTTCGCTAGACGATGATGAATTGACTCCCTTCCACAACTCCGACGGAAATATTTGGGATGAGCCAAAAGATATTACGAATATAGTATAGACACCAATAGATAGTTCTCACGTGACTTCAGAAGCAATATCCCCGTTGCACATTTCATCCATGTGTGAAGGCAAACTCGGTATGTATACAGGCTTGCCCTCACACATGGCGGTTGCCAACACCTAGCTGTGACGTTAATGTGAACTATCTACAGACAAATCCGCCAGTCAGGTATAATTGTGAGAAATTTATAGAGTCCTTGATCTTTTATTTTAGGTGTCATTTTGGTTATAAACAGGACAGATGATTGTAAACAACCCAAGACACCATAATAAGCAGATTGAGCTAAAGTTTGAATTTAATACACCTATTCATTGTTAGTTGTTTAGTTGATTAGATGGAGTTTTACGGCGCAGTTTCTAACCAATTGGTTCAAGTCGAGTCGGTCACGACCTTTTCCACATGTGGCTCATTGACTTGTTTTCCCTACTCCATTGCTTATGCTGAGCACCAAGCACAATGACAGTTGGTTCCATTTTAAAGTCTGTGGTATGACCGACCAGGACTCGAACGCCAGACCTTCCGACTGCTAGTCAGATGCTTGTGACCATGCATGCGGCAGAAGTAGACGAAAAATGAGAAGATGGACTCCACATATGGCAGAAGAAATTTCTAGATCACTTAGCTACCGGATTTGTGTATTGAAGCGCGCTCCATTGAGTTCGTGAAGTGGTGAACTCCTGCAGTGAACTGAGAATTTTTAGATGCTCGAGCGAGCTCAAAATGGCTAGCACAAAAAGACTACATTAACAACTTAAAACAAGCAAGTCAGCCCCGTCAAGTCACTTCACAAGCACATTGGAATCCGGCAGTAGGCAATTCACGGTTACTGGTATGCATAGCGTAGCTACGGGGTGATTTTAGGGGGTGTAAAAACACCTAAAAAGTGGGGGTTTCTCTCTATCCTTAGACTTTTCCTTCATGTCGTGCCCCCATGACACAATCCTGGCTACGCACCTGCTGGTATGTTACTGATTGGCATGGAGCATGTGCATTAACATATGCGTGTATGTCTAGTTTTGCGCATGCAGTCATCTCGCACGCAGAATGTAGGCGAATTAGAATCTACATTTCATTGTGACGTGACGAAATGTAAGCGCACCTCTTGAACCCTGTTGCCAAGCAGCCGTTACCCCACGAGTCGTTCAGAATGCTTCAAAACTAGCAACTATATCTATTCCTACTTTTTGAAATTGCAAGACGTTTATTAACCTGTTTATTTTCAAAACGACTGAAGAGTAGTTACAGCACTTCCGCCCGATCATATTTCCCTTTCCCGGGGAGTCAAGGCACCATTTTTAGAGGTCTATCATTATGTTCCATATGTCATTGGATGCGCCAAGAAATGGTTGCACGGCACAACTCATCATGAAATGTATAAAACTTCATCATAAAAAGAGAAACGATATTGCCTATCCATTTTATATCAACAAAAATATTTCCATCGACACAAAACAACCCCAGCTTTAAGACTCTGCCAAAATATCAGGATCATGCAATACTAAAATCAAACTTGATAGAATCGTGAATCAGAAGTAACTGTAGCCGATGATGTGTTAGGCCTGTATTCTAATCTATGCCACCATATACTGACAAATACTTGGTAAAGGGTAAAAAACCACACAAGGGGTACCACACTCCATAAAACTGCAGGACAGTATCTTCTGAATGAACGATAAGGTAAAGATATGCTATAGGTGCTAACTTTCCGACAAACGCAACTCAGCCTGCGTAATTTACCTGTGGAGCAGAGATAGTTTCATTTTGCTCACGCTGGCTGGTGTCAACTATATCGGCTCATCATCGACGCAGGCTAGAAATGGGAAGCAACTGTTTGAGTTGAAGCGCAACGAGAGCTAATTTCATTTCGAACTTTCGAACGTTTCTGGAGTCACCTGTTTAAATCGACTTTTCCACAATATATAGACTTGTCGCGAAAGCTGTATCATCAAAATCCCTACCCCGCAGAGAAGACTCTATTTTCTCGCCTCATCAGCTTCCAAAGCCATATGACTGAATAAGCAATATGCCCGTATAGCTCGCTACGTAGGCACCAAAATCCGAGCCATATTTCGTGATACATGTAAGTGCTCTCCACGCATTGACCCTGCCCTCAAAACGTTTGGTGATGGCCTGCTCAACGGGATATAATTCAATTAGGACCGAACAAATAAATTATTGAATGTCAATTGCACACGTGGACTTTTCTAAAACAAAATTCTGAAGCATTGTCCCTAGTTGACCCCGGATTGCGAAAACTATCCATTCTTTGCATTCATTGGCAATGTAAAAAACCTGAACAATTCGTCCATGTCTTTACTAATCATAACCTTGACTTCAAATTGACATTTTTAATTCAATGAAAAATATGTTTTGTTATCTGCCTTCGAAATGATAACAAAAGAGAAAGGTGGTACCGCTTGTATTTTTCCCCAGGGCGGTTACGGTCAAGTACAATTTTTTACCATTCCAACCTGTCTATACCCTTACCATATTCGGAGCTATATTTCTACCTCAAAGGGCAAGAACCCAAAGTTATTTTGAAGCAACAGCTAAATCTTTTCTTTTAATTTCTTTTCAAATATCTTTTACAATTTCAAGGTAAACAAGGAAGTAATTCCTTGTTAATATCACAAATGAGGAGAAAAAATATTATCCCGTGACTCCAAAGAGCCAATCATGACAGGACAGTCTACTGCCCTAATTCGAGTTGGGGTGACCGCATTCCCCCTTTATGTATTTTCGATGGAAACATCTAAAATTTTGCCCCCTGAAAAAGATAGTGCTGTGACCAGCCAGTGAGCCAACCCCCATACATCAGTTGGGGAGGGAAAGGGAGAGGGTGGCCGTTACGTAGAGATCAGCATCGTTCCATCTTCCGAATCTTCCAACCAGGTAGGCCTACCCATTACCAATCGATTTTGTAAGCATTATTTGTAATAATTTTCCCAGCGATAATCTCGTAGGCTACTTCAGTTCACAAGCCTTTCACCTCAGTTGTGGGGTGACGGTACTTTCCCGTAGAACAGACAGCCCTATTTTATTATTTGCACTTGTAACCAAGGAGACCTTTGGTCTTCTGTGGTGGGACACACGAAATGTCTGGAGTTGAAATGGGACATAAAACTAAGCAATCTAAAATGTTCCAGTATGCTCAGTTGTACAGTACACCTGTTGCAAGGTTAACTTGTTTCAAATTGTTTGTATTTTATGATATCAAATCAGTAATATTTGTTTGTTACTTTGAAGACAGGATAGAGTGATATGAATGACCAGTTGGTCGTTGCATGTTACTTTAGCCAACGAGTACCCTTTATAACATCGGCTGATTTGTATTTTATTGGATAACTCAAAGTTCACACGCAATGTAATTTCCCATTCCCCACGGAGGGTTGCGTCCCTGCATTGGACCACATGCACTAGATTTGCAATTGTTCACGTCTGGACTCCAGCTGTATACTGTTTACATGCAGCTCCCTGCTGTAAATACCACTGATCGCCTGCTGTACCGATATATAGAACTCATCTTGAACTTAAACCACCGAATAAGATTGGCGGTGTCTAACTACTCCCTGGGTATGACCTATAAGGCTTGGGCCACAGGCGCGTGTGTGGCAATGGTCTCAGGCTGCAATAATCTATTTCTTCGTAATCAGGTCTTTATAATGCCCAAAGTGTCGCTTTTTGTGGCAGAATGTGTCATGATTTAGAACCGCAGGGGTACATATTAAGGGTACATAGCTTCAAGACCATGGATATTGCCACATAATAATCCGAGAACGGCCCATTTCTACTAGCACAGACTTTGAGAGAAACTTGAAAGCTCCCAGCATGAGCATACAGTTGGTCATTATTAAAAATGAAGATCCCCACACACATGACAGAAATTTCCCTATATGAGCCCATATGTCAAAGCATTCACCCACAATAAAATCAGTTGCCCAACCGACGATTTGATTTGCGCCCTAGCCCGCATCTGTGGCTGCAGCCCCCTGGGCTGGTTGTTTGGTTGTCGTAGCGATGAGCTGAACGAAAAGACTTCGTCCGCTCCGCGGGCTAGTTGGGCCTCGGACTGAATCACCTTCGGGTGAACCAATTAACTAGTCGATTTTGCCTTTATTGGCATTCACCCAACTTGAAGTTGTTTAGTAGACTGTCATGTTCCATGATTGGCACTTGAGAGTCATGTGACAACATTTATCCTCCTCAAATGTAAAATTGTCCAGGAGTAACTGCTTGCTTTAACTTGTATAGGCAACACTGAAGTTCTTAACCATTGTAAGAGATACTTTGAAGAGAAAAAAAAGACAGTTGAGATATTTAGGTATTGCTTCAAAATAAATTTCGTGGGACTGCCTGTGCCTTTTGAAATTTAAGGTTAAACATGTTAAAGGGCAACATATTCTAAGCGTTATGATGAAATTAATTAAAGACATTCGGTCCTCGAGATATTAGCAATTGAAATTGAAACTTTTTCTACAAAGAACGAACTGGAGGCAAACAGGTCTGAATCTGGTGTCATGGATTCACATTGGTGGCCAATGTTTGTAATCAATCCGAGGCCAAAACATTTGCCATCAATCCATGACGTAACACCTGATTGCTTCAAGTTCACTTTTCTCAGAAACTGTGTCAAACGCAATCGCTAGTATCTCGGCGAGAATCATACATGTCAAATGAATGAAAATATCCCCAAAGTGCTAAGAATATGTTCCCCTGTAATATATCACACATAAATTTGGTTCTGTACCATTCTTTTACAGTGTAACTCAAGTCAAAAATTAAAAATAATACATAAATATTAAACAGCATGAAAAAGATTTAACCCTTTACCTTTGTGCTCCGATCGGGGCATATTTGCGCGCCTCGGGAGTGGGCGGAAAAGCGGACGTAGCCCGCCCCGCATCGGCTTCCGTAGGCCATTGACCCCGTGACCTTAAACTATTGTCTCTCTCGCTGTTGTGGCCGAATTTTCGGGTAGCTACTCGCAGTTTCGAGCTCCGCGTGAAACAGTAAAGATGTCTGACAGCCGAGCTCTCCGCGTGGGTCCAAAAGGACCCAAACAACGGTAAAGGGTTAAAATAAGCCTGTGGAGTGTGTTTACTGCAAAGCTGATGCCACTGTCTCTGCGTGTGTGCACGTAAACCTTTAGCCGAGTGGTGCAGGTATTTTAGCTTAAACAGTCTAACTCCTTTCTTCATTGGACAATCTTGAGCCGAGATATAAAATGTTGAAGTTAATTGACTCAGATCAAAATGTTACATTGCTCAGTAATTTGTGATAGAATTGTTGTAACTCAGATTAGCAAGCTTGTATTTCTTTGTTTTTCTGAAATTAACTGCACCAGATGTGATAGCACTCTCCTTCTTGTGGTGTAATGTAATAAATAAAACTTTCTCTGTGCAGGAAACAAAGCATTTGAGTCGTACAACAAGAAAGTTTTAAATTTCAACAGTTTATATCTCAGTTCAAGAATACCCTATGAAGCTGGGAGCTGGACTATAAGAATTTATTTTGCATGCGGTCTAAAATGTATTTTTTTTTTTTAAATTTTTTGACTTGAGGTTCACTTTGAGAGGATGAAAAGATGTAGTTGCAGCTAATTATTCCCACAAAAATGCATGCTGATTTTGTAGGCTCCCTGCAGTATGTATGAGAAGTCATCCGCAACTTTTTACGACGGTCGGTGATGGGGAACTTCAATCGTACATAAGGCCCATTAACCAATCTTTGGCCGCCACCCCCCCCCCCCAAGGGTGGCGGTGCACTGTGCCCCTTTTTCGTAGAGTCTGAAGTCATGGAACCGAAGTAGCCAATAATGGCTCTGGAAAGTGATAGGATTAGGGCGAAGCTTTGGAATATGTATACTGTTTTGGATGGGTTGGACTGTTTCCATTACTGGTTTCAAAATGCAAATGCTCCCGGATACAAAGCGCTTAACAAAATAACTGTGTCGCAATTCAACCAACTTAAATTTGGAAATGTGAGTGCGCATCCCCGAAGGGTAAAAGGAACAGGATTTTTTTTAAAAAAAGCTACACCAACATTCTTTAGGGTATCTAGTTCCAGTTGACCAAAATATTTTTGATGCTTCGGACCAAACTATGAAGGCGCGTACCTCCGACAGCCTGATTGCCTACACCCTACAAGTTTCGTCCCCCAGCAAATTTCTGCCTCACCCCCGCCAAAAGCGCCAACAATAAATTTTGATAGAGTAACAATTAGTTTTGAGAGAGTAACAAAAAATTTTGAGAGATTACCGTAGGTGCAAAGAATTTTCCCTGATCGGATCAATTAAAATATCGCCCCGCCCCTACATCCCGAAATAATTTTTTACTATCATTTTTTCTGCTCATGAACGAACTGCAACGAAAAGTGCTGAAGGCGTTAAATTTAAAAACTTGTTTGTCTACTCTACTTCATATTTTCATAGGGCATTGGATCTTGAGCCAAGACCTGCCAGGTTATACTTGAACTTAAATATTTCCCACGAAAATAATTTTTTTTCACAGAGTTTGGTGCTCCATTTATGCACAGGACAGTGCACTTCTGTTCTTTTACGTACATGTGTATCTTTCACTCAAAAGTGCAGCATAACATCCAATTCACGGTTACAGGATATATATACCAGGCTTAACCATACCGTCACGTGATAAAGTACATTCTACATTTTGCATTGTGAAGGGTGTCGTAACATTCTACCCGTGTATGTTTACATGTTTATGACTGGGCTGAAATGGAAACATCACATGATCACTTGAAACCCAGTGACGTCATGAAACGTGGTCTTATGACTTTGACTGTATTTTTGATTTTTTTTCTTTTTGAACTTGGTAGGAAATTACCCACGCAGGGCAATATCCTACTATTCTGCTTTAACAGCCATATCAATACCTTTGTCATTATCCATAGCCATCTAAAGACTGACAGATTCAAATTCGGGGTAGTCTATTGGTCCAGCAGAAAAACTTGAGAAATAGACAGGGACTAGTTTTATGTTGGAATGTTCGGTGCATGTTTACACGCTTAACTGTGTGAATCGCTGTGAAAATATGGTACACTTTCCGACAAACTGAGCCCCCCTTGCCCCAAAACATAATAAATTAATACATTTCACTCACTTTTGATTTCCTTAACCAGTTCCCTTTAAACTGTTTTAAGTATAATTTCCATGTATTTAGAAAAAGGCTCGTCAATTTCCAGTTAAAAAAGAAGTGGTTTTATGACTTTTCTATTGGAAACATACATTTTAGGGTGTTTTCGGTCAATAGTAGCAAACAAAAGTTACCATAATTCTTGCCCAGTGTCATTGGTCAAATAATTTCAAGTGATATAAAAATTTACACATCTTTCCCTAAATTTTTTTAAGATTCAGTTTGATTGGAAAAAGAAAACCCTCGTCATTTTGACATGAAATTGGAGAAAAATAAAAATCTTTCAATTAGGTTACGTAATACCGTTTTCGCGTGCGGGCTCACAGACCGATTCCGCGAAAAATCCTGCTGTGCGCGATTTAGAGGTAAACATTCCCCATATGAGGTTAAGGAGACCATGGAAAGGTCGCAAAAAAGTAACGCAACCTTGAAGTAAAACTATGAATGTATAAGGTCAAAATTCTTACTGGAGCAGTTGGTAAGGTGATCATTAATGGATTGTTATTGACACATGCTCTTTCAAACTATGTAGCTCCCTCTGTTAAACAAGGACTTCACGAGGCCAGTTTGGGCTGTTGGAGCCGCAGCTGGAGGGACCTTACAAAATTCCGGAAAACGAAAATCCTATTAATTATCTTCACTTAGCCATTTAGCTCTTGGTAGACATAAAGGCATCGTCTGTGACTCGGTGGTAGTGGGTGACTCGGTTGTAGTTTCGTGTTCGAGCCTCTGAGGTGAAGACTTGTTCCCCCCCCCCCCCCTTTGGAAGCACTTGCTGTTACCTCAACTGCGTTATACTCCCCCTGGAATCGCCATACGTGTAGATAGTTCTAACGTGGTGTCATAGGGGTTTTCACGTGGATTATTTCAGTCATGTTTGAAGGCAACCCTGGTATGATCGTACAGGATTGCTCTCAGACCGGGAATAGCTAACCCCTAGCTGTGGCGTCACTGAGAACTAACTATCTATAACCAAATTGAACTTAGACATATGTCAAAATGCAAAGAGGTACGCCCTCCTTTGGAGGGTCGAAAAAGAAAGGTATAACAAGCCAACACCAACAAATGCAGACATCTAATTAGTCTACCAATCGGGCATGTCCATAAGTTTGTACACAACAAAGTCGTAGGCGAATTCCACTGTGTTCTGCTCATCAACAAACAGATAGTTCTCACGAGATGACATAAGGGCTTTTCGCGCGCATTATTTCAGCCACGTTTGAGGGAAGTAGATAACCCCTAGTTGTGACGTTACTGAAAACTATCTATAGACATTATGCATTACCGTCACCATTGACGTCATTTTGGAGAAATAACAAAATGCACGTGGGTGCGTCAGTGATCCTTACCTTTTGCTCCGTGACATCATATGCGAGGGCTATAAAGTGTTTTCACTGACGCTGAGGGCAAAAAGTAGTGTAGTACGTGTAGCTAGCTGAGAACTAGCTGCGGATCGATGTGTTAACTGTTCTCGCAGTAGGGTGGCTTCCCAATTATGACGTCACTTGAAAGAACTTAATATATATGTCCTTCTCAAAGAACAGTGACTGCAGCCGCGTGCCCATTGTACTTACTCCAAATGACTTGGAAGTCAGTGGTATCGTTAATGCATAAGGTTTATAGACGTTATGAAATATGATGTCACACGTCAAAAATTTTTACCCCATTTGAAGGAATAGACGAATCCGAACAGTGAAGTGACGGTAGGATTTGGTCGGGCATAAAAAGTGATGTTTTAAACTCTTTGCTTACTTGTATAACGGATGGATGTACTCTAGAATACCTGTTGAGTCTCTCAATTGGCCGAACATTAGAGTTTAGAAATACATGTAGACAATAAAAATAACCTGAGCCGATTTAAGGCTGATGGACCCCACAAATGATCGTCTATTTCACTAGCTTCCCAGTTTCGTCTACAACAAACCAACATGGACTGTCGGATACCCGGGTCAGTCTTCTACATATAGGCCTATGTGGGGCGAATTCTGCAAAGGCGTGCGGTCCGCGAACAGGCGAAGAGTGAAAGTACACTTCACACAATTCCCAGTGGGTCTTTTACACAGCTTATCTGAAGCTGTTTTCTTCAACACCACTTGAAGGTAAAGAACAGAACCCCAAACTTATTTTGAAGAAAAAGCTAAATAACTCAGTTTTCATCTTATTCCTCTTTAAAGTATCTTTAGTTACATATTATGGCTTTACTATTGCGTATTCAAGGTAAACCAAGCAGTTATTTCTGTTAAGTTTCACATTTGAAGTGAAAAATCATTGTCACATAACTCCAAACAGCCAATCATGAAACTGGACAGTCTACTACACTTCTTCAATTTGGGATGACTGCTCTTGCCCTGTAGGAAAGTTCTCACATAGGTACGATAGTGTTTTGAGGTACGCAAGAACTTGAACAAATGTTACCGAATCCCCTCTTGGGTTTAAGTCCCTTCAGTCAGAGACAAGGACACACAGCTAAATCAGGGAGGTTTTATTGGGGAGGTATAACAACACCTCCCTGGTTATATCAACACAAAATTATATCTTTAGATGCAATACTGTATTCATTACTCTCAAACGGCCACGGGCCTTCGTCTCGACTTAAAGGCATATTTTCATCATCCCAAACAGTTCCAATTCTCCCAACCTACTTACTTCTAGCCCCTCCCACATTTATCTAAAACTCATCTTTATCCAGACACAATCCTAGTTTATTGCTTCATGGCTTGTCCCAGTGGCCATATAAGTCCATAATGTGTAATCAAGACACTCTCAGTGCCCATGTTGTGTAATGTAGCTATGATGCATTGTTGAATGTGATGCCAATCAAAGAGCTGTACCAATTGAGAGTTTTGATATATGCGTACTGAAACTGTAGTTTGGGGTGACGAATGACTGCCTTTAACTCAAGTTTCTGATCTTCTTTCCTCCTTAGCTTGGGTCGGTTCCATGTGTTCGGGCCTTACATTCATGATGTCTCCTGTAGCCAGTTTTCTGACCGATCGGCTCGGCTGCAGGGCAACTGGTCTCATCGGTGGCTCTATCGCCTGTTTGGGACTCTTTCTTAGTTCTTTCGTCAAGAAGATTGAAATACTTTACATTACTTATGGACTTCTCGTTGGCGGAGGTTTTTCGATATGTTACACACCGTCATTGGTCATAATTGGACATTATTTCAAAAAGAGGATAGGATTGGCCAATGGGATTGTAGCAACTGGAAGTGCCATTTTCACAATAGCTTTACCATTTTTAATACAGTTTGTTTTAGACAAATCCAGCCTGAAGGAAACTCTACGTTACATGACTGTAACAACGATTGTAATGACTCTTGGGGCTTTAGTGTTCAGTCCATTACTTCAGAAAGAAGTAAAAGAGATCGTCGATGAAAAAGGTAACAGAGTGAAGAAAAAATCCGTCGTTCACAGAAAACAGTCAGTGTTTAATAAAGTCAGCCCTTTTAAAAACGTCACAACTGGAATATGGAAAAATAAAAGATACAGGATATGGGCAATTGGCGTACCGATGGCGTTATTTGGGTATTTTGTGCCATTCTTTCACTTGGTAAGTCCCTATTTACACTCTCTAAATGTAAAAGAGTGAACACCAGGTCACTCTAATAGAGTGAAAACTGTGAATTCACCCCACAGGAGTGTTAAAAATCTTCAAAAATAGTAAAATTCACTCCAAGAAGAGTGAAAATCACTCTTTAACGAGTGTCTACAATAATCACCGTAGGCACTCCATCAAGAGTGAAACGTCACCCTTTTTGGAGTGAACTTTGAGTGAGCTTTACTCTTCGTGGAGTGAATTTACACTCTAATGAACTGAATCCGCAATGTTCACTCCATTATAGAATGACTAAGTTTACTGTTTTACATTCTTTCTTTCAATTTGTCGAGTATAGGGTAACAGAAGAGAGCCAATATGCCCTATCTTGAAATCGGAGAACTATTTTCAGAGATTCTTTACAGGTCATCTGTCTGAAGTCTAATTGCTTCATTTATAATTGCGCAGTCGCGGAAAATTTATTCCGGGCGTGGGGACGGGCTGGGGAGAGCTGAGAATGGTTCTTACTCTGCAGTGCATTGTGCGTCGTGAATATGTTGATTTGATTATTATCATACACTCTAAAAAGAAAAGGTTGAACTTAGTCACTCTCTTATAGAGTGAAAAGTGTGAATTCACTCCATTAGAGTGTTACTTCACTCATCTAATAGTGAAATTCACTCCACAAAAAGTGAAACTTCACCGTATAAAGAGTGCCTGCAAGGATCACTCTTTTTTAAGAGTGGTCCCTGCAGGCACTCCATCAAGAGTGAAAATTTCCTCGTTTGGAGTGAATTTATGGCGAATTTCAGCTCTTTTGTCAGTTTGAAGTGAACTTTTCTATTCCACTCTTCTATCGAATGAAATTTCACTCTTTTAGTTTTTAAAGCATCATGAAAATTTTTCTTTGGGGTTTATACAGACAAATGGAAAGGGGTCGGTGCGGGGAAAATCCAGTGCGTCTACGTTTGTTTTCCGTAAATATTGCAAAATTGTGATTTGTTAATATATCATAGATTGATTACGAGAATGTGTATGAACAATATCACGAACTGAAAAAAATCATAATCGGTATAACGAACCGATTACGTTCATTCTTAGATGACTTCACCAGGACTGTGGTGTTTCATTGACCGTTTCTTTGAGTGATTTTAAGTACTGGACTTTTTCTAAAAGGCCTAATCTTCTCACCCCAAACTGCAATTTTTGTGGTAGTCCACATAAATTCACAGTTAGCACAGCTCCTTCATTGACAGCAAGTTAAAAATACAGAGTACTGACACTCCTATTACACGGTATGTACTGCGCTGAGAGTGATTTCATTACACATTAGGGTCTCGTGTGCTCACCCTCAGTGAAGCAATATAAGCTGAGATAGAGTCCGGATGAGGATAAATTTTAGACCGTTGTGATAAGGGCTTAAGTTAGTAGGTTAGGTTAGTTAGATGAGATTTAACGGCACACCAACACGAATGTGTTACATAGTGTCAGTCAACTCGATGAAAAGTTTTAAAGTTCAAATTTATTTCCAAACATTGCTTAAATTCACGTTTGGTTTTCCGTTAGTCGCCTCTTAGGACAGGCGGGAAATACCGTGGGCAAATTCTACAAACCCAGCCAGCACACAGGGGCTGTAAGTGGGTTAGGACAATTGGAACTGTTTGTTGCGAGAGGATTCGCCCTTGCAGCAAAGGTTTGGCGATCGATAATTTCATTTTGGCTTAATTGGTAAAATGACATTTTTTAGAAGCGTAGGTCTTTGTGGTAGGCTCATTGGTATGTGTGAAATTTTGCAATAACTAATTGATCACAATTTTATTTCCCTGCAAAGGTAAATCATATCAACCAAGTCTTCCCCGGAGCAGACGCACCTCTTGCCATCGCTTGTCTCGGAGCGACGTCGGGCCTCGGTCGGTTGGCGTCGGGTGTTCTCTCGGATCATCCACGGGTTAACCGAGTAATGTTGCAACAAGTGTCTTTCATAGCCATTGGAATTTGCACGACCCTCCTTCCAGCCTGCGTGCACTTCGCTATGATTCTCGTGTTGGTGTCAGTGATGGGCATCTTCGATGGTTGTTTTGTCTGTATGATGGGTCCGATAGCTTTTGACCTCGTTGGACCTCGAAAGGCATCGCAGGCACTCGGATTCGTACTGGGATCTATGTCCATTCCTATGACTGTTGGACCGCCGGTCGCAGGTAAAAATGATTGGTTACATCCCTGTCAATACGCTAAAACTGACCCATACGGGATTTTCTCGGGCACTGTGATTTTTTCTTTTCTTTTTTTTTTTACATGGGATGGGTATTCTTCGGCCATCGACGACAACACAGGGTTAGATGACTTTAATATAAGGTGGTGTTCTTGTAAGCGCCATGCTTGCTTTTGTTTTGAAAAATTGCGTTCAAGTGTTTGTGCATGAAGAAAAGTTGCCTTCACAGCAAGTGTCGAATATAAGTGCCCCTTTGAAGTACATGTACTCTAACGAGTGCAGTCAGTGTGTGAGCAGGTGTACCACCCGTCCGTCGAGCGGACAGCCTGATGAAGAAAAGATCGAACGAGTTGTAACGTCGCAAGTAGAAATAAAAGGGAGGAGGTTCACGGGCAGAGGCCCCACCCGGGAAAACTTCATGGATTATTCTTGGAGGGTAAACTGAAAGCCCAACTTATAGGTCGGGTGCATGTAGCAGAATATGCCACGGCTTACAAGGGGGTTGCAACAGGGAAATCCCTGGTCTTACCAACTCAGTTGCTGGAAAGTTTCCACAAAATAATCCTCAAATAAAGTGCCGAAGCATAACCTTTCTGAAATTGTCAGGAAGCTACAGGTGCATTCATGTGTTTTTCATGCAGTAAAGCTTCGACTTTCCTCTTAGTTAGGGAATGGGCCGCAACAGGCACATCTTACATTTGCCGACGAAAATCGATTAGATTTAAACAGCGTTTACCAAATGATTCATTGCATTCATGGGATCTGGAGACAGCCCAGAAAATACTAACGAGACGGTGCCCTTTGTTGAAATGGGATAACAATACATCCATATACTGTATATGATTGTGCATATATGATGGGCCTCTTGCAGCTGTTGGAGTCCCAATTTTATACAATGGGGGAGAGCACAACTTGCGTGCTGGGCGTGCGGGGAGGTCAAATGTTGGGTAACCTTGACGATATATAGGTCATATTAAAGAGGCTAGCAACCCCACGGTGAAGCAGGTGTCATCACTGTGTGTAAGTTACCAGTCTGTAGTTACATCATTATATTGTTAACCTAGGAATGCTACATCATGGGTCGTAAACTTCCTAAATACTATACTAATGACACACTTTGGTTTTTTTCTTCAAGGTGTTTCCATTCGCTATATTTTGGCCCATTGACTCTAACGGCATCTCGTTTGCCAGGGAGGTGCAACCTTGATGGATTCCTTGGATTGACTAGGAAATGCCATAGCCAGATAACCGGAAAATTTTAGTGTAAATCCAAGTGCAACTGGTGGCGCTATGTCTAAACGAGAAATAAATGTAGTTAAATAAGAGCGGTACCGCAGCATTATAAATGTATTCTGTGTAAACCTTGTTTTAACAAACGAGTTGTTAGGACGTCTGCACTGAATTTCAGAATGAAAACTATCAGAATTTCAGAAGCGGCGAGCACCATCTTCAATCTATCAACGATTTTACTAAAGTAGTAGTTTCCTGTGTTTCGAATTGTAAACACGGAAGTTTTACCTTTTTTCCATAAGTGTCACGAAGACTCGAGGCACACTTGAAGGTCGTGTGACATGGAAATTACAGAAATGGGTATTCGATGTAAGAAGCATTACATACCAAGAAAAAGACGCAATTTCCATCAAAATCCATCAAAAATTTACCATTTTACAGTAAAATTACTGATGTGGACTAAATCATTAATAAACATAAGCTCAATATAAAATCTTGTGATGTCATGAGAGGGAAATGCCATGACTGGCTAATGTTACCCTTTGATTTTGCATTCTTCATTTCAAGGACATTTGCAACATAAACTCGCCTTAAGGGTTTTATCTCGTAAGTTTAAATTGTGGAAATCATCACTTTAAATTACCAAACCGTAAACTATCTAATGAGTAATTAAGCGATAGTTAATATAGGGTTAACAAAAGAAATGTCAACACTGTGCGACACTCTACATCATATTTTGTCACAAGGAACAATTTGCTTCAGAAACATTCAAACTTGGAAGAGGTGTATCTTGAGAACCGTAAAGGATATTGACATAATTCCAACGGATTTTCACTTAGGGAAGTTCACTTCCTAACTTCCAGTTGAAGTGAAGTCATTTTGCGGACACGTCACACCATCTTTAAAGGTGTTATGTATTGCGTTCAAATATATCCCCATTGATCCGTGTCTATTTTTGTCAAACGACTTTCTTCCAAGACTGAATGTCACTCCCATATTCCCTTCATTACTTTAACAGGTTTTATCTACGACAAAATGAACACATACAATCTGGCGTTCTTTCTAGCCGGTTTATCACCGATTATTGGCGCCTGTTTTTTAATGCTGATATATCGACAACCGTCCGAGGCCCCTTCCAACACCGTACCGGACGAAGAGGACGAGGGCGATATAGGTGAGGTCTTTTATGACAACGGCATGGACAGGAAAGACTCAGAGCTTGGTAGACTGAAAAAGGAACCGTCGGTACGACGTCCGTCCAGAAAAAGTACGGTTACGTTCAACGAAGATACCCAGGTCATCGAAGAAAAAACGGAACTGATGAACGGCCACGAAGACGTTCCGACCATTCCTTTAAATAAAATTAGCACTTTACCGATGGGCAGGAAGCGTCACGTAACTAACGGACAAACGCTTAATGAACATTCTCCACAGAACGGAGCCGTTCATGTACACCAGTCTTTGAACGGAGAGGTTACAGATGTTAAGAACGAGAGTACCGAAAATAACGAACGCGAAAGTGACGGGGAATCCAGCCGTGGTTTTAATTGGGAAACTTTAGAACAAAATGTACAAGAGTCTAGTGTGTGACAATTGCATATATGTATTATATGCATTTCCCCGCACTAAGAACACGGTATGCCATTGTGTATAGGCCTACGCTACATGCATTGCAGGTGTCAACGAAATGTGTCAGTTATAGTATGCATTCCATGCGTGAACAAACTTAGTGGTGAAATGTAATTAAATATTTGAAATGCATGACAGTTTCTTGCGCAGAAAATTATGCCGTTTGCCGTTTGTCTTAATGTGAGTCTGAGCACTTTTGTGAACTTATTTTAACAAGTAATGTAATATCCTGATGTGGAAAAGTAAAATGAATTTCTGCTACGACATTGGGAATTTTTGTTGTATTCCTTACTGATTCAATTGACATTGGTTGTCATTAGTTGGGAGAGGTAGGAGCAAACTTAGATTTGAAGTGGGAACGAAAATGGAGAGTCGAGGTTACCGTAACATGCTGAATGGCTAAAGCTAGTCGCACACTATACGACTTTGCGCGTTGCAGCTCAACTCGATCATCGCATCGTGTATAGCGGTAGTGCGCACGTCGTTCGACTGACAATGCGCGATAGCCAGTTGTATAGTGTGTGTGGCCCTGCCGTGCGACTAAAAATCGTGACGACGATTCAAAACTAGGTCACGACAGTTTAGTTGAGTTGCGATGTGCAAAGTCGTATAGTGTACGCCAAGCTTAAAACAGTTTAAGATTTAACCTCCTAGCTTGGTTATTCTAGAGAGATTTTGATTGTGATGTGCCGGTTGGTGTATATAATTGTTGTCAACAGGTCAATGAGAAATCACATTCCATGCATAGAGATTGTGTTAACGTGTACAAAATTAATGTTCTGTTTTAAGTCCAGAAACTTGGCGACTATCATATTGAGAGAGAAATAAATTCAACTTATTCCCCTGCTCTATGGCAGTCATATAGGCTTTGTGTCAAAGGTCACGTTGTCGGTGAAAACGAATGGAACCGCGTTAAGTTTGCTGTTTTAACACTACCAACTGCACAGATTTTCTTGTTCATTGCCAGTAGGATGTGACGTCACGAGCGTCCCTTCTGATGGATTCTATGCATTGACGTCGCTAACTACTTATCAAGGGACCAAATTGGTTTATCTTGTGGCTTCTAAATGTAAAACTGGTCAACTGGCTCCTACATGTCAAAAGATTCAATAATCAAATAAAGGCGCTGCGCAGTGACTTCTGTATGACAAGCGCTAAATCTTGGGCTTGCGACAAGAGAAAATGGGGATGATGCTCACAACGGATGCAGTGACGTAATTAGAGTATGATTCTTACCCAGGGGTTGCCAATAACATTCCCCGTTGATATCATGAAAGTGTACAAAGCAATGTACCTATGCGAGACCCTCCATTGTCTCCTGACTTCATTGAAAACACGCATGACATGTTACAAGAATACCTTAAACCGTTTTCCTGCTAGGGTCGCGAACTGCATGCAAAAAAGCACCACGATGTCACGTAGCAAATTGCACATGTAATTTTCGACTTCCTCAACTTTAAGTAGTGTAGTAGACTGTCCCGTTCGATGATTGGCTCCTGTGGGTCATGTGACAATATATTTCCTCCTCAAATTCTGCAATCAGGCAGCTAGGAGTACAGCAGCAGTGAGGAGTAACTGCTTGGTTGACATTTGCAATGATGAAGTCATAAAATATTATGAAGAGACTTTCAAGAGAAATAAGAAGAAAAATTGTAAGATTGAACTGTTGCTTCAAAATAAGCTTGGGCGACTGCTCTTGCCCTTTGAATTCGAGATATTCTAAGCCAGTTTAAGATTTGGACACTTACTGCCATTTTAATGCAATACACTTAAATTAATAATCTATACCATTTTTGCATCAACTCAATTCTCTTCGTGCTAAGCATATATTTTGGTGTTTTCGAATTTTAAATTGACAACTTTTATCAAAGTCTGAAAGAACTACAATATTTTACCCAAACATTTTTCAATGAACTTATCGCATTTTGATCACAAGCAAAAGTGGTGAGTTCAACAGAAAGTTGCCTTTGTCTAAGATTTAAATTTAACCTTTGACCTTTTTTGAAAGACCGTCCTTTTTTTTTTTACATTTATGGTACCTGTTGTTATGGGGGAGCTGGCGACTGTGAAGTTTGTCAAATGCCAATATGCCAAAATTGGCCAAATTAGCCAGATAACACGATAAAAACATTACAGCCCTACCGAATCCTCAGAAACGGGGAAACTTTTTTCCTTGCTGTTGCAGGTACCATGGACGTTTCATTCTTAGTTAGCGCAAATGTTTGGAACTTGTATCTCATATATGTTGATGAACACATGTAAAGTATATATACGATCATGCAGTGTAAATAAAAAACCCGTAGCTACTTGTTAGTTCTCATATAAGGCAGATGTGAATGTTTGAGTAATGTAGTTGTAAGACCAGGGAGGTGTTATTAAATAGTAACATCTCCCTGGTACGACGCAAAAGTGCGTCATGATCGTCAGAGCTGAAACACAGGGGTGTGTCAAAATTCTTCAAATCTCCGCCAAAGCAACCTAATAGGTGCGAAATAGGTACGTCAAATTCTAGATGAACAACGTCAAAGTCTATGAAATGTTAGGTCAACTTCATGACAGAGGAGCGCGTCAGTGCCCCAAATTGTTTGACGCTCCGTAAAAACATTGACCGACATTGCGTTGGGTAAGTTGGGTACAGATTTTGAACAGTACTAGCTGAAAGAAACTATGGGCTACGAGTGGCACGCTGCTAAAGGGAAGCTGCCATTGCATGAAGCAGATTGCAAGGCAAAGTGTGACCCCCAGGTTGACCGTACAACGCGTGCGTGCGCTGTACACAGAGAGAGATACATACAACGAGCCTTTGTACCTACAATATCTGTTCTTAGTCTAAATCTCTTGTAAAATAATTCCATTCAAACAATTTTATTCTGTAGGTACCTTTTTGGGTACTTGCTTCGTGATCACGTTATGCAAGCTAAACGTCATCTTTTTTTAAAAATATTTTTGGTGCTAAATGAATATTTTACATTTCTATGGTGCTCACGTATTTTTCTAAACTCTTACAATTTCCATTCATTGTTGAAACCAGTCACTGTTTATGATATGAGCTAAGTTAGTAGAAATATTTTCTGGAAAGTTTATTAAGCTACCATCATACTTTTAACCAAAATTATTACTGTATTTTCTGAACTGGTTAGAGAGAGCAAGTTCTTCTATATAGCAGGATCTCATTACAAATGTTTTCGATTTCTCGGAAGTTTTTCCAAGTTTAAATGAATTCATTTCTGGCATTATACTATAAGGTTTTACTCGTTTAGTGAAACGTAAAAATTTCTTCTTAAGGTATAAGCATTACCTTTCTTTAGCGGGCATTAAGGGGTTTACCTATTGCCGACTCATCTTTGCAGAAATACATTGCTAAAATCGTTTGCAGTTGAAATGACGATCTGCAATGATATTGGAGTCTTTCCGAACGTCTCCAAGCTAATGGCTGCAAATGCGGAAGTACTGATCAATTTGGATTTCTCTGACTTATGGGACGGTGGTGGGGCTGCAGGCTTCCCGACCCTGTATTTTTTCTGTTGTGGACATTTTAGACACCCCTCAACCGGAAACTGGGCCTTTATTTCTTTTATAAATATTGCTTTCACCCCCTGTCTCATTGCTTAATTCTTTCAGCAGTTCAGTCAGATCTGGAGTTCTGTTGTACAATTGTGTTAGGTACCAAGGAAACAAGGCTGTGGTATTATACAACTTCAAACAGTACCGGTTTCCCCTCACTGTGGGTGGCTCAGGGATCGAGCTCTCTCGCTGCAGTCCAGTACAAAAATATTCAACCCCGATGTCCGATCGTTAGGTCCTAAGTTGTACAAGTGTGCTTTATCGTCAAAATACTACTCCGTCCCTCCTGGTGGAATGAAAACCCGCCTCCATTAATGGCATTGCTTCGTAAACTAAAATTTGTCTATACTGCAGGTTGCTTTTGAGTTCTCTCACTTGCGCCACAAGCCCCGCATGTCCCATAGAGATCCTAAGCTTTAGCTGAAGCTTAGGATTTCTGTGATATGTCCTACGTCACAGAATTTGCGTATCAATGCATTGCATGATCCATGCCTTTACCTCTTGTTTTCGCTTGATTTCTTCATCAATTCACTCACAAAGAAAGAAACCACTTTAAAGGGACACGTATCAACATTTAAACGCAGATATCTTTTTATTTCTTTCCCTTTTTAACCGGTGTTCTTTGCAATACCCTGAAATGGGAATAATGACACGGTCATAATATTTCGAAGATACCAAGACGGGCACATAACCGAACCTTTTATCACTTTGTAGATAATCTGAAAATCATATATCTATGTAAAATATTCGTATGCAAGGATAACAATCCATGTAAATGCCAAAACAAATACACTACAGTATATTTTGGGTCTTTCAATTTTTATTAAAGAGTGTTTTAATGATATTTGTAATAAAACGGATTGAAACATGCGATAAAGGATAATATACCAAATGCCCTGAAAATGATTTCTTCATAATGTCATTTTTTTTTTAAATGTTTGCAATATTCTGTCATTTTGTGGAAATTTAACTGGTTAAGTGGATATAAATATTTTTAAGGTTTTTTCCACCGACGAATTGCGGTGCCTTCCGGCAGACAACTTTCGAAGTGAAGGTGAAAATACATTGTGCAAAGTTTATGTATTCATATGAATCATTTACTAGACTCCCACCACACCTTGCCTCACACCACCT
Organism: Holothuria scabra; assembly: GCA_037179385.1. Taxonomy (NCBI): domain Eukaryota; kingdom Metazoa; phylum Echinodermata; class Holothuroidea; order Aspidochirotida; family Holothuriidae; genus Holothuria; species Holothuria scabra. The sequence goes on from CM074193.1 coordinate 35,279,729, forward strand.
TATCACACTTCCCCCTGTCGCCCTCAAATAGAAGATATGAAACTATCATAGAGCAGGATATCCTGCTCAATGGAAACTATAGAGATTATGCACGTGACGTCATCGCGTTTCAATTTGGCACACTGGAACTGATCGTGCACAGTACGTGTGTTACCAATAAACGCGCACTCAAGCACTTTGTTGTACAATGGACGCCTGGATGGGAAAAAAATTGCAAGACGCACAAGGGAGGGACGTCTGTGCATAACCTCTGTAACTACTTAAAGGTCTTTGAAAATAATACTCCTGACAAACCATCTCATAGATAATAGAACCTTTGGTAATTATTGCGTTGAAGCGCTTTTGACACCACATACAAAGTGATAATTGCCTTGGTCACTTGTTGCTATTAGCTAGCTATCACTGGCCCAACAGACCAAACCTCCTCCACCATAGTCTTGATCAAGACATCAGTAGCAGGGAGCTGTTATCCAAATAACAGCTCACTGTCAGCAGGGCCGAGTTGCAACTCCCCGCTGTCAGTAGTGTGTTCAGTCAGGGGACTGTTATTGGGAATTTCTGAATAACAGCTCCTTGGCTAAGTTTAGGTTGCAAATGAGGGCACTTACTAACTAGTCTTAAAGAGGCTCATTGAGTCGGTTCATGAAATTCAACAAATTTTTCCAAACCTGTTAAGTTTTCTTTACATACCAATGGCAAACGTTCAATCTTAGACAATCCCCATACCCTACGTACAAATAACTGTTTTATGAGTGAGTACTTAACGGTTGAAGCCGTTTTTCAAAAATTCGTGACCAGACACTTTTTCAAATTATGTACAAAACCGTTACAACTCAGGACATCACATAATTTAAAATTTAAACTTTTCTGTGACTTTTGCACTTGAAACTTGACTTTTTATGCTAACTATAGCACTGTTATGTGGTGGTAGTCAGGTAGTGAACCTTTGAGACTCTCATTAAGTTATCAATATCAACTCAATGAGCCTCTTTTGAAGAATATCGTGCTTACTTGTTTACTAACAGATAATTTTAGTAAAAAGGGTGTGTTGTATGCAAGAGTTTATAGATCTGTGTAGAACTGTCGAGGCAATTTTATGTGATGTCACGCGATTGAATTTGCGCGGCACTGAAGGACAAAACACCCACACTGTAAGCGTATTTACAACAGACGCACATGGTATTCCCGTAGAAACTACTGTGACATATACTACGCATGTTGCAAGTACTCTTACTGCGCGTTGTTAAAATAGACGCTTTCCCATCAAATGATGTGAGTGAAATTGCTCCATTGGACAGAATAAGTTACTAATAGAAGAACAAAACTATACTATCGTCTTAATCTAAAACTTCTGGTACCGCTGACCTATAGACTAAAATACTAATTATTGACCAAGATCTTAAAACGCGTCTTGTACAAAATTTTGTCCAGTGTAAGTGAGCTCAAGCATACGGTACAAAACTGGTTAACCCTTTACCGTTGTTTGGGTCCTTTTGGACCCATGCGGAGAGCTCGGCTGTCACCCATCTTTACTGTTTCACGCGGAGCTCGAAACTGCGAGTAGCTACCCGAAAATTCGGCCACAACAACGAGAGAGACAATAGTTTAAGGTCACGGGGTCAATGGCTACGGAAGCCGATGGCGGGCTACGTCCGCTTTTCCGCCCACTCCCGAGGCGCGCGAACATGCCCCGATCGGAGCACAACGGTAAAGGGTTAATCTAAAATATCTGCACAACTCGGCTAAAGGGTTACGTGCACACACGCAGAGTCAGTGGTATCAGCTTTGCAGTAAACACACTCCGCAGGCTTATTTTGAGTCTGCGACAGTCTATCATTTCACTTTACGAAATTCATTCAAATTTGAGGCCAACAGGCTGCTTCTTTTCACCAACTTAGAACAGTCGCCTTTTCGCTCTAAATTCATTAAAAATTCTTTGTCTTTTAAACTTCCTCTAACTTTCCTTATTTCATAATGTGTACAAGCAATAATAATCTCTCCCAGACATCGGTTTCATAATTATGAGATCCGAGCCCCATATGATACAGCGTACTAGACCCTTACAATAAAGTTGGACGTGGGATTTATAGATGACCCATAAGGTCCTTTCGTATTCCACCTGATGTGTGCCATTGCATTTCACCATTTCGGTGGCTCAAATCTCGCAAGCGGTAGGTGTGTTCCTCTCCATTTACCCTTCCCTTTTTTGCTGTTACTTGACAAAAAGCCTGTAATCAACTTGAAATCGTCTGTCAGGCCTCCTTAGTGTAAAGCGCCCTCCGTGATCCAGATGACTTTGTTGATTTGTTTTCTGTCTTTAAAGGGCCAAACCTCTCGCCCAAACTACAATTTTGGTACGGGGGGGGGGGGGTACCGAAATTATCAATTGGCTCAGCTCTTTGATTGACAGCTAATTCAAACAATGTAGAGTACCAAAGCTTATATTTCACAGCATGAACAGTACTGAGAGTGTTTTGATTATATAAATTGAGTGTTTCTTTACTCACCTTGAAGCAATAAACTGAGATTGTATCTGGATGGGCATGAACTTCAGACAATTGTGGGAGGGGCTTAAGTAAGAAGTTAGGAGAGTTTGTTCTGTTTGGGGTGAGAGAAGTATGTCTTTGTCTCATTGGGTTGACCATTGCATATAAGAGATTTATATTCCTTTCAAATATATCCCTTGAGAGAATGGAACCTACTGCAGTTGTGCATGATGCTCCGCATAAGCAATGGAGTAGGGAAAACAAGCCAGTGAGCCACAGCTGGAAAAAAGGCCGTGGCCGGCTCGACTTGAACCAATAGATTGGAAACTGGGCCGTATAGACGAATCCAATTAGCCCTTGTTTTAGTGACTGTAGGCCGCCATTAGTGGGGTCCATAAGCTTAAAACCGTCTTTATTTATTGTTTACAAGAATTTCAAACCCTCATATTTAGTGAAATTGGAGAATTCAAGATACAAATTAGTGTACAGCCGTCCATGATAAAGGTAAGCAAAGAAATCGAAAGATTTAAAGGTGACGGACCCCAGTTATGGCGGACTGACATCAGACCATCACTTGCTGTCCGGATTCGTGTATAACTCCATCTTACTAACCAGCCCTGGACAGAATATCCGGGTTAAGTGACTCAAAGGACGCGACAAGATAGAAAGGGGAAAGAAAGGAGAACCCATTCCCACCAAAAGAAAAGGAAAGAAAAGGACAAAAACAAGAACAAGAACAAAAAATGAAAATACTCACAGAAATTCTGTTTTAACTTTTATAAAGTTTGGTTGGTGTCAAAGCATGTAGGAATGAGTAAATTAGAATGCTCCATTATCTTTTAGAGAGCCCGTCGTTTCATTATGTTCCTCGTTTCAAATTCAAGAAACTTCGCTCTTGATTAGGCTCATTTGGGATTTTTTTGAAGAGTCTATGAAAATTCAACGAAAACGGTTAACTATCCATGCTTTAAGACTGCGTTGGCTAGATTTTAAACGTGAGGAAGCGGTATGTGGCCTAAACTTTCTTTCCTATGGACCAGTCGAGATGCAAAATGGTGCAATAGTGTCAATTGAAATTGAGGGCGCTATAAAGAAATCGAAGTCACACTTTTATGGTTGCTTTGAAAATGATATGGTTTCGAAAATACAGGTCACAGTATTTTTACGAACGACCCTGAATTACCTATCTTTTTTCCCTCTTATACAAAACTCCCTATAAGTTCACCTTCTCATGGAATCCCTACAAACAAATCCCCACCCCAGGAGCCGACACATAATGGGGACCAGGCGGTGTCAGGTCCTGTCAGGTTGGCGACCGTCCCTACATTCACAGGAAAAGAAAGAAAAGAATGAAATAAGAAGAAAAGGGAGCACACAAGTCACCTTTTCCCCTTTCAAAATACCCTGGCGCTGCCCTGAATCGGGATATCATGAAGCCCACCCAGATTCCCACGGTAGTCGGGGAAATCAGCTTGTCAGGGAAAATCACTCGAATACAGTTTGACCGTGTTTTAGCTTTAATGTGTGTATAAATATGCAAGTTGTAAGTTTCTGACAGGCCAGGGACCCGTTCCACAAAGAGTTACGCACGATCTTAAGTATGATTTACTGTTGGCTGAAGCATGGTGAATCAAACTTAAGATTGTGCGTAACTCTTTGTGGAACGGCCCCCAGTACACCATCCATTTATATAAATGACTGTCATTGTCGATTAGGAGGTTTTTCTCCAGCAGTATCGATGACGAAAATTTTCCAGTGCTTCCTCCGATTAGATCCCTGCCCTATGTCAGTCGTGGGAATTTACAGACTCTGCCCCTCACTTAGTAATATCTCCTTAAAGGCCCAGTTCTCTCACCCCAAACACTAAACCAATTCTCCTAACCCTCTTACTTAAGCCCCTCCCATAATTGTCTGAAATTCATGCTCATCCAGATACAATCTCAGTTTATTGCTTCAAGGTGAGTAATGAAAAATTCATTTATATAATTCAAAACACTCTCAGTACCATTCACGCTGTGTAATATAAGCTTTGGTACTCTGCATTGTTTGAATTAGCTGTCAATCAAAGAGCTGAGCCAATTGAGAATTTTGGTAACCCCCTACCAAAATTGTAGTTTGGGGTGAGAGGTTTGGCCCTTTAAGCTCCTTTCATTGTTCGAACCCTTCCATCGATTTTGATCATGCAGAGGCAGCACAATCCGTTTCCTTATTTTTACTACGACCTATATACACCACGTCAATCCACCGGGAGATCCGGAATATCTGTTGAAAGTTCAACAACTTCAGTCCCAGCAGACTTTACCCTTTTTCACCTCACCTTGACAGTAATTCAACCCTTGAGATGTTAGAACACTGTAGTTTCTGTGCTATTGAATTAGCAAAACACAAAGTCCTTTACTTGCACAAATTAAAACTCTCCATCAATGTCTCTTAAATGCACAACTTCAAGAGAATATGCAGTAGCTACAATGAAATTAGTGTAAACCAACGAATCTGGACAGCAAGTGATGGGCTGACTTCAGTCGGCCATAACTGGAGCGTAACACCTTTTAAAGGCAGTTATTCGTCACCCTAAACTACATTTTCAGTATACATATATCAAAACTCTCAATTGGTACAGCTCTTTGATTGGCATCACATTCAAACAATGCATCATAGCTAAATTACACAGCATGGGCACTGAGAGTGTCTTGATTACACATTATGGACTTGTATGGCCACTGGGACAAGCCATGAAGCAATAAACTAGGATTGTGTCTGGATAAAGATGAGTTTTAGATAAATGTGGGAGGGGCTAGAATTAAGTACACTGTTAAAAAATTTCTCTGTAAATTTACATAATTTTTATGGCAAATTTTTTTCCAACCAAATAATGTTTTTTTTACAGCCAGACTGTAATCATGAAAAAACATTAAGGGTTTGTTTTTTCTGTACAGTTTTTGCATGTAAATTAGTTTACAAAAGTCTACTGTAAAATCGAATTACCGAATTGTTCTGTTTTGTTTACCTTAATTTTATGTGAATTTACAGCCTACTGTTTTCATTCCCGACGTTTTAATATTTATTATAATATCGCTTTTTTACCTTTCATATTTTATTACGTAACATACACTTCATCATTACGTAGATCAGGTATTTGCTTATCAATGTAATGTGTCGTTACGAAGTTTTTTTCTAAAAGTCCCTACGACTCTCTGGCGAAGAGCCAAGGGGCGAAAACCAAACGATAACTCCCGGATGTGTCTTTACGAAGTTTTTTTTCTAAAAGTCCCCACGACTCTCTGGCGAAGAGCCAAGGGGCGAAAACCAAACGATTACTCCCGGAGGAGTTCTGCTCCCTTTAGGAGCTTAACGTCCCAAATGGACAAGTACGCCCTCCAAAGGGCAAACACTGAGTGGTCCTGCTCTAGACTGGCTGAATAGACTTTACGAAGTACACACATTGAGGATGCTTTGTTGTCATATTGTTGTCAAGTAGACTGCTATCTCTAGGAACTTTGTAATTGGAAAGTCACATTTTTTGTACAATATAATAATTGTTTTTAAAATAAATATGACAAAGAATGCAAATACATTGGTTGCAAACATTTCCAGACAAGGTAAACAATAAGTTTATCACTTCCTGATTAAAAAACGCCAAAGAAGATATTATTCAAAGCAACAGCAATCCTTTTGTTAGGAAAATGCCTACAAAATAAGCTCCACCCATTTATGCAAAATGAGATTTACGTCATAAAGTGGTAAATTTACAGACTCTTTCAAGTATAATTGTGAAACGTTTTTAATTTGCTCCGATCAAGTGCATGAGCGCCTGTGGCGATGAGTTGACATCAGTATACCAATTGTCAGTGCTCTGAAATTAGGGCCTTACAATTTCTTTTTACTTAAAAATGTGTGACAAAACACCAGTTGTATGATATTTATAACTAAGAACGTAATAACTAGGTATGCTTTTATAATAAATGTAAGTTAATTTTCAAATAGGGCCATAAATTTGCCAAAAATGTTTTTTAAACTGAAACTTCGCAGAACGATGCATGTTATATATTGAAAATTTTCTGGCTGTTTCTTATTTGTTTGTTTGGGCTTATTTTTGTTTCTTTTTCAGCTTAAAAACAAAATGAATGTTTGTTAAATGACAGTATTTTTATGTGAAATCAGAAAAATACAAAATACTGTTAAAATTTCTGTAAATTTACAGAAAAAGTTTTACAAAGCAGTAAAATTTGGTTAAAAAAGCAGTCAGAAATGGTTTTTCAAATAAACAGAAAATACATGTTAAACAACCTCTTTTTATTGTAGCAATACAAAGTGTCTGTAAAGATACAGAAAATCTCTATTAAAAGTAAAATACAAAAAGTTTAAGTTAAAAAAAGTCTGTAAATTTACAGAAATTTTTAACAGTGTAGGTTGGGAGAATTGGAACTGTTTGGGATGATGAAAATATACCTTTAATCTTTCAATGTCCTTGCTCACCTGTACCATGGATTGTTGAACACTAAATTGCATCTTTATTCCTTGAATTCCACTTAATACGAGGGTTTGAAAGTCATGTAGACAATAAATGGAGACGAAAAAATTTCGGTGTCGCTCGGCGCCGCAGTACGTCCATGATACAGTGGTTTTCACACTGAAAGAAAAATCGGGAAACTAAGGCACTACTTACAAGCCCGAGACATTCCATTTCCGGCTTTCTGAGGGGTTGAGATTTTTCAAAATTTTCCATACGCTCCCGCAAATTGAAGATAGTCTTTCGAGCAAGACTTCAGATTCCAGGCAGAGAACCCATTGGCTTCAAATGCTCTCATACACAACTATTATCAGATACTTTACAACCCTGTCATTAAGTTATCTGTGTAGATGGATTCTTTAGTTATTGAAGTGTCAAAATGTTATCAATGTTCCAGAGCAGTGACGCAGCTACAGGAGGCAGGGGCCATTTCTCCCTGGCTCGAAAAAGTGAAAAATTCGGAAATTTGCCATTTGAGACACCAGTCAAATACTGCCGTTTTCCCAACTTTTCCTTCATAAAATTCCAAATCCTTCCTAATAAAAGCTCCATATTTGTAATTATTAGTTTAAAAATGCTAAATTTTCCGCGCGCTTGGCGCGCCCTAACTTGCAACCCTTAATGCAGTAAGTGGTCGTTCATAAAGCAGTTAGTGGTAACCTTTTGTGAGACGCTACAATGTCGTTTCTCTTAAAATTTCTTCAATATACGTTTTTAGTTTTTAAACATTTTGTCTAAAAAAGGCAACAAAGTTTCGAGAACTTTTTGAATGTCGTGGAGAAGCCTCAATCCGCACTCCTTAGATAACATTATCTAGCAACAACAATGTTCAGTCGACATGCTATGTTAGATATGCTTATAGGAAACGCAGATTCTCCGATAGTCCCCCAAATATTCAAATTTCCTTACAAGAAACCCAGAATCTAACTATTGTCTGCAATACAAGCTCCATATTTACAACTGTGAAAAGAACCCAAATTTTCGGCTCGCTCCGCGCGCCGCAAATTACGTTCTTGATACTTTAGTGTTCACACTTAAGAAAAAGCCAGATTTTTTTTAGTAAAAAAAAATGTTCCTGCTAAGCGAAAAAAGTAAGCATGACAAATATACCTTCAAGTCAATGGGGTAGGGTGGGGTGCATGGTTCAAAATTGTTCCGCCGCCCACTTTCTTACTGCTTCTTACGCCACTGAGCTGAGGGAAAAAACTTCGTCGGCTCCGGGGGCTGAGGCCCATCCATCACCACTTTGCCCCTACGGGCATGAAAAAAATTTAGTCACATGAATTTGATAGTAACTTGCGAATTTTCTTCTGATATTGTATTCAAAATTTGTGCCCTAAGTATTGGCAGCTTCTTCAGTTTCTTTATAAACAAGAATGCTGATATGTGAAAAATGCTGAGAAATCGGCGCAACAGCGGTGAAAACCTGTCCTGGTTGATAAATGAATGCCGTAGTGTTCTTCGTATGAACTATTATTTTTATTCACTCACAGATTAATCATATATTTTATCGTATAACACATAGATATTGTACGTCAGCTGATATTACACTACAAGCATGAAATAAAAATTAAATTGTACGACAACTAGAAAGTGACAAACTTTACGCCTGGCCGCAAAACAGAAACCTATACATAAATCAGACAAATGTTATCCTCGAGAAATTATCTGATTTCAGAATGAAACATAAGAGTTGTGCTGATTTTCAACTCGACATGCATTGACTGAACTGGAAATAAATTGCTTAAATAATCGTGAAGGCATTAGTTACCATGACGTATACAATCATCCCTTCCCCATCCCCTATCCCCCTTATCACATTCGTTCCAGTTCAATTTATATAGAAATACTGTCATATTTTTCCTTGAGAGTGGTATCGGTGGATGGTGGAGGTGGTGTTCTTTTGTTTTGAACAATATTTGTCTCACTATTCTTATGTAGGGTAGCTACATTTACCCCCAGAGAATAGTTGCAAAGACACGATTTTAGTGCACGACATCTACCACCATAGTCTCATAGCCGTAACTTTCAGGCAAAATTTCAAGATACCGGAATTAAAATTCTGTACAGAGTATAAACATAATCATGGTTTAATATTGAAACGTCCACTGCTCTTTACCCATTGTACATGTGGGTGGTTGAGTTGTTTCCCTACACTCCGTTGCTTATGCGACATTTCTCCAAGTGTTTCAGAACCCTTTTCTGATTTCCGGCATGATAGAAGTAACAAGATATTACTTGTACAAAAGTATAATCACAAATTATGATATGATATAATAATTACATTATCATATAAATACACACCGTTTATTGTCATAACATTTATTGGCGTCTATTGGTTTTCGTATATCAATCAAAACTGATTCCCCGGAAAAGTAGTTTGTATGATTGCGCCCCCAATTTTAACATAACTCCAAAGGTATTGACCGAGGTAATTTCAGACTTTTCAAAGTTCACCAACCCCTTAGTGGCGAAAAAACATACTCCTGTGCAATGAACAATTACCCGAGATAGTCGGAGCAAAGATCTCATCAAAGAATAGGTTACCAATCCCATATTTGCTAGCGAAACATCACGTACTTATCAGGAATAGACCTAGTGCATTGACGATATTCTGAGATCATCCGTGGGGGCAGAACAATGGAATGCGTGGTCACACGCATAAGAATTCGCCGTGCGCGTGTAGCAGACTATGCGCTTATTCGACTGGCTGACAAATTAGCTGTCTGCATTTGTCTGTGTTGGTTTGTCGCACCCCCAAAGGAGGGCGTGCTTTTTGCTCTGTGACATCATATGCATAAGGTATGTGTTCAATTCCATTGCCTGCCCACTCGTTTTGGAATTTACCTGCATGACTTGCAGGTCATCTGAAGATTAAGAAAACCTATACCTGCGTCAAGGTTCCAGTTTTTGTTAGGAACCATCAAATATTTATTGAACTCATTCCTACAAAAGTAGTCTTGTGTGAAAAACTAAAGCTACTACAAGTAGCAACATACGAAGGGCTAGCCGGTGGAGTTAGCACTCGAGATACCTCCGCGCTTACGTAGCAGACTCTACGGCATATTACGTCTTCAGTCATATACCTAACGGAAGCTGAGGAGCTTAAAAATAGAGTCCGCTCCGCTTGGCACATACCTTACGGATGAACTGATGAAAGGCGATTTTTTACGATTTTCTTCCTGTACGAATCAAACTTAGAAAAACTCTGATTCAATAAAATTTGGAAGCCCCTTGATTCGACTTCGAGCTGCGCTTAATACGTTCGTTGTCATGGTTACTCCTTGTCCGTACATTTCCTTAGTGTTTCTCACATTTAACATCTCTAACACTAATAGACGTAAAAATCATTATAAGGCAAGAATTGGACACCATAATGAATCGTTTCACACACCAGTGTAGAAAAAAATGATTCATTTTTATGTTTAAGGGCTGATGGGGCCAATATTTTCTGAAATGTGAGATAATAATTTCTGACCTAAACTCAGCTTATCATTAGAATTTCATAAAGTCGGACCTTTTCACGCTATTCCTTCTAACATTTTCCTTACTGTCGTTATCTGCTTCTTTCTGTTGCCTTGGTATCGCAGATCTGACAGTTGCTATGGTATCACAGAACCTGGCACCTTGCTTTCCGTACCAGCTTGGTAGGGTGTAGTCGGACCACCAAAGGGGGGCTCATATTGTGGGGGCATAGCTGCAGGGGTGTCTTGACCCGTTGAAGGGTATTCTGGTCCGACATTGCCTTGTGGCTCGTAAGATGTACTCTCAGATCGGTAGATTTTAATATCGATGAGCACGGACTGGCAGTAGGACGCCGTCAGGAAGAAGCCCATTGTCTGTTGAAACAAATGAGACTTATTGAAAGTGGCAGGGATATGAACAGAATGTATGACTTCTTGTAAAGGGTAAATTTTTAACACAAACGTGTTGTCCAAGCATGTTTTTAGTGCCAGTGATTACCGAAATGTCTTTGAACATACATTATATATCGCCTACTGCTGTACAGACCGAAAGGGAAACTTTCATTTAAGCGAGCTACGTGTGGGGATGTGACACCTAGACCCGCAGCCAGAAAGGGTATCAAAGAAGATGGGGCCATTTTTTTTTTTATCGGAGTGGTTATTTGGTCTAAACTGAAGGAAGATCTAAAAATACTCTCTAAAGAATTGTAAGTCTGTGGTTGGTTTGAAGCACCTTTAATAAAGAAAACAGTTGTTTAGCCTGTAACCTTACAAACAGATGACTGCCCCAGTTTCAAACAATCATATCGGGAAGGGTAGTGCCAGCTAGATGAAAAAAGTTAAGCCCCAAAACGTTTCAAGTTGCTTTCAAAAAGTCCCCTTATTTACAGTGGCGTAGCCAGGATGGAATTTTTAGGGGGGCCTAGGTAACAAGTGGGGCCCTGGTACCTCCGAAGGTCAGGCGTGGCAAGACTATCTAAGTGGAGCGTCACCATCGGTTGGCGCGGAGCGTACAAGAAAATTTTGGGCTTTAAAACCCATACAGATAGCCGGAAACGGCACTTCCCACGTGTTTTAAGCTGCATGTACCCAGCCTTGAAATACGAATCTCATGTCTGCCGCTTCTCAAATAATGAGAATAAAAAATCAGTCTATGATAAATGATAATTCATACACATCAGGGACCTCAAAACTGGGCATTTCTGATCTGTGGCCTGGGGGATATGAGACTAAAGTGAACCGATATCTCCCTTTCCTTTGGGAAAAATCGTAAACTTCAGGAGGACGTAGATCGCAAATGCGGCAATATTTGAATGGATTTCAGCTTTAACGGGAAAACCAATAGTAATTGCGTCCCCCTCTGAAAAATTTTCTTTGCGTTAGATTTCCTAGATGCAAAATGGTGCCATATTTGGCAAAACTTTGAACTGATTATAGGCCTGCGTTTTAGGATTTTCCTTTTTGGGGAGCATGAAAAAATTCAAAATACTCATTTTTAGTCTTTGTAGAGATTTTACAAGTGACATACATACTACCAAAAAACAATGTTTTCTGGTTTTCGATGGTGTCTAGATGCAAAATGGTCCAGTATTTGTTCAATCATCGGTACATTACGTAGTCAAAATTAAATACCACGAGTAAATCTCTCAAAATATTTAACCGTAAAACAGAAGTAGGGATCAGGTGGGAAACATATGAAATCCGGACCTTGTGGACATTTTAAAAATCCGCCCGGACTCCAGTGCCAACTACTTAAAGGAGGACTTTTCGAAAAAAAATCGTTGTACAGCGGCACTTGTCGTGGGCAGTAGTAAGGCACGACATATGCCTACTTTTTAAGGATGGAAGGGGAGAATTATCCGAAGGCAGTACCTTACCCTTACCTGTTTACGGCATATTTTGTGTATGATAAAGTATAGGAATGATCGTGTAAGAATGGCCTACAGTGTATGACTGCCTTGTTTTCAGTAAATCAACCAGCCATCCGAAAGGCAGAAGGGGTCTTAACCTAACAAAGTCACATTCGAGTTTGTCGTCGAGACTTCCGTTTCATCTTCGAGGTGAAATGCAATAAACGACAGTGCAGATTATATACGGTTTATCTAATTTAGTTAAAGTAGGTATTTTGAAGTTATTACTTGATTTCATACGTGCGCACAAAATGTGCTTTACACACATTCATGCACGTTTCCTCTATTGTTACACATTTTATTTATTTACTCTTTTTGAAAGAAATACTTCAAACTTCATTTCCCTTCACACACTTTATTTTTTCTAAATTACTGTATCACGACGCAAAAAATCTGTGAGGGCCTGAAGAAAATCTGGAGGGCCTAGGCCCCAAGGCCCCCTGTGGCTACGCCACTGCTTATTTAGTCGCCTCTTACTACAGACGAGGAATACTAGGAATCGTCATTTCCTGTAGTTAGTTAGATGGATATTTACGGCCCAGTTTCTAAATCATTGGTTTAAGTCGAGCGGGACACGGCTCCTTTTTCCAGTTGTGGCTGATATTCTGGAAGCCCCGTCCAGGGGGCCGAAAATGAAAGGGCAAAAAACAAAACATATGAGGTGGTATTTGAACAAAGTACTTTACACCTCTACATTATGAGACATTCTTAAAAACGGACGTGTTAAAATATATTAAAAGACCGCGCAGTATCTTGGATTTCGTTTCAATTAAGAAAGTTCGAGTCTCAAATCGGGAGTCAGACAAATTATTAGAAATAAGTTATGGTGCCGTAAGTTATGTTCAGGGAAACCTATTTGGATTTGGAAGATGGTTCAGAATGTTAAAAGCATAAACGTGCTTTATTGAAGACTCCCTTATTTGTTTTGGTTTTATTCCTTCACGTTTTATTTGAGAGTTTGTGGGACAGTCAGCTGTATGCTCCCTCCAAACCACCTTACTTCTCTGCTCCGTTGTCTAGATATGAACGAAATACATGAGCACAGTCTAGTTGGCAAGCGCCCTTATTTTGCAAAATCTCAAAAATCGAAAGTTCACTAACAACTTGACCAAGAGTTTGAGTAAATATAATTTTGTTACTACCGTCGCTTACATTTCATTTTAGCAGTGCAGACAGACGCCCATAAAAACATACCTAGCTAACCAGTTTAACTTTAAGAAAATTGTCAAGTGATTAAAAGAGTCATTCCATCAATCAGGAAAGGCAATCGTTCTCCTTCAAAATAGGGTGACTACATTTATTGTTTAAATAATTTATTGTACAGTGTCTATTGTCGCCTTTATTATGTCCAGTTTTTTATCATCTATCTCTTGTGGATTGGGGGGTTAAAAAATATGCCCACGGTATTTCCCACCTGCGGTTAAAGGCGGCTAAAGAGGACTTGTACTGTATTTAAGTTGTTTTTGAAACCGAACTTAACTTGAACCGTACTTATAACCGTATTTAAACTTCACCTCTTTATCTAGTTGATAGTACACAACATATTTGTGTGGCGTGGCGTTAAGTCTGATTCTAACTTCTAAGCACCCATAGGTTTTACAAGATTTAACTTTCCAACCCTCCCCTCCCCCCTCCACAAAAAAAGAAGCCTGGATTACTGCATTTTCCCCTTATCTACTTTGGTCTGCACATAAAGATTTATAATGCCTCTGTTGCGGGTCAGCGAGTGCAATGTGAATATATTAAAGGTGTTTGCTAACTCTGAAATAAATTTAAAATTCCGATCCCCTTGGGATGATACTAATGAAGCACTAAGCTTTCAGGCAAACGTAACATGTTCGTATTTGCTAGAATAAATTGCGATCTTGGCCGGCCTGTTTTTGTCATGGTCAAATAAGATTATTTTGTATTTATCTTTGATGGAATACGTTTGACATGTGTCTCAGTAGGCAAAAATTTCCATGGGGGTACCGTATTGTAATTCATTTCAGGCGATCACGCACGATGGGGGGGGGGGGGGGGGTGGGGCTCCCGATCGCGTGGCAGCTACCGTTGTAGGGTGGTGTGGTGGGGGCTATAATCTAAACTGTTTGCAAAATCAGGGGTTTGATATCAGAGTTTGTTCTACAGTAAAGAACGGGAGCAAGTAGGCTATAACCTTCAAAGGACTACTGGTCGCCAGGGATGACACACTACTAGAAGCATTAAGATATACTTCTGAGTGAGGGGCCTATCAATTTAAGCCACCCATTCTACCCACAGTCAGATGTAACCGTGCCACTACCTTTGGATGATAATCATCTTTGACTTACCGCAGCCGCTCCTGCGTGGGAGTAAATAGCTTTGGCCGCCACTATTGTAGATGAAAGGAAGAACAACGACATAAAAGTAAAGCCGACGACGACTTGCTGTAAGAAAAAAAAAACCAGTGTAAAATATTAGGGTTACATGCCCTAAAATGTTTCTCTGTCTGTCTGTCTCTCTGTCTGATTGTTTGTCTGTCTGTCTGATCTTCATTCTCTTCATCTTTCTATTGTCGATTTGTCTGTTAATCGATCTGCATCGATGCTACAGCGTTTCTGTGTTCCTACGTGTCTCTTTAAAAATGAAATGTAATTAAAAGAACTTTGACAAATGAGGAGTTTTTCTCGTTAAATTTATTGCACTTGCGGCAGTCAATTGTTAAGGTACCGAATTTCATGAGTAGGTACATGCGTTGTGACGGCCACGTACTCCATTACATTACTTTCCTATAAAATGATGTCTGCATAACGAACACGGACTTCCTAGATACATAAACAGAGCATACTATCCCTGGATTGTCACTACCGTACGTGTGAGTAAAAGCTTAGCAAGATGGTAATCTGCTACGGTTTGGACTTGCTCATGTACTTAAATACAACAGATTTTGCAAGAGAGCTGAAATAAGCCTATTTTCGAAATAATGCAAGGTATGGTAAAAATGATCGTATTGCAGGAATATAATTTTGTTTCCCATTCAAGTTTAAATTTGTTTAAAATATTACAGAATCGTCTTAAAATTATTCAAATTATAGTTTCACAGCGGCCATCTTGGTGTTCCTTTTTTGCCCCAGTCGCTGGCCACAATCTACGCATATGACGTACACGTTACATCTCTCCCAATGTATATAGGGAACTCCATGCTAACGACGCACACCAAAACTCTGCTATCCCACAATTCTTTGTTGCTTCTTGGAGAAGGGCCAATTACTGCTAGACTGTAAGCTTGGGTTGAACCATGGAGCTAATGGTTAAACATGGAATTACCACTCAAGAGGTAGCAGTTCGTGGGTTATTCAAAGCTCACGAGTATGCATTTCACAGTGACTTCAAATTTGTGTATCCTGGTCGTTGCCGCTTTTGAGCTACAATCTTGGACTACAATCATTTGGACACCTCCGCTTCCCATTCCAATGATGACCGCAGTTATTTTGTTTACAGCAAACGGACACCCTTTCAGTACAGCATTGGGAGGGGTGGGGGTTTCATGTTAGCCTACCGCATAGGCAGGATTACGGGTGGGCACAGGGGGGCCTTCCCCCCCACTTTTTTCCAGAACTTTTTTTTTACGTCCTAGTCTTGTTGATTTGCTACAAAAATACAAACTGGAACTGACAGAGCTACGCGAGTGATACTTAATTAAGTTTTATGTTTTAACAGGTCACATACTGCATTGAAAACTAAATAAAAACAATATTCTTTCAATAAATGTCTCAACGCTTCTTTTTTTCCACACGCTTCGCGTGCACCCGTTTTAAATATTTCAGGATTCGGAGTTACTTCTTGTAGAACACCTCTTCCATTGTCACTGAAACTTTTCACCAGTGCCCGGGCCGTACACAGCTGAAGCTCTACAGTAACTATAGTGAAAGGGAGAGGCAGGGAGGCGATCATCTTCTGGTCCTTTCTCTGACCAAGTGCCCCAAGCTTTCTGAAAGGACAATGATCTTATTTGACCCTAATCTGGAGCTCCACCCTTTTTCGGCTGAAGTGAAAAGAGGCCCACCCTTTCTCTAATTTCCATTATTTCTCTTTTTAGATGTCTTAAAACTAGTCCTTTTTTGGGCGTGTTCTGCGCTTCCCATCACAGATAAGGACTCTATAAAAAATCTCACGAAAAGGACTCTGAAGGAAACCAACGGTACGTTTTTGTTCAGTACAAATATCCTTAGGGGTCACTTTTATTCATCTGTAGTGAAAATGGACCACTCTTTGTCTAATTTATTTCAATTTCAATATTGAAATGAAGTAAAAATTCATTTTTTCGGCGCGCCCCTTTACAGGTAACGGCTCTGTGAAAGTCACCTGAAAAAGACTATATAGGAAACCAGAGTATGTTTGTGCTTCAGTAGATGTTTTTAGGGGGTACCGTTATTCAGCTAAGGTTAAAAGAAGCCCATCATTTCTCTAATTTTCATTCAGTTTCATTATTGAGATGTCATAAACGTTAAATTTTTCGGCTCGCTTCGCGCGCCCCATAATGGATAAGGGCTGAATTCAAATCGTATAAAAAGCCCCCTAGCTTTTTGAAAAGAAGATCTGGGGCACCAAGGAGGGACCCGCCGAAGAACCTCCAATCTCCCTCCTCGCACCCTCTGCATTATCGATTCCGGCCGACTTCAATCATTCGGAGTAAGGATATAAATGAAGAATGTCAAATTGTGATATTTGTATTCTGTTAAGTGCCCATCTTATGTAATTTAAGGTTGAAGATAAAATGCATCATTTGAATGCCTACAGTTTCGTAAATGCCCAGGAGCTTCCGGGGGCTTCTCCCCCTGGAACCCCACCGGGGCTTTGCCCCTGGACCCCACCAGGGGCCCTAAGGCGGGCCCTGGACCCCACGCCGTTAGGGGGAGCGCTTCGCCTCAGGCGCCGTTTGGTAGCCTGCCCGAATTTGCCCCCCCCCCCCACTTTCAGAGATCAAACCCCGCCCCTGGCCTACAGGTTGATTTAAACGAATATCATGACAGTGCTCCAAAGTTTAGTCCAATCCGTCTTGGCGTAATGAAGATGTGCTTTTTTTTTTACCGATTTTCACTCAAAGCGGGTGGGTGTTATCCCAAAACGAGTTTCCTAACAGAAATATTAATTGGGGTAAATTACTTAAGAACTATGGTTGAAAGCCCCCTACCCCAACAATCTTTTTAAAGTTGATAAATTCGTTGAAAAATATTAAGAATGAAATTCCATTTAATAAATAAACAAAAGATGTTTGTTTCCTATGAACCTCCCTCTCCCTTTGTTTGACACTGTTCTCCAGAATATACTTTGTACTACTTACGCATAACAGCCACGGAAATGACGTCGTAGACTTTTTGATGTTGCCGAAATGAATAATCATGTGACCAAGAGATATCAAAAAGGACATAAAAGATATAGCCGAAAAAAACTTGAAACCTCCATTAGTGTGGTGTTCGGTTACCATGACAATAAAAGCCGTCAAGGAGACGATCTAGGTGAAAAGAACAAAGAAGAAATATATTAATTGTTTTATAGTACTGTACATGATTAGTGAGCATAGCGGTTGAATGAAGATGCATGCAAGGTGATTACGTAAAATGAAGGCTACATTCGCAGTCAAATATTTATTTGGAGAAATAACTTGTGTAACCAATAGTACTACAATCTTGTGAATGTTTGACGGAGCTGGAGACAGAGAGATATTGTACCCTGTCGGAAGTCCATCCCACACGATGAAGAAAGAATGGCCTCTAAAGAAATTGCACCTAGGTCTAAGAGAGTTATATAACAGTACGATAGAACACATTTCAATATACAAATTGGACCGGTAAATTGAAAAAGAGTTATGTATTTTAAAATTATCATTTTTGAATCGTCCATATGAGAATCTCACTTGCTGAGAGGTCAATTGCTGTTTTCTTATTGCAAATTGTCGATGGCGTTTGTCAGTTGCGCTCTTTCTTTCCTTTTTGTCTGAAATTCCGTACACTAGTACCATTTTTGTCACAACATACTTTACAGGAAAACATTATACTGTGACCTATTCTGATGCACAAATGGTTCAGAGTTGTTTAATATTGTTTATTCATACGCAACAATATTTTGATTTAAAAATCTGAAAAGAAGGGAATTGTCGTTTTCAAGAAATCACTTTTAAAAACGTTATTGAGAACGTTATTCATTATCGAGAATTTATCACGGAATAACGCACGGTCACTTGACTTTAATAAACCGAAAGAACTTGAGGACTATTACCAAATATAAATAAATCACTGGCCAATCTACTCCAATTTCACTGAAAATTGTATTCGTTGATCATACGACAACAGAAATTTCGATTCTGTGTTCTTACCTCATGGCAGAAAACAGGTTAACAATGTCTGTTCGCAAATTTTCCGATACATGCAGACCTTAAGGGCCTAATCCTCTTACACCAAACTACAATTTTGACGAGGTCCACCGAAATTCTCAATTGGCATTGCTCTTTGATTGACTGCAAGTTCAAAACATGCAGAGTACCGACGCTCATATTACACAGGGATGTACTGTACTGAGAGTGTTTTGATTACACATTAGGGTCTTGTACACTCACCCTGAAGCAAAAAAAACTGAGATCATGTCTGGATAAGAATGAGTTGTAGGCTGTTGTGATGGGGAGGGGGGGGGGGCTTAGGCAAGTTGGTAAGGAGAATCGGAACTGTTTCCGTGTGAGAGGATTAAGCTCTTGATTAATACTCTTATCTAAGCTTTGCTTTGTGGTCCTTGCAGGTTTAAGTTTCGCTCTTATGATGTAACAGTTCCCACGCACTCACCCCTTCCCATTACAAAATATTTGACGTTTGAAAAGCACAAGATTTGCATCTGCCTTTTTTTTTGATATTTTAATACAGTAATATTTACAATATTGTTTTGGGGGGATAATTTACAAGCTGCAAGTTTAATTTAAAAGCAAGGTTTTAATATAACTTTTGATTTGGACTGATAGGCTTGATTGGAGCATGATTAACGGCTGTATCCCCCTTGTAGGTAGGTAGGCTAGGGGTTGAAGAATACGCCTCGTTGTTTCCCGCCTGTCCTTAAAGGCAACTAAAGGTGAGGGCCTGCACCGTTATTGAACTGTGTATGAAACAAAACTTGATACTTTTTTTAGATTCTCCTTTTGGATCTAGTTAACATTATACAACACATTAATCGTGTTGATATGTGGTAAAGTCGCATCTAATCAATTTACTGCAAATCACTCCAAAAACAGAAATGTGCGTGGTTTCCAGCATGATAGAGATTTTTTTATCTTAGGTAAATAGGGAACTTAATATCGTATGCATTAAATTTCCAAAAATCGCCCTTTTTGTCACTAAGATGGGAAATTTTAGGTCCCGTCTTCAAAACGCATTATATTTCGGCTTTCGCGGAAGACACCTTTATAAATGCTTTCGACTCCAAATTACAATTTACAAAGTCCAAACAGGTACGAGAGGTGGAGCTGTTGAATTGTATGTTGTTGTGACATGTCACAAAAAGCCCTACTATACATTTTCTTGGAAGTTACTTGGTAAGTTTTTCTTAAGGAAAGTAATCGCACATGGAGCGACTCAACGCCATTTGCCGTATGGCAAAAAATCTGCCAACTCCAATGTGTGCAAGCATCTTGCCTGTATGACCGGCGGGAGCCAACGGTACGAGGCAGTGACGTTCTTGAAAATCAGGCCAAGAGCAGTGCACAAATTATTTGAATGCGTACAACCACAAGATGCTTCGAAGATCTGACCTATCCGCCCAGATTACGGAAAAATTGGTAATTCTTGTCCAAAAAATCATTCATTTTCGACGTGACAATTCCTGAGGCATGATAAAGTAAAATTATTCAACGTGTGGGGAAAATAGCAAGGGAAATGGGAAATTCCCAATTAAATGGTAACTATTCACATCTTTTACGTTGATGGCAGGTACTGTTAGTAGTAGAGTTAAAGACATCAGTCATAACTTTTGTTTTGTCCATGATGTAAGGTATGCCAGACTTGAAAATAATACCTGATTATGCTATAAATTATTTCCTCTTGGGTACATATCTATATTGCATTGCAATGTTTATTTAAGAAACATGGGTTGCGCATTTTTTTCTTAAAACGTACCCCTATTTGGTCTGGCCTGACCTGACTTCTAACTTAGACTAGCCCAATGCAGTGGCGTAGAAAGCAATATGAAGGGGGGGGGGGCAATTTTGGACTAGGCTATGCACCTAACCCCACCCAATTAACCAAAATGTGCACTTTGATGCTGATTTTTCGCTTTTTACGAAAAAGAACGATAAATGCCATACCTCATTTTCCCTCAAATGAAACTGCGCACTGAAAAAGGTGGAAATATTCGTCTTTTGCTCGCCATGCTATAGCCTAATAGACAAGTATTCCAGTATATCTATGCACTCTGCAACAGTGGCTTAGCTAAACTTTTTTCCGGGGAAAGCACTCACATTTTCTGATAACACTGTCACAAAAGTATTTTGCTCAAGTTCTGTGCAGACTTTTATTGTCAAATTTTATTGTTCTGCTGAAACCATCTTCTCCGGCCGCCCTTTCTCTCGATCTATTTGATACGCTATATTGCAATTAAAAAATCAGCCCTCGTCAATGTCTGCCATGTTCGATATTCAGATAATAGAACAAATTTGTCAGCTCCAAATTCCCGTCAGTATCATTCGGTAAATTTTTTACCGTACGCGGCAATAGTTTTTGCCGTCATATGTGAACAACTATGCCGGATTGCCGTTGCCGTTACAGTTACCGTTGCCGTTGCCGCTGCCGCTGCCGGTATATGTGAACGAACCTTAAGAGAAGTGAACATTGGTTATGACCATTTTATTGATGCCATCTATGATGGACGTCATAGTCCTCAAGGACACACAAATGCAACTACAAAAGTTGCAGTATAATGTTTCCCGTTGATTCTCTTGAGGAACACTAAGGTCAATTTGACATGAAAAATAGCCTATACAAGATATAAAGGTCATACACGTGACGTCAGAGCGTTTCGATTTGGCATACTGCAGTTGGATGGAACTGATCAGGCGCAGTACGCGTGTTACCGATGCGCGCGTACGACAGCACCTTAGTAGCAATAGACCTTATGCATTGACGACACACTGACGTCATCCTTGGGGGCAAACCAATGAACCACGTGGCCATACGCGTAAGAAATCGCCCTGCACGTGTACCAGACTACGCCAGTGTTCGATTCGGTGTTGGTTTGTTTCGCCCCCAAAGGAAGGCCTACTTTTTGCTCTACGACATCACATGCATAAGGCCCGTAGAAGTCCTTAGCTTTAGGATTTCTCCGATAAGGTCTATCGTTGTACAATGGCCGCCTGAATGGCGGAACAGAAAGACTCGCTACTAAGTGACGTCAAAGCAGGACCTTTATTTTACTTGAAAAGTCAAACGTGAAAATACAGGGAAAGCCTACACACAATGTTCACAAATGTACACCAATTAGAGGCGTACGTGGTAAAAACTTTTGAACATTTTTCGAACAATTTGTTCTGAAAAATTGATCTGCTTTCATAATTTTTCTCGAAGTAAGGATTTTATCACTTCTCGTTAAAATAAGAAAGAACTGACCTAGATTTGTATATAGTTTACGAAAGCCTTTGATTAAGTTAACAATAATAATTATTTTCAAGTAAATTGTACCATTATGATATTAGGAGTATGAAACTAAACTACTGATAAATTATTTTTGTCGGCATGACCATGGAAGTACTCGACCACCTCGGAATAGTACATAACTGACCATTGATATCTCAACAAATTTTCCGTATCACACAAACTGTACTGGTTCTATAGTCCTAATAACCCTGACCTTCCTTCTAGAACTCGCAGACTAAAATTTCGTCTTATTGCTGATGGCACAAGAACTGTATTTGAAATTAATGATATATTTCCTTCTGAACCTATGATTAAAAATGGATTATCAGATGGCATTTGATATCCAGGTTAACGAACATTCTTCAAATATTGATAAAAAGTTAGATCTGTTAGTTATTTTGCATCTTACCGACACAGAAACATAAAAGTAAAAAATAAAAAGGAAAAACACATTTTAAATCATTTTTCTTGCAAGTTTTTAAAAAACCTGAAAAAAGCGAAAGCTCAACAGTACTTTAAAGTCGATGGCATCTTTATTGATAAGCACTTAAATTGGAAAGCCTCTAAGGCTCGTAGAGTAATTGGTATTTTTCGTAAAATTAAATTTTCAGTTCAAATGGAAATGTTAAAGTCATTGTGTTCGAGGCTGCTTTATCCCCATCTCTCTTATTGTAATATTCTTTGGAATTATGTGTAGTTTATTATATTCTAGAATAGATTACTTTTGTTGCGAAAGAACAAGCAAGTTCGGTAATTCACTTTGGTGGTTATGCACATGCGCACATCATTTAAATTGTCTTGATAAACTAACCAATCCCGCACCTACAATGCGTGTTCCAAAATTTGAGTTTTTACGTGGAAATTTGGTGACGTCATCTGTTCTTAATCCAACCGTAAACTAGAGAGGGATCATAGGTGTCGTTGTGTGCAGTGAACTTTGTCTTAACTGCCCTTTTGGTGTATAAAATTACACTGTTATAGTGGGGCGATGCGCACTGTTCAACAAGAAATTTCCTAACTGGCTAACGAAAGCCCTAATACCGAACCTTAACAAAGAGTACAATTGACACAATGCATTGGCAATAGCCAATCAAGAAACACCTTGTTAAACAGAGTGCATCTACCCATTTAATTTGCTGAAAAGTATAGGGCTAAGTCCTATTTTCAATTAAGTTGACTATTCAGATTTTTGCTTAGTGTGTATGCACGTACTGCACGAAAACAGGGAACGCTTCACATTATGTGTTGTACTCAGTAGTGTGCATTCCTCCACACTGTTCCCCACAATTCCATGCGGCAACGAATTACCGAACTATATGTAGCTATTCTGAACGTCCTATAACTATATTTCATACGCATATGTCACACTGCATCTTTGCATACCGATCAAAATATCGGTCTGTTTTTATGTTTGATATAGATACTTTCAGCCATAGGCGCATTGGCACAAGGGAGAATTCCAGTTTGATGGTAGAAGAGTTTTTTGACCAAGTATGTAATGCTGCTGGAAAGACGGTCTGACGGAGAGAGCATAAGAAAAATCGCGACCCCTCTATGGCATTTCCCAGTCTTATATCTGTATGAATAAAAACCAAGCAAACGTTACCGTGTTTTTTTATCTTTCGTTTGCAATAACATTATCACTCATAATTGAAAAAACAGCAACTTTCTAAGAAATCAGAAAATCACAAGACAAATTGTTTTACTACTACCGGATGAAATGGAATTGCATCTTTTCGGGGGAAACGATAAAACGGAATTGAAAACATGGTAACTTTTGTATGAATCGCGTCTATTGGATAAATTCAAGATCAACTGTACTGATAAAATTATGTTTATATGAATGCCACCGCTACTTTTCCAACTTGGGGCAAATTTTTGAAACAATAAAGGTATATTCGACCATTTCTGGCATTGTGTTGCCAAAGAATGTGAAGTAAAGCTTACAACTGCTATAACATTTTGTGTTGCCCGAATGTGTAGCGAATTCTTGTGATCTTGCTGATTTTTCGTGAAAAACTAACTGCGACTATATGGTGTTTTTTTCCATTTTTCGTATCATTAATATCATTTTTCATATCATTTTAAGATTTTGGGCATGCTTAGGACTTCTCTGAGTAATCAAAACCATGTTAACTTTTTAAAACCCAAATGGTTGTCTAATTTTTTTTCAAATTCCTGTCCAAATTTTATATCTTGCTGAAATTTGGGAGCAGTTTTCCCTGCTCCCTTACTCTTCCCCCACCCCTTACTCGTAAGGCTACTCACGGCTTATTATTTTTGTTTTGAAATAGTTTCATTCTATGTTTCCAGCTACTATTTGCAAGTTCTTAAAAAATCAAGTATTTTCCAATCATCATCTTCCCATCGTTTCTCAAATGGCGCAGCTCTTTGAGTAGCATGAAATACCAAAACTCCAGATTAGCTCAGCCCACAGAGCATGCGCTGATACGGTACTAGCAGAGTGTTCAAAGTCTTGTACGATCACCTAGCCCGCGTGGAGGACGAACTTTTTCGTCCAGCTCATCGCTTCGAAAAAAATCAGGGGGCAGCCTAAGGGGATCGCCGCCACAGGGGTGCTACGCAAGCTAAGGCTCACCAGGGTATACCCTGAAACAACATTAAAAATAACGCTAGCATGAAATTTGGACAAACTTCTTTGTTCAGAGACCGACATGAAAGCCTCACCTTGGTGAATTCTTGCGGTGTACAAAGTCGGAGCGTATGTTTCTGCGCTTTATAGAGTTTACCTAAAATTTCTCAATTTTTGCATTTTTAATCATAAAAACGTAAATCTCGTAACAAGTTGACACTAATTATTCCTTGAAACGAAAAAAATCGGTCAACATTAAGTGAAAATAATGATCTCATTTGAAAGCAAAATCAACAGATTTCGATTAGATTTATAATTTTTATTTTAATTCCTCATTTTGTCTTTTTTGTACTTATCCAGATATCAAGACAGAAAAAAGACCAAAATGGTTCTAAAAATTCCAGAGATTTCATATTTGCAAAGTAAATGACCAAAAAGTAATTATTTTCAGACCGATTGTGGTGATTCGGTGGACTCCCAGTCTGCTTCTACTTGAGTTTATAAATTTACACCAGCCAAGGTTATTAAGTTTCTTGCGGTCGGAAGACATCAAAGAATCGCCCAGTTTGAAGCTATATCGCCCAGTTTGAGTAACGTTTTTTCCTGCCACAAAATTTTCTCATGATACATTAGGATTGTGTCTGAATAAGGAAGAGCTTAAGAAACGTCAGCTGTGGGGGAGGGGGGGGGGGGGTCTATAGAAGCAGAGAGGTTGGGAGAATTGAAGCTTTGTGGGTGATGAATAACTGCCTTTTAATTATTTTTAAATATACATTGTCCTCAGATTGTATTTTTACTTCTTTTTTTTCTTCTTCTTCTCTCACATTCACATACTTTCTCCCTTTTATTTGTTGTCTATTTTTTTTTTTAATTTCAATTTCTGGCAGATCGGATTCGTATAGCTTTGTCGTGCTTTTCTGAAGTAGTTATTGTTAAGTTAAGAATTTGCTCTTTGTGTTATGAAATTAAATATAAACGAATCGAAACGAAAAGGAACAACGTCGGGTTTATCGACCCTATAGAGAGTACTCGCAGACCAACAGGCTCGTCTATGGTCAAAGGAAGTGTTTATATGTCAGAGGGTTAATTATTCTAAGTATTTCGGTGAAATTTGCATTGAAATCTGATATGTGGTTCTCAAGATATGAGCAGGTAAAGTTGTCACATTTTCAATGAAAAGTAAACTTAGAGCAACCACATATGACACCATATCCTCACATTAATGGATTGCCTTTTGTTTTTCCTCGAAATTTACAAAATTTTTCTCCTGGACAATTCCATATAATCAGAATGTGATTGCTTAAGAGGCATGGGAATTCACAAACTTTGCATTCCCTACATGGAGGTCCTATTCCTGTTATCTTCAAGGTCAACACAACAGTCTGAAAAAGGGAAACAAAGCATTCCTTGTGAATGTGAGGAAGTGATATAATCTCTGCTGCCTTGAAGTTCACTTTGGAACACTTATCTAGTAACTTTATATTCTGATATCTCGAGAAATACCTGAGTGTCCGATTTGAATGGAAGTTTCACCACACTGTGTAAATTTGGTTCCTCTTTCACATCATGAAAACGAAATTTTTGCTTAAACTTCTCCTTTAAGACAAATCAGCTAAAACTTCCTTTGTGTGACAAGAAATTCTCATTGAAGGCTTACTAGATCATAAATTCACTAAATCGAAGATTTTGGAATTAGAGAGGATTAAATCGAAGGTCTACTAGAACGATGGCTCACTTGGTCAAATTTGAGTGAATATTCAAATAGCAAACTTTCGGTCTGGCAAACCTTCGATCCAGTGAATTTTCGATTCAATGAACCTTCGATCTAATGAATTTTCGGCGTATTAAACCTTCAGTCAAGAGAACTCTTGATCTAGAGAACCCTTCCCTGACAGGCCGTTACTTTAGTCAGCATTCACACTTTTTCATTCATAACATTAACCTGTAATGGTCAGTGTTGATGTAGGCAAGTGAGTCGACCACTAAATGAAACACACACGACCCTTTCCTAAAATTGATACGAGGTTGATTACTTTGTGGGAGAGAAAAAAAATCAATCTCCAATTTTTAGCTTTTACCATATATTCTGTAATTTCATTTGGCCGGGGACGAGGACTGTCCAGAAAACACACAGATTCAGTCAGTGCTTAAGATAGCTGAAGGAATAGGGGTTTATCTAAGTTTGGTTTCTTGTCGGGGACGTAGCTCCTTCATGGGAGCATAACTCTGATTACTCCGTAACGATTGATTTCCCATCGGTAGGCTATTTGGTCATAGATTTGAAGGGATTTTGGGGAAGTCTCTCCTATCTAGAGCCCAGTGCACCCCTATTAAGGACGGTAACAATCTGATCATTCCGTTCGCTAGACTTACGTACTCAAAGTTCTATTAAAAATTCTACTCTACTGCACTTACCGTCTGAAATAGTAACATTTTCCCGCTTCTGGACTTCAAGTAGCCTAGCACTTCATTCGGAGTTGACATTTTGCATAAAAATGTGTAATTATTTAATCAAAGAATTAGGAAGCGTTGAGCTGTAGCTTGCAAGATGATTTGAGAACTATTCGTCTGAATCAGGGATTGTTGATATGAAGCCTGGTTCCTTTGTAGCACTTTTGAACGTAGTGATACATCAATGAGGTTAGCGAACCATAAAACAAATCATATGACTATGCGGCATATAGTTAATCATAGCTATATTGAGTATATCGTGTCACCCAGCTTGTGATATACCGTAATACCAGCATTCCTTGAACAGGGAGTATGGCCCCTACAATGGACTTTACTGCATGCGTCGAAAGGGGGGCAAAGTCCAACAGATATTTACTACTGATTTCCAGTTTGATAAACAGGAATACGTTGAACTACACAGAAGCTGCCAGTGCTAACCACAACAAACCAAAGCAAAAATATCCACAACAACGCCTGAAATTTTACTTTGCCTTCTCAGTCATTTTTTACTATATTTGCAGTAATTTTGTTTTATCAATATTTGTGTTTAGTTTCATATGCTACTTTTCTGTTTCTTCAAGCATTGTCTCCATTCTCTTTTGCGAGTTTGCTTCGACAAGTACTGAGGAGGAGAGGTACCATGTCAACGGGCTTCCCCTGGATATCATTGTTTTTTACCCCTCTAACCTGCGTACCGCCTATGCGACCACCCATCGGGATGCCACCCCTACGCAGCATTAAGTTGGACTAAAAAATCGTCCAGGCTTGTTTCTTCCTAGCTCTCAGGTCCAACACTCGACAGTGCAAAAAAAAAAAAAGCTCGGTTGCATGCTTGGCCTAACATCGCATGGCAAAATACCTCTTACGCCTAGGTTAATGGAACAACCTGTCAACTACAGTCCTTGTCAGTCATTTAGTAGGTTAGTCAGACAGTCAAGGTATTCATTCAATCGTGGCGGCGCCATAATGTCAAAATTAGAGGGGGCAAACTAGGGGCAAAAGAAAATGTTGGGGCAAAAATTTTTCGACGCAGCGCGAAACCGAGCCCAAAGCACCCGTTCATCTGACTTGGGCCAGGGGTCAAAGCACCCGGTAGCTTTTACGTTTTAGCATATCTCTGGATGAAAAATAATGTCTCTGTAGATGAATATTATTTTTTCAGTTAGCTCAACACTTAAATGACCTTAGTTGGGAGGGGACAAGGGGGAGGACCAATATCTGGGGTATGGGAAATTCCCCCCGTAGCGCTGCCATTGTCATTCAACCAGTCAGCCAGTAGTTCTCGTGAAGGTTCTGCAATGGACCTCTTCGGTTTCATCGAAGTTGCTTGGTTAGTTTGGCGGATTCATTGTAAATCCTGATTCACTGACTCTTACCGTGACTCCAAACTACAATTTTTGTAGTAGTCCACATAAATTCTCAATTGGCACAGCTCTTTGATTGATAGCTATAGTTAAAAAAATGCAGAGTATCGAAGTTTATATTACAGAGCATGTACTGTACTAAGAGTGTTTTTACCACACATTTGTGTCTAGTGTATTCACTCTGAAGCATTAAACTGAGATTGCGTCTGGATGAGGATGACTCCGAGTTTTAAACAGTTTTTTTGTGAGGGGGGGGGGGGTAGGTTAGGAAAATTAAAACTGTTTGGGGTGAGAGGATAACTTGAAAGTGTTTTAACGTAATGTATTGCATGTTGGGATGGTAGTATTCCTAAAGTTGATTCAAAGAGAATTGATGCCATGATTGAGAAAGCTGGCAAGTAAATTTACGACAAACAACTTCCTTGCCTTGACTCATTCTCTCACTCTTTTAACGAAGGCAAATTGAGATCTGTGATTAAAGGTGCTGAGCATCTATTACATGGAGATTCCATTACAGAGTCATTGCCAGGAGTGGTAGAATGAGACCTCCAGCAGCTGCAACAAATACATTTGCCAACAGGTTTTTGCCAAAGGCCGTCTCTTCATATAACTCCAATCATTCGCAATAATCATTGCGCAATAATTATACTATTTTTTTTATTGTACTTTATGTTTTATGTTGTTTTATATGTTTTTATATGCGAGATGAATTGGCTCATTTTTGGACTACCTACCTACCTACTTATCTACCTAATTTCATATTAAAGGCACAGTTCTCTCACCCCAAACAGTACCAATCCTCCCACATTTGTCTGAAATTCATCCTCATCCAGATACCATCTAAGTTTATTGCTTCAAGGTGAGTATAGAAAAACTCAATTTATATAATAAAAAACTCTCAGCACCGTTCATGCTGTGTAATATAAGCTTTGGTACTCTGCATTTTTTGAATTAAGTGTCAATCAAAGAGCTGAGTCAATTGAGAATTTCGATACCCCTGTACCAAAATCGTAGTTTGGGGTGAGAGGTTTGGCCCTATAAATCTCCGACCTTCTTCTTTTATTCACTACTACTTTCGTCATCACAATTTAACCAATGCTGAAAAATAAACAAATAAAAAGTAAAATAAATGAAATATAAATGCACAACAATTACAGGCAAGAAAGTACGTCACTACACAGATTTGAAAAATTTTTGAAAAAAAGAGCATCAAAAGCGTGATTTATCATAGTCTAGTGAAGGATTGTACGCGATAGCTTTACAGAGACCATTATATACCACATTGTTGATTTTAATCCAACTAAAAAGATTTTGTTGCTCAAATAAATCCCAGAATTATGGTAAAGGGTGGAGAACATGTTTTTTTTTTACTAAATGATTCAAAGACATTTTGTTTTCCTCCCCCGCTTCTCGGAAAAGTCACTTTAGTTTCGCCTATGTAAAAAGCAACTGATATGACACATATTATTCTGTTCATTCTGAGAAAAGGAAGGAATTGAAAAGTTCTCGACAAAGGTAGTGATTTGCGAAAATGAAAAGGTTGGTCATTTCATGTAAAAATGATTGAAAGCCAGGGACATTGCCGCATTTCCCATCAAAATCCGTCAACAATTGGCCATTTGACAGGGTAATACTAATTTGCACTTAATCATGCATAAACATAAGCTTAATACGCAAATCTTGTCATGTCTTAGGAAGGGGGGGGGGGTAGCATATGTGGCTACGTTATCCTTTGTTCTTTGCACTCTTCATTTCGATGACAATTGAAACATAAGTATGCTTTGGGGCTCTACTTTGAAGGTTTAAATTGTGTCCTTGAAAATCATCAGTATCAACTAGCAAACTATAAACTAACTGATGAGTAATTAAGAGATAAATTATATGGAGTTAACAAAAGAAGTGCCTACACTGTGCAACAGTCCGCATCATTATCTTAACACAAGTCACACGTTTGCTTCAAAAACATTCAAACTTTGAAGAGGTATATCTTGAAAACCGTAAAAGGACGTAAACTGAAATAATTACAAATTATTTTTCATTAGGAAAGCTTATTTCTTAGCTGCCAAGTAAAGCCAGGGCTTTTTGCTGACTTGTCACACTGCCTTTTAGTGAAAGGACCTTGGAAAAAAGACACGCAAAGTTCGTTTTACATAGTATAAGCTAATAAGCACTGAACCTTCACGTGGATTTGAAAAAAATATATCTGTCCAATTTTCTCCTAAGCTTAAGAACCAGAAGTATTTTTTTGTGATTATGTGAGATGAAGATACTGAAGAAAGGATATGCTGTATCGTAGTGGTAATGAAATATCCATAGCCTAAACTTCTCAAAGTTTACCCCAAGTCTAAAACCCTTGAAGCTAGAAACGAATGGCAAATTTTAGCTGTATCTAATTGACCACTCTTAATCCAGAATCTATCACAGAATTTCCTGTTTAGTTATCTTGATATCAATAACGTCTAAAGGAGTGTCTCATACTATATTAGAGATGGTTGGCTCATGGGATCATGCTTGTTTGTAAGGCGGATTAACTCTTGCACTTTACGATAAAGCCTTACCCGGAAAAGTCCTTTTTCTCGGGTAATATTGGCTAAAGTGTCATATTCAAGTATAGCAGCATGTAGGCCTACCATAAAAATGATGTGAATTCATGGCTTATTTTGTTGAAATTTAATAATTTTTGCACTCAATTTGCACATTAAACCTGTTTTTGGTTGATTAACATCTTCTTTCACGATCTGAAGAATAAAAATCATGAATATTCATCATTTTGTAAACTGCAACTCATCGCTAAGCCCTCCCTTCCTGAGAAGTTAAGAAAAAACATCAATGTAAACGTAGTTCCGTTTTTTTTACTACTTTCTTATTTAGCGTTTTTAAGAAAACAGTACTGTATCCTTTCCAAACACAAATCTCGTGACACAGATCAAACACAGATCTCGTGAAATATGATGTGATTCAGGTTACGTTCAGTCATTCGTCACCCAATGTACAATTTTACCCATAGTCTACCTAAATTCTCGATTGACACGGCTCTTTGATTGTAATGAAATTTCAAAAGAAAAGGTTCATATTAAAGGGCCAATCCTCTAACCCAAGTCTACAATTCTTGCAGGGCTTTATAGGGATTTTCAATTGGCTCAGCCCTTTTATTGACAGCTTTTTCAAACAATGCAGAGTAACGAAGCTTATATTACACAGCATGAACTGTACTGAGAGTGTTTTGATTATACACATCGAGCTTTTCTATACTCACCCTGAAGCAATAAACTGAGATTGTGCCTGGATGAGGATTGAATTTCAGACAATTGTGGGAAGGGCTTAAGTAAGAGGGTTAGGAGAATTTGTACTGTTTGGGGTGAGAGAAATGCACTTAGCATGGAAGTACTACCTCGGAGGTAGTACTTCCATGCACTGAGTCTTCTGTTTACACATAAGAGCTTTATAAGATTACCAGCCAAGCACAATGAAATAGGTTTGTGTCTGGATAAAGATGAACGTTAGGAAATTAACCAAAGGAGGGCTAGACGATGAGCTCGGTTTAGAGAATTTAAAGAGAATTGTCTGGGGTGATTAAGTACCTTTAAGACTTTTTCGGTCCTAAAGGCACCTCTGACTACATTTTTGTGTAGTAGTTTACAGAAATTCTCAAATCAGTACAGCTTTTTGACCGTCATCAAGTTAAAAAAGGCAGAGTACTATAGCACATATTACACAGTATGTACCGGACTGAGAGTGTTTTGATTACACATTGGCGTCTTGTATACTCACCCTGAAGCAATAAAATGAGATTGTGTCTGGATGAGGATGAGTTTTAAACAGTTGTGGGAGGGGCCTAAGTAAGTAGTTTAGGAGAATTGAAATTGTTTGAGGTAGTAGGATCGGACCGTTTAAGAATGATTTCATAACTACCTTTTCACTTCCGGCGTCAATGAAAACCTCTTCTAGCGCATAAGCGCACAGCAAATTGCAAATAATACATTGAGAGAGGTGAGAGGAACCTGGAAAGAGCCCTTTGGAGCTAGTTAACATCAATTTAATTAACTTATTATCTGTCATGAAATTTTGTAACCAATCAGTGGAGTTACAAAAATGTTCATCTGTGAATGTTTTAACATAAAGACGATCGTTGTGAATGGCAAGCCCGGGTTAACTGCTGGGCCACCTTGTCCGAGACATTGTCATACCTAAATTTATCAAGAAAGAGACAGATTCCGTCAACATTCCCAATTTATGTGTTGAACATGTTTCACCCAGTTACTTATCCAACTAATATTAACTTATTGAAAATCCTTGTAACCATGTCAGGAGACTGAGGTGTCAGGATCTATTCATGTATTGTTGTCTATTGTTGTGTAAACTCACAACTATACCGTTCAAAGTTTTTATCATTACTAATTAGGTGCTCATTAAAGCATTTGTTCATACTTTTTTCTAAAGTCGACTCCCAAATGAGACAGTACTCCTGTAGAGTTCTGCTTCTAGTAGCCTTCCACTCCAAATGATCTTAGCCAAAAGACCCATTACCGTATAACTTAATGTTACATGTGAGAGCAGTACGTTTATTGCAGATTTAGCTGCAAGGTAATCTTATCCATGATAAAATCCAATCTGATCCATGAGTAGTTTATTCTCAGTTTTATTGATTCCTATTTTTGTCAGCACTTTATCCAGACTTTGTTTTAGTTGTAATGTAAACAGTTTTTGTGTTGTTATTATAACAGAATGTCCACCAAACCTGCTGAAATACTGAATTGGGGTAACGAGTCAGTGGTCGGGGACTTCAATGTGGACGCGAAATTTTCCCTAACAAGTAAGGTAGATGTGACGGATTTCGTCCAAGGTAATTATTTCCTCATGACTATTAAATGTGAAAGCATTGACCTACCAAATTTTTCTCCTGTATACCCAACCGAAATGTTTCTGCGTTTTTTTTTTCTCAATTAAGCACTGCCTTCAACAGAGGGCTGTACCTCACTTAACAAATCAGTTGCACAGATTTTACTGTAATAAAATCATTGGAAAAAATAATCTTTACAAAAAAATAATCTTTGTCTGTAGATTGGCCGGCTGAGAATCGTGTCCATGGTAACCTCACGCCCACTGTAACTGTTACCTTTGAACACTTGTCTCTAAAACTACTGTAGCACACTAGTTCCACTCAAGAACAAATTACAAATTACAGATTTGGTTAGATTTAGTTATTCTTACTTAGATCACTGGGACGCTCGGTAATCGATTTTGACGAATTTTGAGACGGGCATTCTGTGCATATACATTGAACCGAGTGATGTACCAACACTATTCATGTGCTTAATGAACCTAACTTGTCTTTTTTGCTTCGTATAATCGTGGAATTTTTTGAAATGGTCGGTTTCGAGGCTGTGTTTCCATTGTTTTGTAATCACTGAAAGAGTGAAACACGCATTGAGCACGCAGTTTTGTAGCGAAGGGGAGACCACTGTTGAATAAGTTAGAGTGGGTGTTCTTCCTTTAGAAAAAAAAGGACAAAATCCTTTAACCATCTTTACTACAATAAAATGGTCGAGATGACAAATTTCACTGAGAGTGCATTTTCGAATGGTGAAGAATATGCCGCGATGTCATTCAATACTATAACCATAATATTTACAATATTTATCGGTTTAGTATTGAACACCCTAGCAGTGATGAGTTTAGCTCACTCGGGGTGTGTGAGGGGACGTACCATTCCGCTATTGATTATGTCTGTACTGATCTGGTGCGATTTCATTGCTCTGGTTTTCTACGTAGCTCGCCGAATTTTTCAAGAGGATTTGAAATCTATCGGAACAGCATTTTACTGCAACATATTCGGAACGTCTAACGTCTTTTTTCCACTATTCAGTGGCATGATGGCCATGTTACTGGCGTGCGAGCGATATTGCGCCTTTGTCGCACCTTTCAGATATAGATCTTACTTTACACAGCGTAAGACCGCCAAAGCATCATTAGCCCTCGCTGTCTTTGCTATTATAGTCAGTATTTTACCTATTATCGGTCTAGGAACATACGAGCTGTCCAACCTCGAAGAGAACGTCTCCTTTTGTAAGCTTTTCTGGAAGCCTAGTGAACCCCCGCTTTACACTCTCCAGTTCTGCATTTATATTGTGTCCGCATCAATTCCACTGAATGTGGTCGTCATATGCAATTTTGGCCTGATAGTGGAAATCGTAAGAATGAGACGGAAGATAGTGGCTCTCACCCAGGGACAGAGTGTCTCTAGGGGTCGGGAAATAAAATTCGTTTGGACTGTGATGGTAATAACTGTCATCTTCCTTGTGTGCTGGATGCCCTGGGTTGTGAGTATACCATGTTGATATTGTAAAGGAGTAAGTTTTGTCACGAAAATCTTTCTTAGTCCATCCGGAAAACTTTAAAATGTACCTTAATTCTGAAATTTCAAAAATAATTATTACAGATCATGAAAAATGAATGCAAAGACTCCAAATCCCAACTACATAGAACGTTCCAGGCTAGGCTGAGATAAAATAAAAGCAATCATTTTAATGGTAGATTGCAAAATAGTTCGGATGCCCTTGTTGCAATCAAATTAAGAGCTTTGTCTTTCTTTGCTTGTCGGAATGCTACAACACAGTGTGTCAAAATGTAATCGCGGTCTTACTGTAATGGTGTGACTTGACTAAACAAACCCCCTCTGCATGTAAAAAATATGCTATGCAAGAAAACTAAACAAAGATTTTTGTATTTCAAAGGGAAACAAAGCCAGGTAATGTGAGTTGTACATCAAGAAATTCACAAATTATTGCGGGATGGACTATTTCGATATAACTGACTAAATTTCATGCAACATTCAATACATAAGCAATGGAACGAGGTATGACAACAGGAGTTGAATGAAAAAGATTCATTTAAAACCTCCAATATATATATATATTTTTGAAAGTCTAGACTAGAGGTAAACTTTAAGTCTTGAATTAAATTAATAAATGGTTTAAAGGGACTCATTAGGATGATATCGATAACTTAAAGAGAGTGTTAAAGGATCACTACCACATAGCAATGCTTATAGTTAGCAAAATTAATCAATTTTCATAGCAAGAAAAAAATTGAATTTTGTGGCGTCATGACTAGTGACAGACCTGCGCATTTTTTGAAAGAGTGCCTGGCCACAAATTTGTAAAAACCGTCTTGAACCGTACTTACCCATAAAACAGTTATTTTTACGTAGTATATAGAAATAATCTAAGTTGGAATACTTGCCATTGGTTTGTGAAGAAAATTTAACAGGTTTGAAAAAATTTATTGAATTTCACGAACCAACTCAATAAACCGTTTTAACCCTTTACCGTTGTGCTCCAATTGGGGCATATTTGCGCGCCACGGGAGTGGGCGGAAAAGCGGACGTAGCCCGCCCCGCATCAGCTTCCGTAGGCTATTGACCCCGTGACCTTAAACAGTTGTCTCTCTCGTTGTTGTGGCCGAATTTTTGGGTAGCTACTCGCAGTTTCGAGCTCCTCGTGAAACAGTAAAGCCGGGTGACAGCCGCGCTCTCCATCTGGGTCCAAAAGGACCCAAACAACGGTTAAGGGTTAAAGGTTGGAAATGAGTCTTATTCAATCAATTCCTATTGTAATAGCTTGTTATTTTGATGGCAAACGGAGTAAGTTGAGTTTCCATTCACTTAATTCAAAATAATCCATGTTGTAATAATTTACAACTTCTACATTTTTTGCTTTTTATTCCTTTTGCAATTCAATGTTTGATTTGAAGCCGAGTAAGTTCATTTTCGAATACACAACGACCTGCAAAAAATCGGAATAACTAAAACTTGGAGTAGGGTAGGATCGAAAAAGCGATAACGTATAAAAGAACCCGCCTTTGATAAAATAAAGTACTACGTTAAATGAAACGAGAAAAGCAACACAAAATAAAAATAATTAAAAATGCCAATGGAAGTAATTTAAAAGAAAATATGCAGTTTACACGAGGTAGTTATTTGGCAGATTTTTTTTCATCCCACTCTTTATTGAGGAGATATTACTGTTGTCAACTAAACTATTCAAATGAGTAATAGAATTATTTTTTCCTCCCTTTTATTTCAATTCATATACATCAGCATCAGCAATTTCGAAATTTAATTTGATAAATGTACAGTTGATGTTTCCATGAGTAATTTACAGATATATACAAGTTACTTAGCAGAGATAAAGTTGTAAGAATACATAACAATAGTTGCATTGGTCAATAATATAATGGTCACGACCGAGCATCAATGAAATCGCAAAGGGTCATACAGATCGTGATAGTTAGCCTTGTGGAACATACTGGTCTTCTAATAGAGATAAATTTTTCTACATTTATTGCAAACTTAAACTTGAACGTACATTCTTGCATAGAAAGTTGTGACTTCTTGCATCTATTTTGGTAAATTTAGTTTTTCGTACGTAAAATAAGGAAACTGAAGGGCTGTTTTCCCTTGAGTAAAACCGAATAACTAACTAACTAACTAACTAACTAACTAACTAACTAACTAACTAACTAACTAACTAACTAACTAACTAACTAACTAACTAACTAACTAACTAACTAACTAACTAACTAACTAACTAACTAACTAACTAACTAACTAACTAACTAACTAACTAACTAACTAACTAACTAACTAACTAACTAACTAACTAACTAACTAACTAACTAACTAACTAACTAACTAACTAACTAACTAACTAACTAACTAACTAACTAACTAACTAACTAACTAACTAACTAACTAACTAACTTACTACATGCAGTGAACGAAAAGTCATATTCCTTTAGGGGAAATGCACACATCCCATATTGAGTTACTATAGAGTGCTCCATTAGCGGCTCGCCATACATAGGGACACTAGGGGCACTTGCCCCTCCCCCCCCCCCAACATTTCCAAAGCATGGTCTTCAATTTTCCAAAAATAACGTTATTCGATATGAAATGGATAAAAATTAGCCTTTTCTTAATCTGGACAAAGTATCCCAGCCTTCTCTCTCATACAAATGTCATATATTATTTATAAAGTATAAATTAATGCGTAATTTCCAAGGATATAGTTTGTAATTGTATCAAAATTTTAGCCCAGTTCCGGCCATCCAGAAGCGTTGATAGCGCTACCAGCACCAATAGCAGTAGTACTGTTATTGGTGATGTGGCCCGTTCCACAAAGAGTTACGCATGATCTTAAGTTTGATTCACCATACTTAAGTCAACAGTAAATCAAATTTAAGATCGTGCGTAACTCTTTGTGGAGCAGGCCCCTGGTATCTCTACCAATGCTTCTGTGTGGCCGGTTCAGGTTTACAGGCTCATTCGACCACTGGTCATATGAGTCAATATGATTCGAAAAGTTATGATTTCAATTTTTTTCCAACGGTGTGCAGCTTCTTGAAACAAAAAAGTCCAGAACAAATTTATGTTCTATATTTTTGAAGAGGAACATATTCTAGGCATAGCTTTCTGGGGAAATTTTTACTCATTTCCCATGTTTGGTTCTCGAGATATTAGAATTGAAGTTGACATATTTTCTACAAAGAGTGAACTTGCAACAAGTAGACGTGGTGTCATTTATTCACATTGATGGAAATGTTTAGTTGTTTTTCTATAAAATTTAACACCATATTTATACAATTTAACTGTGATATGTTGTAACCATAAGTGCATCCCGAGCAATGGAAATAGAAACTTAATTTGCCTTAAGGGCAAGATAGCAATCCTAATCAATTCAACAAGATCAAACAGCAGGATCAAAAATAAATAAAAAACAAAACAATTAAACTGACCATCAATATGAATACATGACATAGCACCTGCTTGGTTCAAGCTTACCTTTTGTAGAAAATGTGTCAACTTCAGTTGCTAATATCTCGAAAACCGAACATGAGAAATGAATGAAAACTTCACCAGAGTGCTTAGATTATGTTCGTCTGTAACATATTCAACAAAAATTCGGTTCTGCTCTATTCTTTTTAATGGAGATTTTACTTTGCGACAAAGAAAATGACACATCGTCCTGAAAAGGAGCCAGTGCATTTTATATGGTAATTTTCTGATCATCTTGCAATTTAATTTTCTTTTTATCAAAATGAAGATTTTATTGCAAAGGAAAGCTCAAAATAACGACTGCTTAAATTCTACTTACAAGCCTAGCAAATGCAATTTCCGGCAATCTGAGACAGTGGCGTAGCCAGGATTTTTTTTTTATTAGGGGAGGGGGGGGGGGCTGGTACCTCCGATGGTCAGGCGTGGCAAGACTATCTAAGCGGTGCTCCACCATCGGTTGGCGCGGAGCGTACAAGAAAATTTTGGCCTTTAAAACCCCTTCAGATGGCCGGAAACGGCACTTCCCATGTGTTTTAAGCTGGATGTACCCAGCCTTAAAATACGAATCTCATGTCTGCGACTTCTCAAATTATGCGAATAAAAAATCAATCTATGAAAAATGGTAATACATACACCTTTTACGGACCCCAAAACTGGGCACTTCTGATCTGTGGCCTGGAGGATGAGACTAAAGGGAACCGGTATTTCCCTCTCTCTTGGGAAAAATTGTAAACTTCAGAAGGACGTAGATGGCAAATGGGGCAATATTTGAATCTAAGCGGTGCGCCACCATCAGTTGGCGCGGAGTGTACAAGAAAATTTTGGGCTTTAAAACCCCTCCAGATGGCCGGAAACAGCACTTCCCACGTGTTTTAAACTGGATGCATCCAGCCGCAAATGCGGCAATATTTGAATGGATTTCAACTTAACTAAGGCAGTACCCTACCCTTTAACAGGAAAACCAAAAGTAGTTGTCTCCCCTTTGAGAAACTTTCTTTGCGTTAGATTTTCTAGATGCAAAATGGTGCTAAGTTTGGCAAACTTTAAACTGATTATAGGCCTAAGTTTTAGGATTCTACCTTTTTGGGGAGCATGAAAAATATCAAAGTATTTTTAGTTTTTGTAGAGTTTTTTTAGGAGACATGCATACTACCAAAGAAACAATGTGTAAAATGGTGCAGTATTTGTTCATCGGTACATTACTTAGTCAAAATTAAAATACTAGGAATAAATGTCTCAAAATAATTGAACCGCAAATCAGAAGTATGGATCATACGGGAAACACATGAAATCCGGAGCTTGTGGATATATTACAAATCCTTCGGACGCCAGTGCCAGCTAGCTAGTAAAAAGATGACTTGTCGAAAAAATCTTCCTACAGTGGCACTAGTCATGGGCAGGAGTGAGGCACGACATAGGCCTACTTGTTAAGGATGGAAGGGAAGAATTATCCGACGGCAGTACCTTACCCTTACCTGTTTACGGCATATTTTGTGTATGATAAAGTACAGGAATGATCGTGTAAGAGTGGTCTCCAGTGTACGATTGCTTTATTTTTAGTAAATCAATCAGCCATCCGAAAGGCAGAAAGGGTCTTAACCTAACAAAGTCACATTTAAGTTTGTCGCCGAGACTTTCGCTTCATCTTCTAAGTGAAATGCAATAAACGACAGTGCATATCACAAACGGTATCTAATTTAGTGAAAGTAGGCATTTTGAAGTAATTACTTGATTTCGTACGTGCGCACAAAATGTGTTTTACACACGTTCATCCATGTTTTTTTTTTTTTAATTTTTACACATTTTATTTATTTACTGTTTTGAATGAAATACTTCAAAGTTTATTTCCGTTCAAACATTTTATTTTTTTCAATTACTTTATCAGGACGCAAAAAATCTGGGTGGGGCGCAAGAAAATCTGGGGGCCTAGGCCCCCCCAAGCTCCCCGTGGCTACACCACTGATCTGAGAGGTCGCGATTTTTCAAAATTTTCTGTACGCTTCGCGCCAACTGATGGTGGCGCTCCGCTTAGATAATCTTCCGGACAGTCAGTCAGCACTTCTCATGCCCCCCCCCCCCAAAAAAAAATATTTTTTGCACGACAACCCTTGATACTATTTGAGATGTCTTGGTCTCAAGTTGAGTTTGCCCCCAAACAAATTTCCTTATATCCGCCCTTGGAGTGCTCTCACTGACGTGATAAGCCCCGTCCCCTTTTGATGGGCAAAATCTAGCGTAGAGCGCATTTAGTGTAGCCAGGGAGCTAAAAGCTCCCGGATGTAAAGGTGTAGCTACAATCTTGGACAAAACTAGATGGAACACCCCCGCTCCCTGTGCAATGTTGGAGATAATGAGGCTAATTCGGGACGCAATATTTTCTTTGGAACCAACATTGTACTGGGGGACGGGGGGTTCGTAAATCGCTATTTCTTGTAGGACACAACATTTTAAAGCGTGACAGAGGTCGTGCAAATAGCACTCGGCACCATAAACAACATAAAGACAAGAGGTTTTCCAACAGTTTTGTCTAAGATTGTAGTTGAGAAGCAGCTGAAAACTCACGTGAGTGTGACTCACGGGTGACTGCTGCACTGAAACAAAGCTGATTTTGCAAGGCAGTGGGCGTGAATGATCAATTCTGACGTCACGTGACAACAATCTATAGATTTTGCTTTACCAACTAACGAAAGCATGGATCTTCCTGCTAAGCCGATAATAGTTTTGATTTTATATGAGTAGACACCTGCAGAGAAACCAATTCGTTTACTTCAAATATGCCGTATTTGCACTCTTCAATGTTTTTTAAGATTTTCTTGTCAAAAATGAAGTGATTTATAGCAAGAATTAATCATGAATGTAACCAAATGTTTATGCGTGCTATCCCCCTTTATTACTCGAGTTGTAAAATGTATGAAGTCAGTTATTGACCCAAACCAAGTCACTCTGAGGCCAATTTACGTCAAATACACGACCATTGAGGTCATTATTCGATTAACAACGTAAACACCTGTAGGGTAAAAAAATGACTTCTTAGAATTTACAACGTGCCTTATCTTCCGCGGTGAATAGCATGTAATTTTACAGCCCGTTTTGAATTTTACATCGTGCAGTATCATTATTATAGATGGAAAAGTCATTTGAAGTATACAAACCGTGATTACCCTATAAAAGTCCCCTGTAATCCTCTGCTTTTACCATCAGTTAGCACTGGGGAAAGTTGTTTTCTTTAGGCTGCAGAACGATTGATTTTATTATCTTTGCCTATAATTGGGTGTCTTCCAGGTGCATTTGGTAATTGACACAAATCCAGGGTTCCCGTCCAAATGCTCGATTCACCGGGTATGTGGTTTAAAGTTTTCTTAAGCAATTTTATTTTTTATTGCTTCAAACTTATATGGAAGCAACTACCAAATCTCACAAATAACCTCTCATTTCTCTTCCACGTGTCGGTCATTATACATGAACCCGACTACCAACTGATTCTGAGATTTGTTGGTCATTTGTAGTGTACATCTCAGTTCTCTTTCTTCTTCTCCTTCTTGTACAATAAATAGTTGTATTCAAAACTTGAGCTAAAAGTTCCAATCCTCTCATCTCAAACTAAATTTTTTGTACGGATGAACAGAAATTCTCAATTGGCTCAGCTTTTTTGATTGACAGCTAGTTCAAACAATGCGAAGTACCATAGCTCATATTTCACAGCCTGAACCGTACTGAGAATGTTTTTAATTACACATCGGGGTCTTGTATACTCACCCTGAAGCAATGAACTGATATTGTGTTTGGATGAGAATGAATTT
The DNA here is from genome assembly GCA_037179385.1 of Holothuria scabra. Classification (NCBI taxonomy): domain Eukaryota; kingdom Metazoa; phylum Echinodermata; class Holothuroidea; order Aspidochirotida; family Holothuriidae; genus Holothuria; species Holothuria scabra. Next base: position 35,321,771 of record CM074193.1, read on the forward strand.
TAAACAGTTGTGGGAGGGGCTTAAGTAAGTAGGTCAGGAGAATAATACCTGTTTTATTTGACAGGATCAGGCCTTTAATATGCATATGATGGGCCGGGGTTCTGTGTTGCTTGCAGATGAGTCATTTTGGTATAGACCTTATGCATATGATGTCACAGAGCAAAAGGTATGCCCTCCTTTGGATGCAAGACAACACCGACAAATGCCAACAGTTCATTTGTCAGTCAAACACGCACAGAATATGCTGAACGGGCAGGGCAATTCTTATGCCACGTGTTTTATTGTTTTTCCTCAAAGGTGACGTCAGTGTTTCTTCACTGCAGAAGGTCTATTGATGACCAGACCCCTTGCTAGATTTAAGGCTAATACACTTTAGCCATTTCTCACTATTCGGCCATTACTTGACTTGACAAATAAGTCTATGTAATTTGTACGACCAAAACATTATCTAATCAAAGCGCCATCGTTGGTTGGCAAGGCGCAGAGAATACGTAAAGTTCTGGAAAATTCGTACCTCGGACAGTCTGGCATTTCTCAGACTTGCAACCACAAAGAAGTGGTTATTTTGAACTTTCGCTTGCAATAAAATGTTAACTTCAATAGAATAAAATCAACAACTAGCTAACTGATCAGGATATTACCAGATAAAATGTGCCACTTCCATTGGATGACATGGTTTTTTATCTTTCTGGGGGAGGGGGGGGGGGGACTTGGCCTCTGCAACGAAATTGAAAACATGCCGACGTTTTTTTAAACTCTATTGTGACTCGCATGTAAATATAAACCTATTGAAATGATGAAATTTACAATGTGGCTGCCAAACTCCCGATTATAAATTTATTACCTATAAAATTTACTACCATAAAAAATGTTGCTAGGTGAATTTTAATGCAGGTTTCATTTTCACAATGATCATTACGGCATGTAATTGAAAAACAAACTACATGATTTTCATTAAAGATGCCCGAATTCGACAAGACCAGAGGACAAGACAGATGATAAACTATTAAGACACTGCACTTGAACGTCCTCCTATCAGGCCTTTTAAATTGGCAGTTGAAAACATCCTAGAACTTTTTCAAACCGTCTCCCGAATATTTCATTTCGGGCAAAGTTTTTTCCAAGACTATACAGTATAAAAAGGGGTTGAGGAAATTTTTCCATAAGCTTCCCGATTGTATCGCAAATCGTTGTAATCAATTTTAATTTATTTTTCATCGAAACATTTACTTCGGTTTTTAGGCAAATTTTGAAAGCATTCAAATAATCGGCTATTTCGGGCATTTTGTTGCCCAAGATTTAAGAAAAAAACAGAAAATCTTTGTTTCTTTTTAAACGACGGCCTACCCTTCACATAATTTTCATTTTTTCATAAAAATGTTACTTGACTTGTTTACCTTTCTTTTTTTCCGGGCAAGTTCTGTTAAAAAACTATATTCGACCATTTCGGGCTTTGTGTTGCGAGAAACTGTGAAATTAGGTTTACGTTTAATAGCTTTTACGCTGGCCGAATTTTTTCTTGGAGACATCGTACTATCTAAAGCATCTCACGTCTATCTTTTCTTAATACTGCAGTTTATTTTAATTATATGCAAGCTTGGAGTAACAATTTCACCCGACGCCGTCGTTAATTCAACACGTCTTCTGTTGTTAAACCACGCAGTGGACCCATTTGTCTTTCTTCTATCGAGATACGCTAAACGAGTACATCGTTTCTTCAAACGTCCAGTCAACCAAGAAGTCTCTGCACCTACGACCTTTGGTCTAACTATGCTACCCAACCGTGCCAAAATAGGTGAGGTATTATCAAACCTGTAACATTTTGAATGGTTTCCTTACTGTCCCCACCCCATAATGCATGTAGTGGAAGAATCCCCATGACGATTTCCATACCCCTACACTAGTTCTTCCCCCTCTTTCTGTCCGTGTTGACGAGATTTGGCCAAGGTTGATTTTTTTTAAGTTGTACGTGGTAATCGTAGGGATTCATAGGGTTGTCAGCTCGGGGAAGATTCCTTCTAGATGGAAGGTTAACTAGGTCAAAGAGTCACTGGTGTACATGCTGTAGACCGAACGATAACCAGGAGTCGAACTCATGGCTGGGTCCATAGGCGTCCGCAGAAAAAAGTCAGGGGTCAAAATTTCTAGGAGGGGGAAGCCCCTCAAAGTCACCATGAATTGACACAAAGCATGCAAAAATTTTAGCCCAGATCGCCGGAAATGGCATTTCTAAAGCCTATTTTACGGTTAGAAAGTTGGAAAACGCGTTTTGTTCGGGTTTTTGCTTTGATTTTTATACGTTTTTTCAAATTTTTGATTTTCCAGGCAGGAGGGGGGGGGGGTGCCCCTCCTTGCCCATACCTGCGGACGCCCATGGCTGGGTCATACCGAAGACTTTCAAATGGAACCTATTGCTTTTGTGCTTGGTGCACCGCATAAGCGGGAACACAAGCCAAGTGAGACACAAATGGAGAAAGTCTTGGCCGGCCCAAACCACTGGGCTGGAAACTCAACAGAAAACCTCATCTAACAATATCGTCATTGCAACTGTCCATACACCCAGTTCCCATATCCTTACGGTTCTTAATAATGCGTAAAACAGACAGCTGATTTGCCTAGAGGTAGGGTCCTTTGAGAATGACGTCGCGTTACACACATATATATTAATTGCTGTTAAAAATAGTGTGGTTGGCTATGCATATAATAAATAAGTTGGTGGTATAGTTAAAAGCTTTTAAGGGTCATCATTTTGGATCTAATAATTGACATCATAATTGAGAGGTGTTCGTTCATAAACATGTATAGAAATGACTTTCGCCGAGTTATGGACAGTTATGACGTCAATGCGTGAGGTCTGCTTTGTTCCTTCACTATTAACCTGGATGGTTTCAATTTTTTGAAGAAGCTAAGGTTCACACTGCACAAAGTGTGATCAGCAGTCTCCGAAATTTTTGTGCAAACATTGAAAGTCATTTAAGATTCCGGTTCGTATAATTTCTCGGAGAAGGCTGTCCAAGTCTAGTCAAGACTTTTCGACCCCCTCCCCGCCCCCCCAAAAAAGTCGGTAATCTGAGCGCGAATTATTGTTACTTGTCAAAGGTTCAACTAATTTGAGGTAAGTCGTATAATGGGTTCACTCTAGGAAACTTTTGGCAAGGAGGGGATAGTACCAGGTTTTTTATGATTTCTTGTCTGTAGGGAAATCACTCTTTCGAGTGTACATGTCAATTTGGGTGTGTCTGGTTTTGCTACTAAATACTTCCCCCAAAGAACCTTCCTTTCAATTCAGATATACCGATAACATTTTTCTCATTTGGCCACACAGTTATGAAGAGCTGCTTCTGTTTAAACGGTTTATCAATTCTTTTCAACCAACTATTAAGTTTACGATGGCAATTCTCTCAAACAAGATAACCTTTTTGTGATACTGTTGTCTAAATCAGTAATTCCCGTATCGAGACTACCCTTTTCACTAAACTCTCTGAAAATCACTTTTATTTACTTTTCGAGAGCTTCCATCCTTCCCACATTAAACTAATCAAATCTTAAGCTTGCTTAGATTTAAACGAATATGTTCTACCATCAAAGAACAGTTCCACCACATGATTGAGATATAGCTGGTCACTTTCTCAATCGGGGTTACCCCTTCAGACTCCTTTACTAACCATTTTCCTAAAGATGTGTGGATGGATATAATCTTCTTGCCTATCGCTTAAATTTGAAGACAAAAGACCACCCATTATTAATACCTACAATCCTCAATTATCACCCATTTGAAAGTCATTGGGGACTCTTGGTGCTATCTGTTGCTTGATCCCACCCTCAGGGACCTCTTTTCGAAACCTCCTGTTACAACCTTCCGGCAGCCGCCCCATCCCCCCCCCCCAACTTGCGCCGTCTCCTGGTACACACAAAACTCAGTCCACCGGGAACACATCCACAGGCAATTCTCTGTGTGGCAACAGACTCTGAGAAGTGTGTGATCCCATGCTAACCGACCCCACGGTTACCTTCCGTCCAAAGGGTGCTGAGTCATCCCCGACCATTACTCCTGCAACTCTTCCAATGTGGTTTATCTGTTCCTATGTGCTAGATGTCCGCCATATGTCAAACATCGGCAAGACGTCAACAACTTTCGCACTGCGGTTTAACCATGGAAGTATCCGAGGTAGTATTTCCATGGTTTGACAGCCATAAGACAAGCATTCGAAATAATAACTCGGGACTCAAAACACAATAAAAAGCCGGCATTCGCACTCGTTTTTATCAAACACACACCCTCGTCCGGTTTTGTTTTTTATTTCGACCGGATCGGAGTTGCTCTGTGTTTGTCGTGTCCATTTTCACAGTTAGTTGTTCAGTTTGATTTTTGCCACCTGATGAAGGGCCTATACCAGACACGCAGTCGTGGATTTTTCCGCAAACTTTCAAGCACTTTTTACGACCGCTTTTCGACCTACACATTTCCACAGTGTTCCGCAGCATCTCTACTATATGTGTGTCAGCAATTCACTTTCTTTACCCCGACCATTCTAGTTTTTCAAAACGCCTAGTTTACGTCGGCATTGAAAAGCCCCCTTTAAGGTCAACATTCGCCAGCGTGGGCGTAGCATTAGCAACGTTCTGAATACATCCATAGAGTTTGACCTCACTGGCAGCAAAATCGCAAAATAAATTGCAACTTTTAGATATTGTAAAAAAAAAAAACACAGTGATTACTTTGAGGGCCACATTGGGTTATCATCAAATTCTCTTTACATACAACTTTCCTGAAATGGCAGAGAACACTTACAAAATATACAAAATATAATGAGAAGAGGAGAACAAAGAAATTATATTTTAATCAACTTCGAGGTCGTCTTCTCTCTTTCAAGAGTTTATATTTTACTCAATTTGGTCATGGAGGCATGTTTCTTGGACAATTATCGTAATCAATTCTGTTTATACCCTCCTGAAGCAATTTCATAATGGAGGCCTTCTATAACTAGCTGGTCTTTGGTTTCTCTGTGTGTATTCCTACATATATACTTTTGTAGACAAATAAATTGTTCCGAGAATATGGAACAATTTCTGTATATCACATCGCTTGGCCTGCACGCAATTTTAGGTCATCGTCGGCCGTTACGTATAAATCTACGCCAACAATTTAAAAATTCACAATGGTACGAGGGTCATATAAGAGACTAAAAATGAATTATTGACATGGAAAGCACAGGCAGGCATATTATAGCGTTAGATGAGTGTAGACAGCAGAATTATTTGAAATCTGTTTGCCTGAGACACCGATTTATAAAGAGGGAAATAATTACCAGAGGCGATCATTCTTGAAAATCGTGGAAATAAAGGGGCCGTCCCAAGTATGTAAATATTATTCAGGCGGATTATCTGAAGAAAAGAATACCATTCATGGAGAATCGGAGAGTGCGTGGTAGACCCCTCTTCGCCACACACTACCACTTTACTGACGATCTCCACCTACACCTATGGCAATTGCCACTCGATACCCCAACGAAACCATTTCCAAACTTTTCAGTGCGAAAGTCAGTTTTTATCGTTTGAAATTAACCAAGTAAGAATTTTCTGAAGGAATTAGTCAAGGAACGTCCTCCGGGGAATTTACAAGGGGGTTATACCGGTTGAACGGGTAGTTTCCTCCTCATCCATACAGGTGTTTACGTTTGCTTAGTATTACGGACTATTAATGTGTTAAATTCGTGTAGCCGACTTTCCTATCAGCTACTAAAAACAAGACACTGTAGCAATATTCTAAAATACTAGGGATTTGCGGGCTTGCTTACTGCAGGGAGCTCCCTGTTTTTAGTCATCCTGCTCAATCAGAAAGTTATTTGACATTGGCACGGCAGATCAGCCTATTATTAATTAGAATTAATAATAGACGTTTGGTAGGTCAAAGTACACTTCGCACCACCATGCCTGGCGCGAAGAGTATTCACCGAGAAAATTTGGAAAAAAGATCCTCCCAGATTGCAGGGAATTGCCCTTCTCGGCTTGAATGCAAGACTCCTGCCATGCCAGAGTAGTCATATTTAGCCTACTTACCGTCATCGTTTTTGGAAATTATTGTACTTCGTCCTTTTTTCGCCGTTAATATTGGTCCGGCGTTCGTAGGACCTACCGTACCGACTCCGACGTCCTTGTCAAGGGCTATAGTATTACCTAATTCAGGCCAACTTTCACTAAAACCTTTTCTGTGTACTACAATGAACTGAATGTAAGTTGAAGCCTAAAATACCTTTGATATGTATAGTAGGGAGTTTCTCTAACCAGGCCGATGAAATTCTTATTCAATTTCTGTTTGTGTGTCTCGAAATATTGAATGAAGATGTAACTCCAATTACATAGTCACATAAGTGAACTTCAACGTAAATGGAGTAAACTAACCTCACACTGACGAAAACGGTGTTTCTGTTTACTAATGTATTGTTGTACACCACGGTTTCCCAACCTTTTACTCGAGGCGACCCCATCCCAGATACAAGCATCCGATTGCAACACCAATGAACTGGAAGAGTCACAAATTTACCTCTGCATTTACTTTTTTCGCGTGAAATCCAGATTGCCCGAATGACACTGTGGTATTTATTGCATCTGACTGCATGGAGTCGTGAATGCGATGTGCTTAGTTTATGCTTGATTTAGTTAGTTTATCGTCTCTAGTTTTACAGAATTATTGGACAAGTGATTTTTACTGTTTTTGATAAAGGCAGTTTTAAATTTTTAAAATATAAATAGGAACTCGTTTGCGTTCTGACGATAAGTACTTCAAGGCTGGGAAGTCAGGAGTTATCTAATCGGGTTTGTAAACTATGATAATTTCCTGCAGGGTGAGTGCAAACCACGTTTCAGGGGCGCTATGCGTTTGCTAAAATATGCCATTAGTCTTCAGGTCTTGACTGGAATTAGTCTTCTTTATGCAATGTCACGTTGATAAATCATGGAAGTACTACCTCCGAGGCGTTCGTGGCTTCGTGAGCTCCTAGTGGCCGGTTAATTACTTCATACGAATTCAGCTTCAGTAAAGACCACCGACCCCCCCCCCCCCCAACAGGAATACAACAAAATATCTTGCTTATGCTGAGCATCAAGTAGTTGACTGGTGTCAAACATGTCAAATTTCCGATTTTTTTTTTCATTTTGCAGAGCAGCGGGACGATCACCCCCTCCCCCAGGGTAGCTACTCCACTGATATCTTCCTTAATACTTCTTAAAGGAATATTTCAATATTGTAGAGACCGTTGGAGTACAAATTTCAATCCAAGCAATCAAAAGAGGATGGTTACGTACTTTTCATGTTAAAACCGGCTCTCAACTTAGTGATCACCGCTTGTGAACCAATGATTGCGAAATCCTACGACCTTAAGAAAATTGAAGTTGCAAAAGGACGTTAGCCATGATCGCGAAAGGTCGTAAGATTTCGGACTTGTGTGAAAATCTTGAAATTCCTTCACTGTAAACACAAATTAGTCAAGTGGTGAATGACCACGTTAGTCACCAATATTTGACCAGTTTGTGATGATATCAAAAAATGACGAACTCGTGCGAGCCTTTGAGATCAGTTGCGGACAAGCAGTCCCCTCACTTTTACACTTTTATTTGTGATACCATTCAAGTTGGTTTAGACGTCACACAATGTTTCTTTCCATGGACCCGATAAAGTTTCGCTCCGTTTTGTGTGATAGCGAGTAAAAGAAACATATTGTTTAACTTGAATTGAAAAAAAAACCAAAGTCACTGTATATTTTTATTTTCAGGGGTTGCACCACACCAGTGCTCAAGAAAGTCGCCCAATGTTTTGAGTTCTGTGGATCAACATAGAAAAGAGCACCTGTTTTTGAAGATTGCCTCGGATCGGCTTTGCAATCGTACATCGTACTATACAACTTGGACAACAACGGCGGGTAACACAACACAAGTAAAGGACTTCGACTGCACGTGTCCGGTTGCTGGGCACATGTAGGCATTGAAAGTGAAGGATGATAATCAACAGGAAGCCTTGTCTGGGGGTCTAAGAACTCTGCATCTTTGACCGGCGTTTTGTGGACATAACTGGTTGGCATATGGTTAGAGCATCCGCCTCTCAGCCGGGAGTCCGGGGTTCAAATGCCGGTCGAGTCATACCAAGACTTTAAAATGGGACCTGTTGCCTTCTCGCTTGGTGCTCAGCATAAGGGATTGGATCAGACTAATAATACATATCGAGTATTAAGCCATGAGTGCCGAAGTGGCAGCCAGGTTAGTATGGTCTCCAGGGACCTGAAATGGAGCTTTGGAATGAACAGATGGTGAACGATTTACAGCGCCTTGAGCATTCCTCAGAATGTGCGCTGTATAAATCCCAGATATTATTATTTCATTATTATTTTTACATTAATCTAGATAAATTAATCTAGACATTTCTCTAGTGTTAAACTTAGTGCAAGCTTACACTTGGTCGCATATTGCAACTGTCCTAAGAGCCACTCACCCACCCACCCACCCCAAAAATAAATAAAATAAATAGGAACCTTGCACGAAAACAAGAGGGCCATGATCTCACCTTGGGCTAGGTTTTTTTACAATCTACAGACGAATCTCTGCAGCTGTAGTAAAGTTGGTAATTAGTAGGATCCGTCAGCTTAAAAATTGCTAATTTAATCGTGTTCATACATGCAATGCTAAACCCTCATGTTCAGTGAATTCGTAGGTGCTTTAAGTTTGCAAACATTCATCAAGTATAGCTAATTAAACAATAGGAGAGATTAAAGCCGCTGGACCCGGCAAGTTATAGCTGACTGAATCTGATCATCGCTTGTCTGTTCGGAGTCGATTATAGATGGACCAGGATAGGTGGCGTAGCCAGGATTATTTAACAGGGGGCCAAACATACCGAAAGACTATCTAAGTGGAGCGCCACCATCAGTTAGCGCGGAGCGCACAGAAAATTTTGAAATATCACGACCCCTCAGATAACCGGAAATAGCATTTCCAGGGTAGTAAGTAGAATTTAAAAGTAAAAAAAATTCAAAAATACATATTAAAGACCACGAAAAGTAAATTCTAACAGTCCAACTTCCATCTTCATAAGACATTCCTGAGCTGAGATATTAAATGTTGAAGCTTATTCACTCAAATTAAAATGGTACATTGTGCAATAATTTGTGATGTCATTCTTGTACTACTCAAATTACAATCTTTGTATTTCTTTGTTTTTCCTAACGTTACTGCACCTTGTACCAAGGTGTGATAGCACTCTTACTCTTATGAGGTGGTGTAATTAATTCAGCCCTCCTTGTGCCACATGCTATGCAAGCAAACAGGAAGTGTTCAAGGTCATAAAAACATTTTTAATTTTAAAGGAAAACAAAGCATTTTATGTGAGTTGTAAAACAAGAAAGTCACAAGTTATTGCGCAATAGACCAATTTGTTTTAAGGGAATAAGCTTCAACATTTTATATCTCAGCTCGGGAATGTCATATGAAGATGGGAGTTGGACTGTTAGAATTCGTTTTTCATTTTCTTAAATATATATTTTTGAATTTTTTGACTTGAGGTACACTTTAAGCAGTCGCTAATTTGAGCTATGGTTTTCAATTTAATGTTCACTTCAATAAAAAATGAGTAAATTGCAGAAAGATCAGAAAGTTGCCAAATAAAATACAGAGACGTAACAAGGTTCTTGATGTGGGAATGGGACAAAGTCGACAAATCGTCTCTATTCTTAACCTCCGTCTTAGTGGCTGGGGAATAAGGTGAAGGGAGTTCCTATGTTGGTAAATTTGATAAATTTAGGCCGTTTAGTGAGGATGATGATCAAGATAAAGATTTATCAAAGAGAACATTTTCTACAAGCACAGCTGGATCAAATTGAGAAACATGAAACAATCTCAATCATGACTGTAACTTGAGAGAAAGTATAACCATGTTAACAATTGATGTTAACCCACAAAATGTAGACTGTCCACTATAAGTCTTTTTTTTTTCACCAAGAAGGCAATTTAAACACAATTCTAAACGCACAAAACTGCATTAAGGATTCCTTCTTTTGTTATGGATGGATTAAAGAAGAATGACTTCACCGAATTTTTCATGTAAACTCAAATTTGGAACACATGTTGTACGTGCGGGATTGGTTTGTTTTCCCGACGATGTGCGCATGTGCCACGGACTTGCGCATGTGCCATGGACTCAGCATGTAGCGAATACGTCCTATCCTTTGATGGTCGCTCCCGGCTGGAACAAAAAAGGCGCACCAAGCTATAAATTGTCTGATTTGACGACGTCTCTTTAACATTTTAAACAAAAGTTAAACTTGAATGGGAAACAATATGATATTCCTGCAATACGTGAAGTGATTTTGACCTTACCTTGCCATATTTCAAAAATATATCAACTTCCTTGCAAAATCTGGGAATTGACTTAAGCAAGTCCAAACTTTCACACAAAAACCATAGCAGATGGCCATTTTGGTGCACTTTTTCTCACACGCACGGTAGCGACAATGTACCGTGCAATATGCTCTGTCCATGTATAGGAAGTCCATGGCATGTGCCCACCAAAACGAATTGCCGAACTCACTTCTGCTATTGCACATTTAGACAATCCTTACTTTGCATATACAAGTTTATTCTCTAAATATTGACCGTTTCCCAAACGGCAATTATAAAGAACCGTTGGATAGGGTTTTGTGTTGTGTGTCATTTTTCAATTGCATTTTACTGCAGGTAAATATTACGCACAACAACATTCTATATACCACAATCCTTTGCAATTGCTGTTTTCAAAATTTACAGTGTCAATCAATCATTTACAATTTAAAACAATGAGACACATCTTAAGGTTAAAAATCCAAATATTGACATGTGGTTTCAGTGGCCTAGTTGCATGGGGAGTGAGGGGATGCCGGCCACCTCTGTAAATAGTCAGGTAAAATGCCAGCCCGGGAAAATCACTAGGAAACAGGCTAAACAATCTGACCGAGCAAAGGCTACCTATACAATGACCGAAATGAGAATTACAATATACTTCCAAATGCTTGCAATTTTGTACTATCTTGCATTTCACCTCTCTTCAAAATGGATTTTTTCCAGAGACACTCACCTTACAGCCCCTCGCTTCAAGAGAGGGCAGTCACACCTTACCTGTCACTTGTCAATCTCTCTCTCTTTTTAAAGGTAACTGCTTTCATATTGGTACTTAGGAGGCGACTATTTGTATCTCGGCCTTCTTCAAAATGCAAAAATTTTGCAAAAAGGGAGGAAATCCTCCCCATGTCAGTCGAGGATTTTACAGTCCGATTTCCCCCCTCTTCGCAATTCCTGCGCACATCACCGTCCTTAACTTAGTGGGGGCCAAAGAGAGTTAAAACCTTTGTCGTTCCGAGAAGGTTTAAGGTGTTTCTTAAAATCGTAAGTATAAGATTTCAAAAGCAATTTCATAAATTATGGAAATGGGATTAAGGAGGATAAAATTAGTTTAACGATGTCAAGAAATTGTAGTATTAAGGTACGTATAACTCTTTTTTAAACAAAAGCTCATTTACAGAATTCATGCAACTCTTTATATGGAACTTAAAGGGAAAGTTATTATTTACTTAAAGAGAAAACGCAGTCACCCCAACTTGAATTAGTGTAGCAGACTGTCCTTTGTCGTAATTGGCTCCTGAGAGTCATGAGACAACATTTTTCCTCCTCAAAAGTTAATTTTACTGGGAGTGGGAGTTACTCCCTGGCTTACCTTGGAAATGCAATATTGAAGTCCTAAAAAGTTATGATTGAAGTTTGAAAGAAAAATAAGAAAAAAAACTGTAAGATTTAGCTGTTGCTTCGAAATAAGTTTGGGCAACTCTTGCCCTTATATAAGCTTTCGCATGCTGTGAAAATTTGCCAGTATGACTTTAATATGGCAGACGTAAAACACTTCCATGCTACTAGATTGCAGAGATCGCTGCATGTACTTAAAAAACATGCACGTGCCCAGATTCACGGCATTGAAACGATATCAGGTGGGCACATAAACTGGTTAGAAAAGAATAATGACGTCATAAACATCTCTTTTAGAGTGTATATAGTTCTTTTATGAAGGAACGTCGTGGTATTGCCGTGTCTGTAATAATGCAGACCTATGTCACTGAGTCAGATATCACGTTATTTCAGAAAACTTATCAGAATGAATTTGTTACGAAAGTAATCAGTTCTCATTTCTGAATTTATGCCTTTTAATGACTTGTCCTGGTGTTTAAATTACATATGCCTGTGTACCGAGCGCTTTGGGCAAGAGTATTCCGCGTGATATGATTAAAGAAACATTTTAAAGGGCAATACGACTCGGTGCCCAAAGTAATGAAACGTAAAGCGATCGGATCTACAGTGGAAAGCAAGCGATGGCAAATATCACACGCTCGAACGTAGTTAAAAAAAAACAAACAAAAAAGTAGTAGGAAACACATGCACAAATACATGCACCGTGTAAAATGGGTCAAAAATCAATAGATGCTGAGATGGTGTCTAATTCTTCCTTATTGAATAGAAGCCAAATTCAAGTAGCAAAGTGAGACAAATTTGTAATATTGCCCTTTGAAAATAAGGTATTCTAGTTTCCTCTTAACACTCAATTGCCTTTATGTGTGTGCATGACGAGAACTTAAAAATTTTTCTTTGGGAATAATCCCATGTTACACCAGTGTGTTGTTCGCCTCATTTAACGATAGAAACTTGTTTGTCAAAATATGAGAGTATCGGTTGGTTGTAAATGTTACTGTTGCCAGGTTAACAGTCAAGAAGAGATAATAAAACTTCGACCAACACTATTTGAAACGTTCACATTTTATTGTTTTTTGTTTCTTTTTTTATAAATTGCAACAAAAGACGGTAATCGCGTCAGTAGGTAGAAATTTACGAGGTAGTTCCTTCAGATTTTCTATCTAGTTTTTTTTCCTTTACATGGATTACACTTGATTAAGGAAATTATTTCAACTCTACTCCTCAAAAGATGTATAAACAGCATCAACCACAGTGGAATTTTCCAGCTTAAGCTGGCGGACATGCGGTATTTGCCACATCATAAGCTGCAATCGAAAAAAAATCGCACACCGAAAACTAAATTCGATACCCTGCCAGCACAGGATATCGAAGGGAGTAAGTCATTTATCTTACACACTTTAACACAGTTGAATCCTTGAAAAAATTCCATGGATCCCGCCCCCCCCCCCTTTCAGAGCTTTGTCTGGATATGGACCTGGCAGTCAGCACGTAGTGAATTCAATTATCAATCGTTTGAACGCCAGTCTCAGTCTGACATGTGCGTGTAGTGTCTAACGTTTCTATATTGTGGGGTCAAGAAAGTGTTAAGAAAAACATTTAATTCATGAATACATTTTTACTCATTGACTTTCAAAACTGGAACCTATCGAGAGCGTAGCCAGACAAAGCACCGAAGATGGGCCAAAATCTTTTCAGGGCGCAATATTCAGGGAGGGGAAAAATGATGTACAAATGCATTAATTCAGTGGCAAACTTCAAAGTCTCTAGAGGGGGAAAAATCAAGGACTCCCTGTCCCCACCTTGGCTACGAGCGTGGAACCTATCGCCATTGTGCGTGATTTTTCACTTAAAGGCCTAGTTCTCTCACCCCAAACAGTACCAATTCTCCTAACCTTCTTACTGAAGCCCCTCCCACAATTGTCTGAAATTCATGCTCATCCAGATACAATCTCAGTTCATTGCTTCAAGGTGAGTAATGAAAAACTAAATTTAAATAATCAAAACACTGTAAGTACCGTTCATGTTGTGCAATATAAGCTTTGGTACTCTGCATTGTTTGAATTAGGTGTCAATCAAAGAGCTGAGCCAGTTGAGAATTTTGGTACCCCCGTACCAACATTGAAGTTTTGGGTGAGAGGTTTGGCCCTTTAAGCAATGGGGTATAGGGATACAATTCATTTACCCACAACTGAAAAATGGGGCTTGGATGTCGTCAGATTAGGTCAGAAGCTGATTCCTAAAACCAAGCTAAACCTAATCTTCTGTGAGTGAAATATCAGAAAAGTGCTAAAATATCAATGAACCGATGCCCGCCGTTATTTTTAAGCTTCATCCATATTTAATTTGTTTGTTTGTTTCAAATTCCAAGGGCTTGCAATTAAGTATTTCACTATTTATATACATCACACCGACCTGCGGTGGCCGAGTTTGTGGAACCATTTAGAACACCTGACCTGTTCTGGCGTTGAAATCGCCAGTCAAGCAAAAGGCTCATAAAGCAATGTGCGAAGACATGTTGTCGAAGACAACTAGCCGACTTGTGTAGCAGTTGAATACACACATAAGCTAACATGGGGAGTTGTATTTCGTGCATGCATTGTTAACGATTTACTATAAAACCAATGAGGTTCTCCTTGTAGAAACTCCTTGATAAAACTGACGTTGCGTAAAGTTAGCGTTTAAGGTCTAATAAATATTACGCATTGACGTCACGTGACGTCATTCCCCAGGGCAGATGAAGAAACACGCTATTTCCAAGAGGTATAACCCCGACGCTAAGTAGATTTGCGCCTATATCCTACAGCCAAACAAGACAGCTACGTGAAGTTGTATTTTTGTATAAGCTGCAACACTTATCTAAACGACAGCGTGCGTTGTTTTTCTGTGATGTCACATGCATACGGCCCAGGTCTGTATGCACTGACGTCACACAGGTCTCATCTTGGAGGGAAGCAATAAAACAGTTTAACATGCTGTAGATTTTGCCATGTGAATGTATTAGACTTACGCGAGGGTCCCATTGTTTGAAAGATCAGCCTGAGGTATCTCATATATATATATATATATATATATATATATATATATATATATATATATATATATATATATATATATATATATATATATATATATATATATATATATATATATATATATATATATATATATATATATATATATATATATATATATATATATATATATATATATATATATATATATATATATATAAATACGAAAAACAGAGGCCACCAGACACACGAAATATTACTGTCATCCATAAAAGTTTATTAAATGTTGAAAAGTAAAACAGGATAGGTAAATCTCAAAGCAGTTTGATGAAGACACTGGTAAAACGTAAAAAGTTAAAAGTGTAAAATTGTACAACGTTTCGAAAGGGTAGACCTTTCTTGATCACGTACACATGCAAACTGATGCTTAATCTCGGACAAAAACCTTCTAACAAAAGAGACCGCTGCAGAGGAGGGCTTACATGTTATATGTCAAATCCTTAACATTTATACCTACTGGAGCGAACGTGTTAAGACGATAAATCCATTTTAGTTCTACTTCTTCTCTAATTGCCTTACTATTGTTGTGGATCTTTTCTATCCCTATCAGCTCAAAATTTTACAGCTTTGAAAATGTTTTCCCAAAGGGGTAGTCGCTTTTCGAAATTCCTGCCTGTGACCACGATGTCTAATCCTAAGCTCTCCTCCTGTTTCTCCCACGTATTGCTTTTTTACAGTCAAGACAGTTCACCAAATACACTACGCCTTTAGTACAACAAGTGATTGAATGAAACAAATTAAACTTTTGACCCGTAGAGAAGCTCCGAATACATTTGGTTTCTTTGAGAGAAGCACAAGTGACACACCGAACTAAATGTGTCTTAAAACACCCCTTAGTCTCACTATTTGAATGGTCGGGTAACTTGGCTCTAACTAGCAAGGACTTGAGGTTAGGGGGCTGTCTGTAAATGACAGCTGGGGGACTCGGGAATTTGTTACGAAAGGTTTTAGACATCTGTAAAATCGGGAAATGTTTTTTCAAAATCTGGACCAGAGGAGGCAGACGTGGGTTCCGGGTAGTAACAAGAGGGGCAACAATCTCCTTTTTCTTATTATTAGTCTCAGGTCCCGGGTGAAGCAAATTAGATCGGGGAACATTCCTAGCTTTGGAAATTTTATTCCTAACTGTAGAAGCCGGATAACC